>CM046878.1:226816890-227416890 GCA_025667525.1 Glebionis coronaria
TTTTCCCTAAATATTCACATTTTGAGGTGATCGAGTCGAGCTCATGACTCGGTAATCAAAAACGAGGTGCCTCGTGGGGGAGATCACATGCTTATCTTTTATGCTCACTATTCACTAATAAGGGGACTTGTACCCTTTCAACTCGTTGTCTCGTGGTTGTTTGTGATTGTGTTATCTAGATCATCATCATCTTCGATTAAAGACTCTCGTGTTCGTTTACGTGAGCCTCCATCGTTCGTTTGAAGAAGTTTTTCACGAATCCATGACATATCCTTTATTGTTCTAACAATTATCTTTTAGCATACTTAATAAATGGCTTTAGATATATTGTTGATCACCCTTTCCATGCTAGATCCTAAGCATTCGACTCTTCGTCTTTAGTATGGGGGTGCTCCACCTTTAGACTCAAAACATTGAGGACAATGTTTACTTTTAGTATGGGGGGTGAATAGGTACTTGCTTTGCTACGCCCTCACGCTTTCCAATTTTCAATGTTTTGCTTTGCTAATAAGGCTAAAAATGGCCAAATTTTAAATTTTTTCTTAGTTTTCATAAGTGTTTTTAAGGCACGAATGTATATTTTCCGATGGGTAGAATAAGAGTTAATTTTTGACTTGATGGGCATTTGGAGCCATTTACATTCCTTAACCCGCTCAATTCAAGTTTTGCTAGACTTTTATATAGGGAGCTTTAAAACGCGAAAGTCTTAATTCATTCGGGTTAAGAACAAGAACTTTTCGCAAGTTCCTATAATTGATTCTAGAAAGTCACTTATCAAGGGAACTATAAAACGCATTCTCTAAACTTGAAAAAGTCCAAGAAAGTGCAAGATCCAATAGGTGGCTTGAAAACCCAAAACTTTGATTTGATATAGTCTTAATGAAAGCTAATCCAAATTTGGCTTAATTTTGACTTGCATGGCTAAGTATTCACGAGTCTCTTTAATTAGAGGTCCTTATATAGTGAAGAACGAGAAATAATAGAGTTAGACAAGTGATCATGCTAAACGTAGAACATGAAAGTGTTCTTTCAAAAACTCATATGTTTTTAATTGTGGCTTTTTTTTCCCATAAGATCAATGCGTTAGGAATAAATCATAATTGCAATAAGTAAGGTCGTACGATTTGAAAGGTTACTTAGCCTCTAGCGCAAGATCGTTTAAAAGTTGCTCGGGGTTGAATAGAGTTCATAGCCAAGGCATAACTTATTGAAGCGGGATGCGAAGATTGGCGATTATCCAAAAAGGCCCTAACAAGGCATGAGGAGCTCTATTTTTGCTAAAGATCCAAAGATGATGTGAAGTATCATTATTCCTAAATCAATATGAAGGATCGAGACACACGACGAGAAGATATTACTCCCCTAAAGAATGGAGAAAGTCTATCCAAAAAGACCCTAACAAGGTATGAGGATAAATATATCCAAGTCCGAAAAGGAGGTGGATCGTTGTATATCAAAATCCAAAGTAAAGATTGAAGAAAAATGATAAAGTCGTGGTCCTATATGAAGAATCTCTCAAAAACGTAAAGTGAAGAAATTCCAAATATATGAAGAGAAGACCATAATTTCAAGAACGTCTTCCCAAGATTTGAAGTATGAAGTACATGCCAAATATCGGTCCGAGAAAGGTCTCAAATCGTGAAACGAGTTATGCCAAGATATGAACTTAAGGAGATACACGAGAAGCCGTTTTAAAAGATTTTTTCCTTCGGCTAACTATTGATCAAATCGTGCTACTTTTCTTTCGGACTAATAACTACTCAAATAAGTCAATATGAATCACTTGTGATCCATGACAAATAGATAAAAAATGCTAGTAACCCATTTCCTTTTATAATAACTAGGATTGCGGGGAGAAAAAGTATTACACAATTTGGACGTATGAGTAGTGTTAGCATTGTGACTTGTACCAACAATGATCTTGTTTTTGCACTTAGCATGGAATGTATGACAATCAAGGATGACGAAGTTTACTCTAAAGGGCATTTACTTGTTTCTATTCTTTGACCCTAAAAGTCACTTTTTGTGATGAAAATCATACATTATGTTTTTACACATCATCGTAGTATGTTGCAAGTCTTTTTACTCTTCAATAAAGGTTAATAAAATTGAACTTTGGTGATGCTTAGATACTTTATTCTAGCATTGCGTGAGGGCACGGCAATGGCTTAGTATGGGGGAGTGATGAGATGGCATTTATACATGATCTCATCGTTCTTTTCGGGCTTTAAATGCATAAAAATGTCATAAATATACCATATATATGCTTGTGTTTGTTTACTTGTGTATTTTAGGTATGGATATCGTGAAAAAGACAAAAGATCACAAGTTACAAGGAAAAACGGACACGAGAAACAAAGCCGTACAAAGAACCGGGCCTTAATCATGGAATTCTCAAACAAATACCCTTGAAAACTTGAAGACAAACAAGATTGATCCTCAATTATTGAAGAAATGACACTTAAAACCCTTGTATATTCATAATTACAAGTTTGGTCCCTTAAGTTTGTCAAAATTACACAAAAGGTCCTTCAACTTTGAAGAAATGGCAAGAATAGTCCCTCAACAAATCAAAATTGCCAATAATAGTCCCTCATGAAGATTAATATACATTGAAGACCTTTGAAGATCAACATTGTCCAAGATCAGCCCTTGAAATATCTCAAAATGGCAAATATAACCCTTGAAACACTTTTTATAAAGTTTTGTGCCAAAATTGCCAAGTGATGAAAGTTGTTACAAGTTAAATTGGGCGCTGATAGAAGTTTAACCACAAATGCCAAAAGAAAAGAAAAAGAAGGACTAAAGGTGTGCACTGAAACTTTCAAACACACAAACACGCGCCAAACAACTCCACTCCCCCATTTTCGGATCAAAAAGAGTACTATTCACTTTTACCAGCCCAGATTTTACACCACTTAAATCAAAGGGTAAAATGAAATTACCTTGGCACACGTTTGATTCACCTCACCTTAAACGCATCTCACACCAAAAACCCTCACTCCCACTCACAATGGACCCCACCCCCAAATACCCGTCCACCAATCATGTGACAACTTAACCTCCAAGTCATCCTATGTGGCAAAATCAACAGCCAAGAACCTTAGCTTCATCCTAAAGCTAAAATGAACGTCCTTGATCACTTTGGACAGCTCAAACCAAAGAATTATCTAGAAGACCTCAAGGGCACATTTGGGAATTTAGTTCTAGGGTTTATGAATAGTGTTAGCCAGGCATTTGCCTATAAAAGGAGACCTCAACATGTGAGAGTCCTTTTGTTCCAGATTTTAGCTTTAAATCTTTGTAATTCCTTTTTATGAAATAAAGTTTGAATTTCTTAAAATTTTGAGTTCTAATATGTTATTTATAAAAGTTTGGTGTTTGAGAAGCTAAAATCTGAGTTCCATTTATATGTTTGAAGGTTTTTGAGGCAAGGTTTTAGTTGATAAAGCTTGGGTTTCAAAAATCAGAAAGTTGGCATTATTTTTTATCTCACTTTGTGTTTGTTCATCTTAGCAGCATTGGAAGCTGGTACTTGTTTTGCTAGTACCTCAACTCAAACAATCCAGGGCCTGGATGTAGGTCTTGGAGGTTTGCACCTTCTTCCCTTTTCATTTTCTCCTTAAGTTTCTGATTATTTGTGATTTTTGTGGATTATTGCTTGAATCTGTGTTATTGTGGTTGATTATTGTTGATTTGGCTTTGTTTGATGTTAATGAGGTGTTACTGATCTGATTTGTGGGTTGAATCTTAATGATCCTTTGAAAATTTGTGAAAATAAGTTTTAAAAGGGTGTTTGGGATTACTGCATAAGTTGGATTTGTGGTTTGTTAAGTGCTTGTGTATTGTATGCAAGTATTGGTATCTGTTATTTGGGAACATATGTTCATCTGTTTGCAGGTTTTGAGGTCTTGAACACATAGATTCATAGATTGGCTATAAAATCTTCATAACTTGGTAAAATTGGCTAGGATTTTGAGGACACCTAGATCTAAGCATAGGTTAAGGGTAACAAGTGCTAAATCATAGTTAATCACACCAGGTTAGAAGGATTTGAGGCTTGAAATTGGATCAAGTGTTAAGTATCTGGTGCTTATTAAGTGCTTAACTGCTTATTTACATATCTGGTGCTTATCTGGTGACTGTTTGGCTTATTGTGGCTTATTGTGTGGATCATTTTGTGATTTTATTGTTGCTATTGACTCCTTGTGGTTCACTGATCACAAGGGTGCCTTTGTTTCCAATTGAATCAAACCAGAACTCTCAAATAAGCTTGGTCAAATAGTCAAAGCAGTGGGAACTCCTTTCCCCTGCTGGTTGCCACTGATAGTGCAATATTGGTGTCAACTTATCAATAAGCTATAATAGCTTATTTCAACCTGCAACAACTTTGTTTTTGTAATAGGTGCTCATATTTTGACCCATTTGTTCATCCTGGAGCATTTGGGTGTTTGACTTTTAGGTTTGACTAGGAAACCAAGTCCTTTGACTTTTACATAAGTTCATTTGTGCTTATTCTGGCTTATTTCTTGTGCTTATTGGATTTTTGTTGATTGATATTGCTTATTGAGTCCATTTGAAAGCTTTTGCAAGTTGAATCAGCCTTTGAGGTGCATTATTTCTCAAAAACGACTATTTTGTCGTTTTGTGGATTTTTACTTTTCTATTTTCTGGCTTATTGAGTGAGCTTATTGAAAATTTCTTTTGACAGATCTCTTTGGCATCCTAAAAGAGGGTTGTGTGTCAAATTAGAGCTTATGGCATTAGCTTATGGCTTAATGGGCTGAAAAGCCCAATAAGAATAAGCTTTGTGATCAATAAGCTGTGATAAGCACATTTTCAGCTTTTGGGCCTTTAGAGTTTTGTTCTTAGAATTAAATTTTAAGTCAGATAGGGCTTTTCCAAGTCAATTGGGCCAAGTTTGACTTTTTGGGCCCAAAAGCCCATTTGTGTTGACTGATTTTGGATTTGGCCCATTTGAGGGCCCATTAGGGGTATTTTGGTAATTTCACTTTGATTTTCTGATTATTTAGGTTAAAATAAACTAGTTTGCAAGTTTTTAGAATTTTTTATAATTTTTTGGATTTTTAATATTATTTTATTATTATTTTTAAGATTTCACATTTTCCAACTTTTTACATTTTTCTTAGGTTTAATACATTAAAATAGGAATTTAGCAACTTTTAGAATAATTTCATCTCTTTTAGATTAATTTTTATAATTATTTTAAGTTTTATTAGTTTTTAAATCATTTTAAATAGTTTTTATTAGTTTTAAAATTTCTAAAAATAGTTTTTAATATTTTTAGGTTATTTTTGAGGGTTATCAATTGAAAAATATTTATTTGGGCTTTTTGATAATTTATTTGATTTTTAGGGCTTTAATTAGCATTTAAAAATTGAATATTTAATTATTTAAAAGGTTTTAAAAAAGTTTTGATCATTGGTAAACTCTTAGTTTATTATTTTTGATTTTTGGTAAATTTTAGGTAATTTTTAGAATTTATTTTAATTTTGGTGATTTTTAAGGTTTTACGTTTGAACTTTCTAATAGTGATTTTTCTTGGTAATTTTTATTTTTACGTCTTCGGCATTTTCTCTTCTAATCTCTTTCTAAACCAAATATTAATCTCAAATCTTGTACATCTTAGTCACACACATATACCTCCTTGGGAAGCGAACTTAATTGGGTCATTAACACTTGATTTTTCCTAAAATCATTTGTTCAATACTTACCGCTCATTTACGCTCTTTTGTTTTCCTAAACAAGAGGGGTGTAATTTACCACAATAACTACGTTGTTATAATCCCACATAAAATAGTTATCATACTGAACTATGCTCATGACCCGCTACTTGACATACAGAAACCAACAAATTGCCCTTATGCAGGCAGTTTGGCAAACTCTTGAGTTAAGCAAAATAAAGTGTATCTGTTTAGCCAAGGTAGGAACCTTCAGCTGCTAGCAAGCACGACTTTCCCAGATAGGAGATGTCAGTCTCTAAATAGTACTATTCGCGGTATTAGCGTTCATTTTCAAGAAATGATTAACGGTTCACGATTAAAAAGGGACTTGATGGCAGTAGTAAGCATAGTGTCAATAATCATACAATACAGTTTTAAAAGCACTTGTATTCTAGTTTTAGCATATATCCCCCTTAGCGGTTTTGAAATCATTTATAAAGAATTTAAAAGTAAGGCTATAAGCTCACCTTATGTCGATAGAATCCAAGCTAAAACCAGATATATTTCATTCACAGATAAATAGCTTGATCATACAAACCACAACTTGGTCTCATAAACAACAGATTGATCTCACACAAACCTGGATTAATACATTGTGTATAGTATCAATTCTTTGATTTTTATTCAATCTTTTTAAGTGTTGGTTATATGTTCTTTTATTAATATTTTTTGGTAATTCTAGCACCAGTGTTCGGGCCATCATACTTAGAAGCCATTCTATAAACATTTGAGGAGCGAGGGCACTTTAAATCGTAAACCCAACCACTCAGTCAGAACGTAATATCGAGATGTAACATCTTTGTACAAAACTCGCTACTAAATGACACAACATATTTTATTACTACTATAGTTTCAATATTGTCAAATATAGTCTTTTTGGTTATATTCTGGCATAATTACACTTTTAACACCTAAAGTTTATAATTTTAGTATTTGCATTTTAAACCTTCAATAGTTAACCTTAGGACCTCAAACTTTCCAACATTTATTCATATAGCTTTTACTTCCATAAAATGACACTTTTGGCCCAAAATGTTAAATAGTTTCAAAAATGACAATTTTAGTCCCTATACTTGTAAAAATCACATAATAACCTCAAAAATGGACCAAATTATCTAGGATTTTAAAACAAAGTTTCAAAAAAATTTTATAATCATAATAACAACTTTTCTCCAGAATTATAGCTTTTGAAATGGGTTTATGCTTATTATTTCATGTAAATTATAAAACTAGGGTTTTAAGACATCTTTAACTTATAACTTCCATTTAAAATGATGAAATGACTTAGTTTATTTTAGATTATCTTTCTAACATAATTTTGGCATTATAAAAACTCTAAGTAAGTATTATAACAAGATTAAAGCATAGCTAACATAGAAATTACCTAGGATGATCCAAAATGGCTTCCTATGAGCACATCGTGCTATCAAAGCTTCAAGAGCTTCAATGGCTAGCTTCTAGACCTGTTTTCTGGTCTTGGGACATGTCCTAGGACATATATAGAGGTGGAAACAGAATGGGTAATGGAGGTTAAGAAAAACGGGGTGCAAGTTGAAATGAAGACTATATGTCCTTATTTATAGTATTTCGAACCTTTAGGCTCCAAGCAAAGATTGTAAACGTGTAATTAAGCTAGATAAGTGACAAATGATGCCTAGTGAAGATCTACTCAAGTCTAGGGATGACTATACAAGCTATTTTATACCAATCTTCAACTTATGGCTACAAATAGGTCACAACTAGAAAATATAAGAACAATGATGTGTAGCACACAAGTAGGTGCATCACCTACTTGTAAAATATCTCCTAAATATATATTAGTACTGATACTAAGTTTAAAAATGGGATGGAAAGTGTTTGAATGCATTTTTGGAGGGAAAAACCTAGGCGAATACAAAACTAGGGCTTGTAACTTAATACTTTGTGATTTTTGTGATTAAGGGATTATGAATGTGATTAGTGATGAATTAGGGTTTATTTAGGGTATGTAAATTGTAATTAAGAAGTTTGGGTCTTTGGTTTTAAGTTTAACAAAGGTTTGATGTGAAAATTGGAAGAAAACTTAGGCGGGATAGGGTTTCCAATGATTTAGGGTTAAGTCTTAGTAAAAGTGATTATCCTTCAACTACCTACTGATGTAAACTCAATTTATACATCCTACATTGTCCTCAGGTGTTCATTAAGTCTCTACATTAGTTTTATTAAGTTATTATAAGTAAACATGTCTAAAGGGTGAAATGCCCATTTTGACCTAATTTACAAGTCATGCATTGAAATCTTGTACCTTATGAATTGGGGTACTTGTAAATTGTCTTAACATAATCTTATAACCTTAATTAAGTCCTATAAATATTTATAGACTTGTCCAAGAAGAACTAGGTGATGATTCCATGTAGTTTTCTTAATATTAGGGTTTTTAGGTCATTAATCCTAATGACTTTTTATCTTGGGTAATTAGGGTTTGTACCTTTATAAACACTTATTCTAGGGCTTATATAGTATTTTTTATGACTTCTAGGGATTCTATATTTTTAGTTAAGGGTTTATATAGGTTGATCATATTCTAGGGATAATTTTAGAGCTTAAGATCCTATACTTTGATAACTTGTACCTTATGCTTTACCAACTTGTAACTTGACTTGAAATAAATTTATATTCTTAATATGATGCATAGTTGAGTTTTATAATTATGGCAAAAGATTAGACTCTAATTCAATGTGAAATGGATTTTATATGCTAATCTTAGTTACTAGGTCTTAACTTGTAATTACCCTTAGATTAGCAAATATTAGCATTTTGTGATCAATTAACTTTCCTTTATTTGATAGATTGTAATTATTATATTGTTTTTGATACTTTTATATGGATTTTATGTAGTTACATTGCTTGAATATTGTTTACCAAGGGTTTCTAGGTGGTGATCTAGACTATTATGTACAATTACTTGTACTTAGCTTTGTATGGTTTGTTCTTGCCATTCTTATGTATTATTGTGTCTTAAAAGTATAGTTTACAACTTGTTTATATTCCATAATGACTTATTCATGTGTATTCTCTATTCATAGTTTACCATTCTTGAGTTTACAGCTCATTTATAGGGATTCTGGGGTTTCTAAGGGAATTTAGGGCATCATGGTTACATTTGAGATGTTCTTATTAATATTGAACTTATTAGATCACTTTTAGATTGTAGAATTTATATATACATTGTATTGACAACATATAGGAATATGTTGTAATGACAGTTCAGGTTGTGAGAAGCAGTTCATCTTACCAAGTAAGGTATAGAAAGCAAAAATTTCTAGCCAAATTTTCATATTGAGACAGTCATAGCTTATAACAAATAAGTCAAATTTGAGGATTGTCACAATGATCTCCTTATAAACTCTCCATGAACCATATATTCAGAGCTGAGAAATGGTCTTCCACCCAGATAGATCCTATGAACTAACTAAGCAGTTGTTAATGACATTTAATAGTCCCTCACACGTTTGAGAGTTGAGTTCACAGACTCCAATACTTGTGAACCAAGCTCCAATATGGAATAGCCGTAACTATTAGGAAGAAGTTGATAGCTAGGAGTGCAATGTTCAAAAATAAGTAGGTCAATCTCTTGAATAGATTCGCCCGCTACTTCTCTTTAAATTTGTCTTTCTCTTTATTAGCATCAACCTCACGCCTATGCAGTCCAAGGTGAAGGTGAGAATAACGTCATGCAACCAAATCACCCACGGCTGAGCCATTTGTTTGCTGGTCTTAGTGAGATCCCATACGCGTTTGTGATCACCTGCAATCATATAACCACAATTCAAATATGAGATTTTGATTAAAAATTTAAATTGAAATTAATGGAAAACAAAGTCAATCAACAAATTTATTTTGTAAAATTTAATTTGCAACTGTAACATTAAACAAATTCTCAATTTCAAATATCCTTCATAACTAAACCACGTTTAATCATTTTTCATTAGAAGTTATAATAGTATCATGTATATTAGAGAGTTCATAAATCTTACCAATCCACGAATGCGAACACTTCGTTCATTAACCTAACTAATGAGCATGTCTTGATAAGTTTCTCCATATTGTGCATTCAAAGAGTGAAAAGTGAAGCGATACCTGGTTGTAGCTTCCTGGTTCTTGAATCTTTCTTGGTGTAACTTTGGAACATGTATGACACTTGAGAATCCGTACCGACATACAAAAATAGCAGCGGATACTTCAGAACCAGAAGCAACTAAAACAACAAACTTTTGTTTTCAATTCCCTTATGCCATCGTATGTCTAAGTAATGTCTAAGCATCACAAGCGTTCCAAATTAGTAACAGCTATATATGTATCACAATATTGTCGTATTCAATAATTCTAATTACTTTCAACAATGGTGTTTGGGGGACTTGTAGAATGATAAATATCTATGATCCTATCAAGAGGGTTGTTGTTTCTAGAGAGTGAAACTAGAGAGAGAAAGATGAGAGAAAGATGAGAGAAATATGTGTATATTAAGAATAACAAATGAACAACCAACCCTTTCCATGAAGGAAAGGGGGCTTATATACCCAAGCCTATGTGGGCTTGGGCTTTCAACCCATGCACAAACCCATGGGTTGGTTTGTTACTTACTTTAATACAATGAACTAACTACGAGCTAATTATATTTAATAATATTGTTGGAGTGACCGATACTTCTAATATACGTTAAAAACGTATTTCTAACAATGTCCCCCTAAGGGAGGTCACTTCAAATTAAAAAGTTCTAAACCTAGCATACTATACTAAGTATTCGTTCTTGAGCTCGTAGTTGTTTCTCTTTTCTTTTTTTTCTTTTTCGACTTGTGAATATCTTGTAATAATCTTTGAACTTTGGCTTGCAACATGTTCTTTTGTCTTTGACTTGTCTTGTAATTTGAGATCATCTTCACGTGCAGTCTTTGCCTTCTTGTGATGTTCTCCTCTTTGTGACTTCATGTACCACATACATATCCTTTGTTGAATTCTTGAATGTCTCAGAGTTGATACAACGGAAGACTTTTAGGTCAGACTTTCTTGAATTTTTCTGAAATATTTGATGCATAAGGAGTAAGTATGTGGGGACGACTTCATCTGGTACCACACAACGCCACCGTCTTCAAATGCAGCAACATAATAAGACACAAATAAAATGGCTTTGACATTTTATTCTGATTCGGTAGCATTTTACCTCCTGTCGCTGAAGACTGTTAGACGATAAAAAATATCGTACTTGTGACAGGTAGCTCTAATTAAAGATCTCCTTGACAAGTTTTCGCGGGTAAACCCGTTCTCTTTATTCGACCGTCCAAAGCTAACTGCGAACATAAAGAGTGAATCAAGTGGACATAAAGAGTGAATCACTTGGATAATAAATATCCTTATGATTGAAGCCGTCAATTGATGAACCTGGAACAAACGAATTTCAATTAAGATTTTCACCATCGTTGATTTCCAGTTGTCACGGGCTTGATTCTAATAGAATCTTTCTTGTCACCTACCGCAGTGCTGTTTGATATTGACACTGGAAGGATTTCCACTCTTCACTGTGAACACTAAAGAGTGCCACTCTGAGTGTTCTGGCAAGATCACTTGGATTTTTCGTAGAGGCCCTGGAACAAGTTTAATCTCAATTAAGAGTCAAACCATCGTTTCTTTCCAGTTATCACAAGATTAGTTCATAAAGAACCGTACGTGTCACCTACCATGAGCTTGTTTGATGTTGGCTCAAGCAGGATTTCCATCTTCATTGTAATACTTTCGTATCACTCAGATGTTCTAGCAATATTACAAGAATATTGCGTAGGACTCATAAAAATCTTTCTTGTTTTAAAATTGTGTCCTAATGAGACTTTTGATTATCTCGTGGCTCTAGACTCAATAACGCATTTTGTTTTAGTGAGCAGAGGCTAGAGAGGATTGCCACCTTTTCAATATCAATTTATTTGGAGTGAATAAATCAATAGATAACGTGTTGAACTCCGTGACATTAAAACATATATCTTTTAAGAGATATTTGAGTTGGCTGGGAGGGGTTGTGCATCACATCACTGGGTCCATGATACTCTGTTGTCTTTAGAATGTGTTGACGCGGTTTCTGCCTAAGTTGTAAGGAGGGCTTCTTTCTTTACACCCTTTATCTTTACATTTCTTTTTCATTCTTCAACCCCTTCAATGCTTACCAATACATCATCACTAGCACCTTTTTGTGATTGTTCCAGTGCTAGCATCAGTACTTGGTTGGCATTCAGCTTCGTTCACAGTCCATTCCCCATCTTTCCTAAGGACTTCTATTTTCTAACTATGGAATTGTCCTTGGGAATATTCTTCCGGTTCTGGAAGAATCATTGGACTAGTACCTAATCCTACCACCATTTTGTTACCACATCCGTCATGAGTTAAGTGTGTTTGGGTAAGTATTCGTCTTCATGAAAATTCCTTAAAATCACTGAGGTACTTGTGATATAAATATCAAGAATTTTGTACCTTCATTGTTTTTGACCACAAAATGCTCCCCCTTAACATATACATAACACATATGAAGTTGGATTTTCCATTAAGCCTTTTTTCATTTTGAGCCACATATATTTACAAGTCTCCTTAATCCCATTTTCTCCCCTTATCCAAAATGTTAATCATCAATATTTTGGATATTAAGGGATTAACTGGTCTTTGGGAAACAAAATGAAATGAGTTGTTGGCCATAGAACATATCAATGCTCTCGCTTAAGTTAATGAGGGTTAGTTGTAGTGCTTGAGTATGATATATTTTGAAAGATTTAGAATCTCGTGAGAAATTCTTGAAAAATTATCATACTTTCACACTACAGCAAACCACAAAAGCACAATATTCACAGTATTTATATATTCAAAAGTAAAATATGGAGTTGACCTGAGATAGTACGACCCTTTTTAAACGGATCGGTCCATTAGCTTGTGGTGTGCTCCATATGGTCTACCACCTACGAATCGTTCTAGACTCCTCATTAACCGTCTTTCCCTCAGATTTTCATTAATCTTGTTGATCACATAGTGAGCACTTGTTACGTATCCATCGTGCCACTTTAATGTAACCTTGGGATGCTTCTTGGTGACGTTGAGCTGGAACAATGTATCCAGTACTTGTAGATGAGTCCCGTCACTAAACTTGTGATGTTCTGCGACTCTCATGAATTTCTTCTCACCGGATCCATTTAAGAAGAAAGTGTCTGGAACCGGTTTTTTAGTACTCGTGTAGGGACTTTTGTTGCGATGGATATCAGGAACTTCAGTGTATGGAGCAGTGAGGTTCAACTTCTTTTGATAACTTTCGACACCGAGTTGCAAGTCTTCAACTCTCTTCTTGATTACAATGCGACGAGTGTACATTCTTAGAGCTGAATTCAAGGCAATGATGTCATCAGCTTCCAAGTGTCTGAGTGTATCTTGAGTCATCAGAAGCAACATGTCTTCAATGTGTTCGAGAGGAAGATCTGAAAAGTCTCCTTCCATGATGGTGTAGTGGTTGTCGTCTTCTTTTTTCAGTCTGATCTCTGTTAAATGATGGTAACCGACCTTGGGTTCAATTCTTACTCCTAGAATGGTTTTGATTCGAAAATCAGATACGACTTTATGTTTTGATTCGAACCCACATACATAGTTGTAAGCGTGTCGTATGGTTTCGCCCCAATGCGATTCTCCTAATTCAGCATAGTGATCATACTTAGGAACTAGTTGCTTTATCCATAGACTATCAACCTTTTCCTCAATCCATGGTATTCACCCCCAAGTTGCAGCTTTGACCAAAGTTCATGAAGTCACTGGGATTGCTCGAACTACCATAGCCGGATTTATGTTGTCAGTTCCATAATTGTAGACTAGGTATGCTGAGAAGTCGATGGGATTGCTGAGGATTTGGGAGAAGTCTGATTCATCTTCTTGAGTTAGAGGACGAATGCTAGCAGATTCCGTGACCCAAGGTTGCTCGGGTGCATTCTCATCTACGGTAATTGTATGCACCCATGCAGGATCACTTGATTCTTGATTGAAAGAAACTAGTTTAGTGACTAGAATATCCATGATTGGTTCAGGTTTTGGTTCAAGAACTGACTGAGTTTCTGGAATATCCTTTACTAGAGCAGATTCTGAAACTTTAGGTATATGCTGACCAGATTTCGGTAAAGGTTGTGGGGGTGCTTGTGTTGTAGATGTAGTAGCTGGGGCAGATTGAACTTGAACGGATGAGACGGTCATATTAGCATCAACATTATGACGGTGTTTGGTGCATTTTCCCTTTTGAGGTGTCTTGGTTTCTTGAGTTTCTTCAGCTGCTGAAGTGGTTTGATCTTTGGTAACATCATCCTTTTAAGACTTGTCACCTTTTCTTGAAGTTTGATCATCATCATCATTCGTCTTGTCTTTGTTCGTGTTATCATCATCAGCCACATCTTCATCATCTTTTTTCTCTTCGTCATCATCCTCTATCACATCCTCATCATTGACTTGTTCATCCATACTGTCATCATCATCGTCACCATCACCTTTGTCACTGTTATCGTTATCATCATCTTCATCGTCATCTTCATCTTCACCGTCATCGTCATCTTCACCGTCATCGTCATCTTCATCTTCATCGTCGCCGTCTTCGTTGTTATCGGAATATTCATCGAGTTTGTCTAATTCACCCTCTTCTTCGTTTTCTTTATCATGTTGTAAAGTACTGTATGGGACGATAGTGCCATGCGTTTCAAATATCACGGTGTCTTCATCCATAGCCGTCTTTAGAGCCTTGTGGAGTTCTATTTGGGCTGGCGTTTGGTTGTGAGACCCGATTTGAATCATGCGAGCATGTTATAGCTTCTTCAACTCATAGTCGGTGAGCCTTTGAGCAATTAGATAGTCTGACTTTTAAGTGTATGAAGACTTGATCATCAATTTGCTTGCACCAATCTTTTTAAACTCGTCTCGCAGCGCAGGAAGTGTCGTTTCAATAGATCCTTGAACTTTTTCATTGATGGATTTAATACTTGGTTTTACACTTGTATAAAATAATTTCGTTGTTCCAAATCCTTTCGAATTGAAAACCGGTCTTAAGTGCGACTCAATCGTCTTTTGGTGAATTAATGGTTTGGTTTGTTTGTCTAAATTAAACTATTAGCAAGTAATTAAAGTGTCGTTGAGTAAATTTGAAACTTGGACAAAATTAAAGTTAAAGTTAAATAAGAAAGTACTTGAAACTTAAAGCTTTGAAAAACTTAAAAACTTAAAAACTTAAAAACTTAATCAATCGGAATAAAACAATTCATTTCCATCGGAATCACCAAAATAGCACCTATCGGAATAATTAAGATCAATATCCATCAGAATACAACTATGCAAGGTCTATCGCAATGAGTAACTATCGGAAAGCTTACTATCGCAATGTGCATCAATCGCAATAACTCTATCGAAAAATGGGCAGCACTTCGTCTTAACTAAGACCTTGATCCCGTCGGAATATGCGATAGCAATAAGCGATCGCAACCCAGATCGGAATAAGGGGTAATAACCAATCGATCGTAAAGTAAAACCCTATTGGGTTATTGCGATCAAATTCCAAAACCTATCGGAATGAGTATAACGATATCGGAATGTGTAGTAAACCGTCGGAATATGTATACAAACCCTAAGATGGTAACAGTTCCGAAATTGGTGGAAATCTAAGAAAAATGCAATAAGCACAATTAATAAGCTATTCGACTCAAACCTTAAAGAACTTATTAAGCTAAAATTCGACAACTTTTCTAGATATAAAATCAAGAACTTTATGAAAGAGGCTTTTAAAATAACTAAAAACTTTGATGAAATCCGAAAATCAATAAGCTATGACTCGAAATAAGCCAATAAGCATTACGAACTTATGGCTTAGACGAAGTAGCTTGTGTGTAAACCAAAAAGAACAATCCTTTACTCACGAAAACATCAAATCATACGCATGAAGTATGCAATTCGGATCAAGGGTAGGATAAATCAAGAAGTGTAGAATGAGAATAAGGATTTAAAAGATTAAAAATGGAACTTGATTAATAAAAATAAGCAATAAAAGATGTTTAATCTTCAAAGATTAAAAGAGAGAATGAAATTTAGTGAGAGAAAGTTTAAGACTTTCTCTCTCTAAAAACTAGAAAGAAAATCTTGAAAATAAAAAATAGCTAACCCCTTCCTAATGTGATTAGGAGGGTATTTATAGGGAAGTGGGAGGCATGTGTGGTGCTTTCTTCTTTCTTTTTCTTCTCGACTCGACTTTAATTCTTCGTCTTTGTAGTCTCGGGATTTGAACTTGTCTTTTAATTTTCTTCTTCTATTAGACTTAAGTTCTTCGACTTCGTTAAACTTCTGCCTTTAGACTTTTTCTTCGATAAATCTTCAGAATAGGCCTTGGACTTCCGTTCTTTTTGCACTCTTGATCTTTTGACTTCGTCTTTTCCCGTTTTCTTCGATAAAAGCCCGTGTTTTCTTCCTTTTTCATATTTTGGTCCTAAAACACAATAAAAACACAAACCACGCATAATTCCGACTTTTACGACATAAATCACACGTTTTGGCCTTGTTATTATTGGTAATAAGTGGTAAAAGGATAAGTGTTTTCACACTTATTAAATCCCCTACACTTGACCATTGCAATGCCCTCATGCAATGCATTAATTTTAAAGCACGGTTTACATTTTCCATCATAAATAACCCACCTTGGCCTTTATTAAATACTTAAACATAAAGGATAGAAATAAGTAAAGAAATTAAAAACTTACATTGGGTTTTGGCGACCATGAACGTTTATCATCCTCAAGTTTCACGTTCCCCATACCAAGCTTAAAAACGAGATCATTGTTATTATAAGTCAGTAAACTATCACGAACTCATGTGGGCCAATAATTCACTTAGACTCCCTTATTCCTATGGGTATCTCTTATATTTTATTATTTGTCTTGAATGATCATGAGGATGCATTGTTTGACTTATTTCGATAGGTATTTAGTCTGAAAATAAAGTGCACGATTTAATCAATAGTTAGCTAAAGGACCAAATCTTTTAAAACTGCTTCTCGGGACCTCATAAAGTTCATATGTTGGCATAACTCGCTTCACGATTTGAGACCTTTCTCGGACCGATATTTGGCAGCGACTTCATACTTCGAATCTTCGAGAGACTTTCTTGAAATTATGGTCTTCTCTTCATAATAGGAATTTCTTCACTTGAAGTTTTTGAGAGATTCTTCATCTTTGGACCACGACTTCTTCATTTTTCTCCAATCTTTATTTTGGACTTTGATATACAACGATCCGCCTCCTTTTAGGACTTGGATCTATTTATCCTCATACCTTGTTAGGGTCTTTTCGGATAGACTTCTCCATGACTTTTGGGGAGTTTTTGCTTTTCGTCGTGTGTCTCGATCCTTCATATTGATTTTCGATAAATGATTCTTCACATCACTTTTGGATCTTTAGCAACAAAACGTAGCCCTCATGCCTTGTTAGGGCCTTTTCGGACTCGCCAATCTTCGCATCCCGCTTCAATAAGTTATGCCTTGGCTATGAACTCTAATCCATACCGAGCAACTTTTAAACGATTTGGGGCTAGAAGCTAAGTAACCTTTCAAATCGTACAACCTTACTTATTAGCAGATAAATTATTTAGCAAGCGGAGGGAGAATAGGCTCATAATTAACTCACATAAATTCACGAAAGAATACCGAACTTATAATTGACTCTATCATATCTCGTTCTCCACAGTTTAAAATCTCAAGGAATGAGACTCATCGATGCTTAGCCTATTAAATCAAAGTTTTGAGTTTTCGAGTCATCTATAGGATCTTGCAAATTCTTGGACTTTTTCAAGTTTAGAAATCGCATTTTAAAGTTCCCTTGATAAACGACTCTCTAGGATCAATTATAGGAACTTGCGAAAAGTTCTTGTTCTTAACCCGTGAGAGTTAAGACTTTCGCGTTTTATAGCTCCCTATATAAAAGCCTAGCAAAACTTGACTTAAACACGTTAAGGATACTAGCTAGAGTAAACTCGGGTTGAGTCAAAATGTTCACGACTAAGAAAAATCTAAAACCACTTTATTGAAAATTTATTCTAGCAATGGGAAGAAAATAAACATATCAACGAAAAATACAACTATACAATAGGCCAAAATAGATTAAAAATTTTGAAAAATGTCGAAAAATCAAATTTTCCAGTTAAAATGAGGGCAAATTCATGGAAAAGACCACTTACTTCGATAGAAGTCCCCCCTACACTTGAGATAAACATTGTCCTCAATGTTTGAGCATGTGGGAGTAAACTCCCCTACACTTAGGACATTGTGCACTTTGTTTAAATCTTGCTAAGGAAAGGACAACTAAAGTGAATTCAATGTGAACATATAAAATATGAAATATTGAATCACAAGAGTTTAGGATAGAACCGGGAAGATGGGAACACGGTATCACGGTTCGTCAAAAGTCATCAAGGTGGATCTTTGAAGCTTTAATCCCTGCACAGCACAAGAAACAAGACAAAAAACACATACGGGGCTCCCCTACACTTATTGTGAAAGCAGTAAAGGATAGAACACGGGTTGCCTCCCGAGAAGCGCTTGTTTTTGTTCACCGAGTCACGAGCCTGACTCGACCCAAATTTAGTTCATGGGAAACGTGGTGAGGGATGGAATCATCTCGTGAGAGATGTCCTCACCAAAGTACAGCTTCAGACGCTGGCCATTCACCTTGAAGTTGGGCCCATTTGGCTGAGAAAGCTCAATGGTCCCATATGGAAAGACTTTGGCAACGGTGAATGGACCAGACCAGCAGCTCTTCAACTTGCCAGAGAAGATCTTCAACCGAGAGTTAAAGAGTAATACTTGATCATCAACGTGGAACTCTCGGTTCTTGATTTTAGCATCGTGGATAATCTTCGTCTTCTCCTTGTAGATCAGCGAGTTCTCATAAGCTTCATTCCTTAGTTCAGTTAGCTCGTTGAGTTATATCTTGCGATGATCACCGGCTTTGTTGATGTCGAAGTTCGCCCACTTCAAGGCCCAGTGCGCCTTATGTTCCAGCTCGATTGGGAGGTGGCAGACTTTCCCGTACACAAGACGATAAGGTGTACAACCGATCGGGGTCTTGTAAGCAGTACGGAAAGCCCACAGAGCATCATCTAACTTATCGGCCCACGCGGCGCGCTGCTCTCCCACAGTACGCTCCAAAATTCTCTTCAAGCCACGGTTGGATATCTCGGCTTGCCCATTGGTTTGGGGATGATAGGCGGTGGAAAGACGGTGATTGACACCATACTTAGCCATGACTCTTGCAAATTGATCGTTGCAAAAATGAGTCCCGCGGTCACTGATAATAGCACGAGGAACGCCAAATCGAGCGAAAAGCTGCTTCAAAAAGTTCACAACCACCCTCGCATCATTCGTAGGAAGAGCCTTAGCTTCAACCCATTTAGAAACGTAGTCGACAGCGACGAGGATGTACTTGTTCTCTTTGGAGGATGGAAATGGCCCCATAAAGTCGATGCCCCATACATCAAAGATTTCACATTCCTGTATGAAATTTTGAGGCATCTCATCCTTATGTGTGATCTTGCCTTGGCGTTGGCAAGCATCACAATGCTTAACCATTTCGTGAGCGTCACGATAAATGGTGGGCCAATAGAATCCAGAATCAAACACTTTCTTAGCGGTGTAGTTGGGACCAAAGTGACCACCGGTGGGTCCTTTGTGGCAAGCTTGTAGGATGTCAAAAGCTGCCGGTCCGTCAACACATCAACGAATAATCAGATCAGCACACTTTTTGAATAGATAAGGGTCATCCCAAAAGTAAGTCTTAACTTCTTCTTTTGTTGGGATGTTAACCCTTTGATGAGAATACCACCCGCTAAGTAGTTTGCAATGTCCGCAAACCACGGGGTGTCATCAAGATTGAGATTTATAGACATTAAGGTCTCAAGGGGGAAAGAGTCATTGATCTCTTTGTTCGGATGATCCACTTGATATGGATCCTCAAGTCGACTCAGATGATCCGCGGCCAGATTTTTGGCTCCCTTCTTGTCACGAATTTCAATGTTGAATTCTTGAAGGAGAAAAACCCAGTGAAGAAGTCTTGGCTTAGAATCGTTCTTTGTCATCAAGTACTTCAACGCGGAATGGTCCGTGTATACGATGGTGGTGGATAAAACAAGATAGGGGCGAAAATTTTCAAAAGCATAGACAACGGCTAAAAGCTCTTTTTCGGTTGTCGTATAATGCAATTGAACCCCCGTGATTGTTTTGCTAGCATAGTGGATTGGTTGGAAGTGTTTATTCACTCTTTGGCCCAAAACCGCACCAATAGCAAAGTCGCTAGCATCGCACATCAATTCAAAATGCAGCTCCCAATTAGGGGTAACCAAGACCGGTGCCTTAGTTAGCTTATCCTTGAGAAGATTGAAGGCTTCGAGACACTCTTTAGAAAAGATAAAAGGAGTATCCTTTTCCAAGGGTGGGTCATCGGGCGAGCGATTTTAGAGAAATCCTGAATGAATCGACGATAGAAGCCCGCATGACCCATAAAACTTCTCACACCCTTCACGGTTGAAGGTGGAGGTAATTTGGCTATGACATCTACTTTAGCACGGTCGACTTCAAGACCGGCGTTATAGATTTTGTGTCCTAGCACAATGCCTTCTTTTACCACAAAATGGCATTTTTACCAATTTAGAACAAGGCGAGTGTCTTCGCACCGCTTAAGCATACGTTCCAAATTGGCAAGGCAAGAAGAGAAGGAATCCCCGAAGACCGAGAAATCATCCATGAAGACTTCCATAGTTTGCTCAACCATGTCATGGAAGATAGCCAACATGCACCTTTGGAAAGTCCCGGGGGCATTGCATAAGCCAAATGGCATTCTTTTATAAGCAAATGTGCCGTAGGGACAAGTGAATGTTGTCTTCTCTTGATCTTGGGGATCGATGGGTATTTGAAAATAACCCGAGAAACCATCAAGAAAGCAGTAATATTCATTACCCGCTAAACGTTCAAGCATTTGGTCCATAAAAGGTAGAGGGAAATGATCCTTTCTCGTGGCATCATTGAGTTTGCGGTAGTCTATACAAACTCTCCACCCAGTAACGAGACGGGTAGGAATCAACTCGTTGTTTGCATTGGGCACAACGGTGATACCGCCTTTCTTAGGCACACAATGGACTGGACTAACCCATGGTGAATCCGAAATAGGGTAAATCATACCCGCATCAAGAAGTTTGATAACCTCTTTTTTGATGACTTCATGGATTTTGGGATTCACCCTTCGTTGACTTTGAATTGTGGGCTTAAAATCGTCCTCCATGAGAATTTTATGTGTGCAGAAGTGAGGATCAATTCCACGAATGTCGGAGATTTTCCAAGCGATAGCTCGTTTATGTTTCTTCAACACAGCGACAAGTCGGGCTTTTTCGTCTTCTTTCAGATCCTTTGCGATGATGACCGGTAGCTTCTCGTCGTCTTCCAGGAAAACGTACTCAAGATGGGGAGGTAGGTCCTTAAGCTCAAGAGTAGGAGGATCCTCAATAGATGGTGAAACTAACGATGGATCATCATTAGTCACCTCTTTAGGAGCAGGAGGAGAGAACGGGTCCTCATTGAGAAGTCTCTCAATAGTACGAATGTCTTCATCCCAATTGGTGGACAAATTATCATACTTAATATCGAGAGGACCCAGGCTAGCTTCGAAATCATCAAAGTCACTTTCTCCAAAAGGAGTCAATGCTGGAGCAATTGAGGCAACGGTCTCAATATTGGGTAGAGAAGAAAGAGTGCTTTTGCAAGCATCATGAAAATGTTCTTCACAAGCCTCATCGAGAACATCAATAGCATTAACACTCTCATACGAATAAGGTTGCTTAGAAATCTTACCCATGTTGAAGACAATTTTATCGTCACCAACTCTCATGATTATTTCGCCCGCGGCTACATCAATGAGAGTGCGACCGGTCCTCAGAAATGGACGTCCTACGATTAATGGAACACGAGGATCCATCTCGTAATCAACGACAACAAAATCCGCCGGGAAGGTGAATTTGTCAACGCCAACAAAGACATCTTCGGCTATCCCCACTGGATAAGCAACCGTACGGTTGGCTAATTCCAAAGTCATTTTGGTGGGAACTAGCTCGGGGAGAGATAATTGCTTCCAAACACTTAATGGCATTAAGTTTATACTGGCACCTAGATCGGCGAGGGCCATGCAATTCTCTACTCCCGGGAAGTTGCAAGGAATCAAGAAACGACCCGGATCACCAAGTTTGGTGGGCAATTTCCTTAAGAGCACTGCGGAGCAGTTCTCATTAAGTTGGGTCTGAGCGATGTCAAGAAGCTTTTCCTTATCACTTAGAAGATCTTTAAACATCTTAGCGTATTTGGGCATGTGAGCGAGAGCCTCGGCAAAGGAGATGTTAAAATTCAATTGTTTAAACATTTTTAGAAAGTTTGAAACCTGAATATCATCCTTGCTCTTTTGCTTCTCTTTCCTCAACCTTGAAGGATAAGGTATATTGGATGAAGAAGAAGGCTTTGAGGGAGTAGGATCACTCACAACCACGGGTGGTGGGGAAATGGGGATAGAAGGTGAAGGAGGTGGGGAAAGTTGCTTGTTTTCCTTGTTCACAATCACGGGTGGAGGTGTAGGAAGCTCGGGTTCCATATATCCTTTTCCACTTCGAGTGGTGATTGCTTTCATCTCCCCTCTTGGATTCGCAACGGTATTACTCGAAAGAGTACCCGAAGAAGAGGGTTGATTACTTTGGATGAGCGAACCAATCATATCACGAAGGTGAACAGCTTGATTATTAAAAGAGTTTTGCATGTTTGCATTAATTGCATCGCTGTGTTTAGCCATGTCATTCCTTAGCTCGGCTCGAATATCGTTCCCTTGTTTTGCCATTTCTCCCTTCAAGTTGCGGACTTGACTCTGAAGATTCGTCACCAACTCCCGATTAGTCTTCATAAATGTCTCGACATCTGGATTCACTGCCATCGGTTGATTGAGAGGTGGAGCCTGGTAAGCTTGAGAATTTCCTTGAGTTGGGGAGCATATTGTAAAAGGTGTCAATGAGAGTGAAGGGGAGCATATTGTGATTAGGACAGCGGTCGATCAAATCATTGTATCGTTCCCAAGCATCGAAAAGTGATTCATCATTCTCTTGCATGAATCCACTGATTTGGTTACGAAGGCAAGTGACCATGGATGGGGGAAAGTAGCGCGATAAAAAGCGTTGAGTCATGTCGTTCCATGTATGAATAGAATTCTTAGGAAGACGGTCAAACCATTTTTCGGCATGGTGAGAAAGCGAGTGTGGAAAGAGTTGAAGGCGAAGGTCATCCATAGAAACACCGGAGCACTTCATGCTTTGGGTCATGGTAATGAATTTGTCGAGGTGTTTGTTGGCATCATCATCCGGAATTCCGCGAAATGGGTTCGTTTGCACTTGCTGGATCATGTGATGCTTTAACGAAAACTCCTGAGCTGTGACGTGCATCGGCGCAATCGGGCCTCCGCGTCCGTTCATGGTGGGTTGGCACAATTCCTCCATGGTTCATAAATCAGGTAGAAGGACATTGTTGTTGTTGTTGTTGTTATTGTTCAAATTGGTTTGAGGTGGGTGATTATTGTTGTTATTAACACCAGCCATATCTAAATCTTCACGAGTCTCGGGCTCAGAATAGTTCGAAGATCTAGTACGCATACACCTGCAGAAGAAAAATATACACAAAGAGAATACCTATATAATATTTTTGGTTTTTATAGGTTTTTTAATGTTTTTGTATTTTTGAAGAGTTTTATATTTTTTTAGGATTTTTGAAAAAAAAAATTTTAAAAGCAAGGAAAATAACGTTCAAAGAACGGATCCCAAAATTCAATGCGTCTCTCACTAGAAACCGTTTATCGTAACGAAAAGAGCCGGCAGCGGCGCCATTTAATACTTCGCTTTTGGCTAGGTATAAAATATTTATCGTCTGAATCCTTTCGAATTGAAAACCGGTCTTAAGTGCGACTCAATCGTCTTTTGGTGAATCAATGCTTTGGTTTGTTTGTCTAAATTAAACTATTAGCAAGTAATTAAAGTGTCGTTGAGTAAATTTGAAACTTGGACAAAATTAAAGTTAAAGTTAAATAAGAAAGTACTTGAAACTTAAAGCTTTGAAAAACTTAAAAACTTAATCAATCGGAATAAAACAATTCATTTCCATCGGAATCACCAAAATAGCACCTATCGGAATAATTAAGATCAATATCCATCGGAATACAACTATGCAAGGTCTATCGCAATGAGTAACTATCGGAAAGCTTACTATCGCAATGTGCATCAATCGCAATAACTCTATCGAAAAATGGGCAGCACTTCGTCTTAACTAAGACCTTGATCCCGTCGGAATATGCGATCGCAATAAGCGATCGCAACCCAGATCGGAATAAGGGGTAATAACCAATCGATCGCAAAGTAAAACCCTATTGGGTTATTGCGATCAAATTCCAAAACCTATCGGAATGAGTATAACGATATCGGAATGTGTAGTAAACCGTCGGAATATGTATACAAACCCTAAGATTGCGATGGATGGTAACAGTTCCGAAATTGGTGGAAATCTAAGAAAAATGCAATAAGCACAATTAATAAGCTATTCGACTCAAACCTTAAAGAACTTATTAAGCTAAAATTCGACAACTTTTCTAGATATAAAATCAAGAACTTTATGAAAGAGGCTTTTAAAATAACTAAAAACTTTGATGAAATCCGAAAATCAATAAGCTATGACTCGAAATAAGCCAATAAGCATTACGAGCTTATGGCTTAGACGAAGTAGCTTGTGTGTAAACCAAAAAGAACAATCCTTTACTCACGAAAACATCAAATCATACGCATGAAGTATGCAATTCGGATCAAGGGTAGGATAAATCAAGAAGTGTAGAATGAGAATAAGGATTTAAAAGCTTAAAAATGGAACTTGATTAATAAAAATAAGCAATACAAGATGTTTAATCTTCAAAGATTAAAAGAGAGAATGAAATTTAGTGAGAGAAAGTTTAAGACTTTCTCTCTCTAAAAACTAGAAAGAAAATCTTGAAAATAAAAAATAGCTAACCCCTTCCTAATGTGATTAGGAGGGTATTTATAGGGAAGTGGGAGGCATGTGTGGTGCTTTCTTCTTTCTTTTTCTTCTCGACTCGACTTTAATTCTTCGTCTTTGTAGTCTCGGGATTTGAACTTGTCTTTTAATTTTCTTCTTCTATTAGACTTAAGTTCTTCGACTTCGTTAAACTTCTGCCTTTAGACTTTTTCTTCGATAAATCTTCAGAATAGGCCTTGGACTTCCGTTCTTTTTGCACTCTTGATCTTTTGACTTCGTCTTTTCCCGTTTTCTTCGATAAAAGCCCGTGAAAACCCGTGTTTTCTTCCTTTTTCATATTTTGGTCCTAAAACACAATAAAAACACAAACCACGCATAATTCCGACTTTTACGACATAAATCACACGTTTTGGTCTTGTTATTATTGGTAATAAGTGGTAAAAGGATAAGTGTTTTCACACTTATTAGGATTCAATGAGTGTTTTGTTGGCTTTAACAAGACCCTCTTTCTCTTCTTTGTACTTCCTTTTCAGTTCTCGAAGACGGTTGATCTGTTCCTGCTTTCTGGCTGATTTAGCTTCTAGAGTTGCTCTGGATGATTCTTTACTTTGTTGTCGATTAGCTAACTCTTCTCTAAGGCTAGCTATATCCTGTTCATGAGCTCTCTTTGATGATTCTAACTGCTTGGGTCTTGAGTAGTTTTATCTTCTTGATCTTTCAATTGTTGTTCTATTCTTATCATGAAAGCTGTATCAATAAGTGGATGTGACCGGCAAAGACACTGGTTGAATGGTTGATAGTGAAGGGGTTACAGGAGTTGTCACGATGGTGCTGATTACCGATGTCGTGGCTAAAGTTACAAGGAATAACCATGTTCGGGTTTGAGGAAGGATCGGTGTTAGTAACTTCCAATTCTAGAGAGTGAAGGTTTAAGTATTTACCTACTAGATCCGACACTGAAGTGGATTTGGTTACACTCTTCTCCTTGTTGATGTCAAAATCTCTGTCATGTGTACCATCTCTGTTTGTACAGGTGGAATATCGTCGAAACTTGTGTCATGGTATTCGTGTTGTTGATCATCGTCTTCATTATGAACTGGCTTGTCCTCATGATCATCGGGTTCTCCAAAGTCAGCAATGTCAGAAACTTTGATTTCCTTTGACCTCTGACCCGAGCCACTACCTCCTGTTTCTTTTCTACTTCGTTGGAAAACCTGCTTCAAGTTCTTCAGTTGTTGTTTTTCAATCCAAGGTTGTTCTTCTATGTCTTCATCTATGAGAAGTGTTTTCTTTCCCTTGGCCTTTTTCTCCCATAAAGACAAGGTTCTTGTTCTTTTGCCTTTGTCTTGTTTTGGTGTATCAGCTTCTGAAGAATCAGTTTCCTTTCTTTTGCTTCTGGCTTTTGGTGCCTTAAACTCTCCCACAGCTACTTTCTTTGTGTGTTCTTCATTTTCTTTCAGAAGTATCTTATATGCAACACTCTTTTTTATTTTGTCATTCAGCATATTATCCGGAACTGGAGCTGGAATACCTGATAAGAAATCTTAAATCCTTCTTGTCTCATGGATACCACGAAGAAATCATCATCTTCTGAGTTAACAAAGAATCCTCCACGTCGATCGATAGCTTCATTGGCTTTCATGAAGTAATTGATGATGAGCTTTATGAATCATGGAAACTGAAAAAGTGTTCAGATTTCTTCTTAACATTTCTGAAAGCTTGATAATTAAATTCTTCCCACATGAGAGAGGCATAATCTAAATTGAGTCTCTTGTAGATTCCATAAAATATACGTATAACACCCCCAATTTACCACGCAGTGGAATACCACTTTGGGCGTTAGTTCATAGCACATCACACACAATCACAGAAAACGACCTCAAACGAGACGTTTAAGATAAACATAAAAGATTATTTATAATCATTGTCTAAAACATTTCCAACCCAAAATAAAATTTTCATCAGAGTAGCGTTACTTGTCCCCAAGGATCTCAACCAAACAAAACAAATTTTTACCAAGACATAACAACATATAATTGATAAAAGGGAAGGAAATCCAAAATTTTAGACCAATTGCATCGCTGTGTTTAGCCATGTCATTCCTTAGCTCGGCTCGAATATCGTTCCCTTGTTTGGCCATTTCCCCCTTCAAGTTGCGGACTTGACTCTGAAGATTCGTCACCGACTCCCGATTAGTCTTCATAAATGTCTCGACATCTGGATTCACTGCCATCGGTTGATTGAGAGGTGGAGCCTGGTAAGCTTCAGAATTTCCTTGAGTTGGGGAGTATATTGTAAAAGGTGTTAATGAGAGTGACGGGGAGCATATTGTGATTAGGACAGCGGTCGATCAAATCATTGTATCGTTCCCAAGCATCGAAAAGTGATTCATCATTCTCTTGCATGAATCCACTGATTTGGTTACGAAGGCTAGTGACCATGGATGGGGGAAAGTAGCGCGATAAAAAGCGTTGAGTCATGTCGTTCCATGTATGAATAGAATTCTTAGGAAGACGGTCAAACCATTTTTCGGCATGGTGAGAAAGCGAGTGTGGAAAGAGTTGAAGGCGAAGGTCATCCATAGAAACACCGGAGCACTTCATGCTTTGGGTCATGGTAATGAATTTGTCGAGGTGTTTGTTGGCATCATCATCCGGAATTCCGCGAAATGGGTTCGTTTGCACTTGCTGGATCATGTGATGCTTTAACGAAAACTCCTGAGCTGTGACGTGCATCGGCGCAATCGGGCCTCCGCGTCCGTTCATGGTGGGTTGGCACAATTCCTCCATGGTTCATAAATCAGGTAGAAGGACATTGTTGTTGTTGTTGTTGTTATTGTTCAAATTGGTTTGAGGTGGGTGATTATTGTTGTTATTAACACCAGCCATATCTAAATCTTCACGAGTCTCGGGCTCAGAATAGTTCGAAGATCTAGTACGCATACACCTGCAGAAGAAAAATATACACAAAGAGAATACCTATATAATATTTTTGGTTTTTATAGGTTTTTTAATGTTTTTGTATTTTTGAAGAGTTTTATATTTTTTTAGGATTTTTGAAAAAAAAAATTTTAAAAGCAAGGAAAATAACGTTCAAAGAACGGATCCCAAAATTCAATGCGTCTCTCACTAGAAACCGTTTATCGTAACGAAAAGAGCCGGCAGCGGCGCCATTTAATACTTCGCTTTTGGCTAGGTATAAAATATTTATCGTCTGAATCCTTTCGAATTGAAAACCGGTCTTAAGTGCGACTCAATCGTCTTTTGGTGAATCAATGCTTTGGTTTGTTTGTCTAAATTAAACTATTAGCAAGTAATTAAAGTGTCGTTGAGTAAATTTGAAACTTGGACAAAATTAAAGTTAAAGTTAAATAAGAAAGTACTTGAAACTTAAAGCTTTGAAAAACTTAAAAACTTAATCAATCGGAATAAAACAATTCATTTCCATCGGAATCACCAAAATAGCACCTATCGGAATAATTAAGATCAATATCCATCGGAATACAACTATGCAAGGTCTATCGCAATGAGTAACTATCGGAAAGCTTACTATCGCAATGTGCATCAATCGCAATAACTCTATCGAAAAATGGGCAGCACTTCGTCTTAACTAAGACCTTGATCCCGTCGGAATATGCGATCGCAATAAGCGATCGCAACCCAGATCGGAATAAGGGGTAATAACCAATCGATCGCAAAGTAAAACCCTATTGGGTTATTGCGATCAAATTCCAAAACCTATCGGAATGAGTATAACGATATCGGAATGTGTAGTAAACCGTCGGAATATGTATACAAACCCTAAGATTGCGATGGATGGTAACAGTTCCGAAATTGGTGGAAATCTAAGAAAAATGCAATAAGCACAATTAATAAGCTATTCGACTCAAACCTTAAAGAACTTATTAAGCTAAAATTCGACAACTTTTCTAGATATAAAATCAAGAACTTTATGAAAGAGGCTTTTAAAATAACTAAAAACTTTGATGAAATCCGAAAATCAATAAGCTATGACTCGAAATAAGCCAATAAGCATTACGAGCTTATGTCTTAGACGAAGTAGCTTGTGTGTAAACCAAAAAGAACAATCCTTTACTCACGAAAACATCAAATCATACGCATGAAGTATGCAATTCGGATCAAGGGTAGGATAAATCAAGAAGTGTAGAATGAGAATAAGGATTTAAAAGCTTAAAAATGGAACTTGATTAATAAAAATAAGCAATACAAGATGTTTAATCTTCAAAGATTAAAAGAGAGAATGAAATTTAGTGAGAGAAAGTTTAAGACTTTCTCTCTCTAAAAACTAGAAAGAAAATCTTGAAAATAAAAAATAGCTAACCCCTTCCTAATGTGATTAGGAGGGTATTTATAGGGAAGTGGGAGGCATGTGTGGTGCTTTCTTCTTTCTTTTTCTTCTCGACTCGACTTTAATTCTTCGTCTTTGTAGTCTCGGGATTTGAACTTGTCTTTTAATTTTCTTCTTCTATTAGACTTAAGTTCTTCGACTTCGTTAAACTTCTGCCTTTAGACTTTTTCTTCGATAAATCTTCAGAATAGGCCTTGGACTTCCGTTCTTTTTGCACTCTTGATCTTTTGACTTCGTCTTTTCCCGTTTTCTTCGATAAAAGCCCGTGAAAACCCGTGTTTTCTTCCTTTTTCATATTTTGGTCCTAAAACACAATAAAAACACAAACCACGCATAATTCCGACTTTTACGACATAAATCACACGTTTTGGTCTTGTTATTATTGGTAATAAGTGGTAAAAGGATAAGTGTTTTCACACTTATTAGGATTCAATGAGTGTTTTGTTGGCTTTAACAAGACCCTCTTTCTCTTCTTTGTACTTCCTTTTCAGTTCTCGAAGACGGTTGATCTGTTCCTGCTTTCTGGCTGATTTATCTTCTAGAGTTGCTCTGGATGATTCTTTACTTTGTTGTCGATTAGCTAACTCTTCTCTAAGGCTAGCTATATCCTGTTCATGAGCTCTCTTTGATGATTCTAACTGCTTGGGTCTTGAGTAGTTTTATCTTCTTGATCTTTCAATTGTTGTTCTATTCTTATCATGAAAGCTGTATCAATAAGTGGATGTGACGGCAAAGACACTGGTTGAATGGTTGATAGTGAAGGGGTTACAGGAGTTGTCACGATGGTGCTGATTACCGATGTCGTGGCCAAAGTTACAAGGAATAACCATGTTCGGGTTTGAGGAAGGATCGGTGTTAGTAACTTCCAATTCTAGAGAGTGAAGGTTTAAGTATTTACCTACTAGATCCGACACTGAAGTGGATTTGGTTACACTCTTCTCCTTGTTGATGTCAACAATCTCTGTCATGTGTACCATCTCTGTTTGTACAGGTGGAATATCGTCGAAACTTGTGTCATGGTATTCGTGCTGTTGATCATCGTCTTCATTATGAACTGGCTTGTCCTCATGATCATCGGGTTCTCCAAAGTCAGCAATGTCAGAAACTTCGATTTCCTTTGACCTCTGACCCGAGCCACTACCTCCTGTTTCTTTTCTACTTCGTTGGAAAACCTGCTTCAAGTTCTTCAGTTGTTGTTTTTCAATCCAAGGTTGTTCTTCTATGTCTTCATCTATGAGAAGTGTTTTCTTTCCCTTGGCCTTTTTCTCCCATAAAGACAAGGTTCTTGTTCTTTTGCCTTTGTCTTATTTTGGTGTATCAGCTTCTGAAGAATCAGTTTCCTTTCTTTTGCTTCTGGCTTTTGGTGCCTTGAACTCTCCCACAGCTACTTTCTTTGTGTGTTCTTCATTTTCTTTCAGAAGTATCTTATATGCAACACTCTTTTTTATTTTGTCATTCAGCATATTATCCGGAACTAGAGCTGGAATACCTGATAAGAAATCTTAAATCCTTCTTGTCTCATGGATACCACGAAGAAATCATCATCTTCTGAGTTAACAAAGAATCCTCCACGTCGATCGATAGCTTCATTGGCTTTCATGAAGTAATTGATGATGAGCTTTATGAATCGTGGAAACTGAAAAAGTGTTCAGATTTCTTCTTAACATTTCTGAAAGCTTGATAATGAAATTCTTCCCACATGAGAGAGGCATAATCTAAATTGAGTCTCTTGTAGATTCCATAAAATATACGTATAACACCCGCAGTTTACCACGCAGTGGAATACCACTTTGGGCGTTAGTTCATAGCACATCACACACAATCACAGAAAACGACCTCAAACGAGACGTTTAAGATAAACATAAAAGATTATTTATAATCATTGTCTAAAACATTTCCAACCCAAAATAAAATTTTCATCAGAGTAGCGTTACTTGTCCCCAAGGATCTCAACCAAACAAAACAAATTTTTACCAAGACATAACAACATATAATTGATAAAAGGGAAGGAAATCCAAAATTTTAGACCAATAAAGCACCAACTCCCTCCATGCATGCTCCGCTGCTATCAATCTTGATTACCTGAAACACATGCTTAAAATCGTCAACACAACGGTTGAGCGAAATCAATAGGTTTATCAAATCTTAAGTTGAACATAAGTATTAAAACCAATCATGACCATTCAATAGCATTGTCGTACTCAGTAATCTATTATTCAAGGATATTATCTTTAGCAATAGCTAATAATTGTGTTTAAGCTCGTGACACTAATCCGTTAACTCAATCGCCCGCGTACATAGACCGGTATGATTTAAGTGAAACCAGGGCCCCTTCTAAAGGCATTAGTTGCAATTATAACTTATTTCTTATCACAAGTTATCCGTCCGCAGAGGGTACTCAACGTACTAGCTCTCGTCTCAGATAGGCTCGTCAACCCCATAGTACTATCAATTGTATAAGCGGCTATCTTCAACCCACACAAGGGCAAGACAATAGTTAATAGTTCACGAATTTAGGGACTTTTGAAACTAGGTACTCAACACAATTCAAGGCAATATTCCGGTCCAACAATCATTCATGACTTATGTTCATTTTCATTTAAATAGCATGTATCCCCCTCGTGGGTAAAACCATTTAAAATAAGTAAAGAGCGAGGCTATAGACTCACCTTAAGTAGTAATGATAGAAGTAGTAACGAAGACATAGACGAAGACAATCACCGACGATGAAGGATGCCCCGGGAAATCAAATACAACACCTAACAAATGAACGCGAAATGAATCAAAACCTTCAAGTACCTTCAAGTACTGTATGTACATAACTAAGAACACTCCAAGTTCACATAAACTCACGCTAAAAATCTAAACAAGTGATATTTACTAGACACGTTCATTTTTATACTTTATTAAAACTATTGCTCATTTTACAATTCTGCCGGTACATACCAAAAGTACGGGCTGTTTTCCTATACTTAGACATCACCAAAAATTATGAGAAAATTTGTAAAATTCACTTATAACCTGTAAGATAACCCATATTAAATTTCATAAAAAGTTTCACTTTTAAGACCTACCGCACGTGACATTGCTAAACTCAAAATTTCGGACAGTTTTGTACCTTCACGTTGTAACACCATTTTGACCTTCTTAAGCATTCCGTTTTACAAATTCGACTCTTGATTATGAAAATAGACTCAAAATGCTAAGTCTGTAGCCTGAGAACAGCCTCTAATCATTTTTAAAACTTAACTTAGAGCCCCCAATATTTGACCTAAAATCGAACATAATTTTGGATTATGTCGACTTTCATCTCCCGGTACACGAAAACTTCAAAATATCATAACTTTTGACTCGTTGAGAGTTAAAATCTCTATCTTATACCAAATCTAAGCTTGGGAAAAACTCTACAACAATATCCCATCATCTCATCCGTATCTTAGACTTAAACCCACGAAAAATGCCTCTAAAGTTTCTGACCTAAAATGGACTTTACAAAACCATATCAAATCATCTTTTTGACTCATTTCATCAACTCCTATACTCCTAACATCACCTAATAAACATCATAATCAAATCAAAATACCCTAAATCACTTGTATGTTCATCCTCCTTCAAAACACAAAAATCAAAACCACTCATTCAATCTAATTAAATCATGTAAAAATAAAAATAACATAATTATGAAACCATACCAATTGATAGATTAATCAAAAACACCAAAATCATCAAAAACCCCATTTGAGCCGTGGGTTATGATCAAGAAAAACACCAAATAAAATCTTTTCCAAGCTCCATACTTTAATATTGTGTTCCTAAACACAATCAAACACAAACCCATGAATTTAATTAGATCAAATCATAGTTTTTATCAAAATATATCAAAAATTAAATCTTGAAAAAAATGTTATTGCATGTTTGATTTTATTGGTTGGATTTACTTAACTTGATGTTAGAAACATGGGACATTGATTAGATTTGCAAGAAAACAATTTTTGATGGTGGTTCTATGCTGGTGATTGGTTGGCAGTGGATTAGAGAGAGAGAGGGAGGGAGATTTTGAAAATTTTTGAAGTGAAAATGAATGTATGTGTGTTTGTGGTTCTATTTTGTAAAAGATGGAGGGACCAATTTTGACAAGGTAGCTATCTTTTGGCCTTAGGAATAAACGACCATTTTAAAGAGCGGGAATCGACTACATAGTCGGTTTTAAATTTTTGCGGGGGTCGGGATTCGTCCCAGCTACCTCAAAATACTTTTTAATGGTTCAAACGCACACAAAACGAATACACATATGGTTCCGACTCGACTTAAAACATAATAAGAATAAAAATCTCGAAAATTCAAATATCGATCAATCGATAATGAAAGATAAATTTTGGGCATCCATCGGTATCGTAGTCGTTATCGGTACTTCTTAAATCGTCAAACATAAAAAAAATTAAGGCCTCGATCATTGGTTTCAAATTAAACCGTCAAATATATAACAAACGAAATTTCTTAAAAAATAAAAAATATTCGTAAATTAGGGTAAAATAAATGACGTTGGGTTCGGGGTATCACATCCTCCCCTCCTTAAGGGAGCGTGATAGTTGTAAAATAATACGTCTATTAGGAAAAAGAACGTAATTAGGGCAAGTATTAACAAGTGATTTAGGAAAACCACAAGTAAATGACCCAAAAGTGGGGATCGTTCTCAATGAGGCTAGTGTGTTGTGTAAAGAGATGATTAAGTGTTTGTGATTATATTGATGAGAAAAGAAAAGAAGAAAAGAGAATAGAAAAGAAAGACGTTACGATTATGAATTAAACTAAGACGAAGTCGTGCACGTAAAACCGTAAAAAGTCACCAAATTTAAAAATTACCCTAAAAATTCCTAGAAAATTGCAATAAATCCTAAAAAATGTAACTAGAGTTTACAAAAAATCAAAAATCACTCAAACCTTTTATTTAATTTAATAATAATTTTTAATGCTATTTAAAGCCTAAAAAATCAATTTAATTAACAAAAATCCCAAAATGAGATTTTTTAACTTGTAAGCCTCTAAAATGACTTAACTAAATTTAAAACTATTTTTGAAAATTTTAAAATTAATTAATACTATTTAAAAACAATTAAAAACTATTAAAACTTAAAATAATTCTAAAAATTAATCTAGTGAAATAAAATTATCTAAAAATTTTAAAATTCCTAACTTAATGTATTTGAACTAGAAAAAATGAAAAACTTGCAAAAATCTAAATTATAATTTTTATTAATAAAATAATATTAAAAATCCAAAATTTATAAAAAATTCTAAATAGTTGCAAACTAGTTTCTTTTAACCTAAACAAAACATGAACTTGAAATTACAAAATACCCCTATTGGGCCTTCAAAATGGGCCAAAACTCCAAACAGACCCCTTAATGGGGTTTATATTGCCCAATAAGAAAAATGTTGTCAAATGGGCCCAAAACTTTCAGTTAAGCTTAAAATTTGATTTTAAACACAATTTTCTAAAGGCCCAAAAGCTGAAAATGAGCTTAAGTTAGCTTATTCTTAATGGGCTTTTTGGCCCATTAAGCTATAAGCTGATGCCATAAGCTAAAACTTTACCCACATCCTTCTCTTGACCTAAATAAGCTATTTTCAAAAAGAAACTTGAAATAAGGCCAAGGAATAAGCCTGAAATAAGCCAAAGCTCTCTTCACAAAACGCCAAAATAGTCGTTTTTGAGTTCTAGGCTATTTCAAGGGCTGATTCAAGTTGTAATAAGTCACAAATATCTTAACTAAGATTAATAATAAAAAATCTTTCAAAAAGCACCACTCAATAAGCTGGAATAAGCAATAAGCAATTTTGTAAAAGTCAACTAAGTTCGTTTTCTAGTCAAAACTAAAAGTCAAAGTCCACAAAGCTCCAGATCTCTTAAATGGGTCAAATAAGGAAGATTGATTACAAAAACAAAGTTGTTGCAAGTCCCAATAAGCTAAAATGGCTTATGAATAAGCTGTTTGATAATTAACACTAGTAGTGGCTAGTTTTGGGGGTTCAGTAGTGGAAAAGTTTCCATTGCTTGACCTTTTTGACTATTTGTCTTTAGTGACTTTTTGTTGGATTCAAGTTACAAACAAGGCACCCAAGTGATCAGTGAATCAAAAGGAATCAATAACAACAATCAAATCCTAAATTCAACCAGCCAATTAATACAGTTTAATCAAAAGATTCACAGACATGCACCAGATATGAACAATAACCAGTTATCAACTCAATAAGCACCTTTAACAAGAATAAGCCAGCCAAACTTCACCAAATGCATACACAAGCTATAAATAATTCAAATGAACATAAATAAACAGGTTTCATGCATTGACTCAAAGTTTAGATCAAGATTCAAGCACTTAAATGTTACTGATGAACAAAGAACAAGCAGTTTTGCTACTTTGCTGATATAATTGACCACAAATCCAATTACAAACACTCAAATCTTCTTAACAGGTTATATTAAGTATGTTTAATTACTTGTTATCCCTAAGCATGCATACAAACTAAGTGTTTCCAAAATCTTAGGTCAAAACAAGCAAATTTTCAACTTTTATAACACAATCAAGATTTTGATGTTTAAAAGCCAATAACTTGCAGCAATTAGCACTCAACCAAGCATATATCAGATATCAACACAAATAACCAACAAACAATAACTCAAATCCAATTTATGATCTTAAACATGTTAACCCAAACACCCCTTAACTTTTCAATCCAAGATTTAACAAAGTATAAGTGTGATTCAATGTTACCCAAGCCCAATCTAACACAATAACATCATCATCATGCAATATCAAGCAATTATAAGCCACAAAACAACAAGAACAACAGCAGAACACAAACTTACAAAAATCAATTATTTTTGACAGATTTTGGGTACAAGGGCTCAAACCGCATGAATGTACATCCACACTCACGAATTTTTGAGCTGATGTGCCTAGCAAAACAAGGCGCAAGCTTCCACAACAAGGCTGCAAAGATTCAACAAGGTTAGAGCACAAACAATGACAAACAGAAAAGTGAAAAAGCTTGATTAATGCAACCTTTGTACCCACTCTTTGATTATCCCCAAACCACAAGCTCCCAACACCGTGATAAGCTCCTTATCAGGGTGTATAGATCACTTGTAATCCAAAAATTCCAAAGATGTACCAAAGACTTAGCAAAATATCAAGTTTTTTGGAAAACTTGGCAATTTCTTGCACAAGATTTAAAAACAAGTTTTAAGATTCAAAAACAAACATATATTAATAACAAGCATAGAATAAGGTTGGCACTTGGATTTATTCAACACTTCAAACACGTTTTCATTAAGATTGAAAAAGGATTTACAGAAATGTGAACAAAGGAAAAACCAAGAGCAGGGCTCAAAGTGAAACCTTAATGCCTTTATATAGGCTACAAACTAAGCTAAGGAAGCATAAAAACGAAACCCTAATGCTGGTGAAGTCCCTGAAATGCCCCTTGAGTTTTAAATTTATCTTGAACATGTGAGTTATCTTTGGCAGCTTGTGAGGGTGTAAAAGGTGGTGGAATTTGATCAAGGGCCCACATTAAGCTTAAGAGCAAAGCAGTTTTATTGGGCGTTGGATGGATGTCAACTTTTGGCATTTTCTTCAAAACGTATGCATGGGGGTTTATCATGTGACTTGTGTGTTGGTGATGTGGCAATTTTAAGGTGTGGGATATGATTAACATCACCCTAATCATAAATCTGGATAATATGATGGGTTAATTTTTGCTTAAACAAAAATACCCAGTTTGTGTTCTTGAGTGAATAGTAGGTGTTTAATCTTGTTTGGAGTTTAAATACTTGTTAACAACGTTTTTTAAACTTAATAAATTAAGTTAGTTAAAACCCGGTTAAGTGGAAGGTGGCATGGATGAAGGGAGGGCTGTGATTGGTGGGATGTGGTTAGTAGGACACATGGCAGCATTTGGTTGGCCTATGTATCTTTTGTGTCTTGGCAAATATTACCCCCAACCTTTCTTCACTCTTTCACTTCAGTTTTAATTGCCAAGAATTCGAATTCCCTTTATAATAAACATTCCATTTTCACACTTTTGCCCCCAAATACTTTTCAAAAGTATTTTCAAGGGTATTTGTTGTAATTTGATGATTCTTGAAGGGCTGTTTTGGCATTTTCTTTAAAGTTTATGGCCTTGACTTGTATGATTGACTTTTTGGAGGACTAATATTGACAAGTCTTGATTTTATGAGGGACCATTCTTGCCAATTCTTCAAAGTGGAGGGTCCTTTTTGCAATTTGACAAACTTTAAGGACCAATCTTGTAATTATGAATAAACAAGGGTTTAAAGTGTCAATTCTTCAATATTGGAGGACCCTTCTTGTACAATCTTCATTTCTTCAAGGGTTATTCTTGGAAAATCACCATTAGGGCTTGGTTCATTCTGCGGCTTCGTTTCCCGTGTTCGTTTTTTGCTTGTTTCTTGTGATCTTTTGTCGTTTTTTGCTTGTTTCTTGTGATCTTTTGTCATTTTCTCAATATCCGTACCTAAAATACACATGTAACAAACACAAGCATATATTTGGCATATTTGATGATATTTAATGCATTTTAAGCCCGTTTTGAACGATGAGACTATGTATAAAAGCAGTCTCATCACTCCCCCATACTAAACCATTGTCGTGCCCTCACGCAATGCTAGAATAAAGTATCATAGCATCTCCAAAATTCATTTTTATGCACTTTTATTGAATGATAAACTGGCTACACTACTATTACTACTACTTGCGTTTTAGACATAATGTATGATTTTCATCACAAAATGGGACGTTTAGGTTCATAGAATAAGAACACGTGAATGCTTCGTTAGAAATAATTTCGTCGTCCTCGATTTTCACCCCAATTCCATGCTAAGCATGCAACGAGATCATTGTCATTATAAGTTAGTAATGCTAACACTACTCATATGCCCTAATCACGTACTTATCCTCCCATTTTCCTAAGTTGTATCTTTTATATTTTATTTTTGTCATGAATGTTTCACGAGGATACATTTTTGACTTATGCGATAACAGAGATTTAGGTATAAAAATAGAGTCATAACGGTGTAACCAAGACCATCGAATTAATAACCCCCCTAATAGACAACGATGTCAAAAAAATAAGTCAACAAGAAGGATCGATAAACACGGTTTTATAACGGTTTTGGACATGAGACTTATTACCAAGACTTTTATACGCCCCCTACCGGATGGGCCTTATTATCATAATTTTACCTCCATCTTTTACTCAACTTTGCCATGAAGCTTTTATTATGAATTCGGTCTTGCCTTGCCTTTTATTATCCTCCTCATCGGTGGTTTTATTATGGCCAAAGACGTATATCCTCACGCTAAGGCGAATTTTGGATCTTTAAAGCTTCAAAGATTAAGGCATAATTCACTTTCAATTTCGCATAGATTTGTCGGCCTTGTGAGCTTCAAATTGTTTGCTTGATTTAGGTGAGCACTTGAAATCTTATTATTGGGTGAAGCTTTCGATTATTCGGGTTGCCAATACTTCAAAACCGTGACGCTGGCGATACCTTAATGTCTTCCTAATTTAATTACATGGAAGCTACTAGAAAAGACTAGAAACCAACAATCAAGACTAAACCGCTAAGTCAATATTTATTAAGCAAAATATATTTACAAGCGAAGGGAGAATAAGCAAACAACGAGAACACATGAGTTTTTGAAAGAATACGAGTACTCTACGTTTAGCATAGTAACTTATAGTTAACTCTATCATTTCTCGTCCTCATTTAAGAGAGTTAGCCTAATAAAAAGTTAAGGAGTCGAAGCTAAGTGCTCAACACGCACGGTCGAGTAAAAAATTACCCTTATTCTCGCCATCAGAAAATCAACATTCGTGTCTTTAAACACTTATAAAACATGAGAAAAATTTTAAAATTTGGCCATTTTTAGCCTTAATTTGCAACAAAAACAATAAACAAAAAGATAAACTTTGGAAAACGTGAAGGTTTAGCAAGGCAAGTATCTATTCACCCCCCATACTAAAGTTAAACATTGTCCTCAATGTTTCGAGTCTAAGGGTTGGAAACCCCCATACTAGAGACATAGTCGAATGCTTAATCTAGCATGGAAAGGGTGTAACCGTTAAATTAATAGCCGTTTATGAAGTGTGCTAAAAACCTAAGGTTAGAACATAAAAGGATATATCATGGATATTGAGAAATTCTTCCAAGCAAACGATCGAGTGCTCCCATAAAACAAACACGAGAGGCTCTAATCATGAAGATCATGATCATCTAAGAACCACAATGCACAAACAACCACGGAACAAAGGTTGGAAGGGCACAAATCCCCTCACGTTACTACATTAGAAAGCGATAATATGTACATAGGATAAGCATGGAACTCCCCCACGAGGCACCTCGTTTTTGATTACCGAGTCATGAGCTCGACTCGATCCCCTCAATACTAATTATCATTGGGGAAGGTGATTTGGTCGAGGTAGTTCAAGGATGGAACTTCCCCGCCAAAGTAGTGCTTCAACCTATGTCCATTCACCTTGAAATTGGGGCCATCATTTTGAGCTAGCTCGATGGTCCCATAAGGAAAATTTTGGGTCACGGTGAATGGACTGGACCAACAGGATTTCAACTTGCCGGAAAATATTTTCAAACGTGAGTTAAAAAGCAACACTTGATCTCCAATGTTAAAAACCCGGTTTTTAATTTTTGAGTCATGAAACTTTTTAGTTTTTTCCTTGTAAATCAATGAATTTTCATACACAATGTCTCTCAATTCATCTAATTCATTCAATTGCAATTTCCGGTGTTTTCCCGTGGTCTCAATATCATCATTACAATGCTTAAGGGCCCAATAAGCTTTGTGTTCAAGTTCAATTGGCAAATGACAATTCTTCCCATACACAAGCTTATAAGGAGTGCACACGATGGGTGTCTTATGAGCGGTCCGAAAGGCCCATAAAGCATCGCCCAACTTATCCGACCAAGATTGTCGGTTCTCTCCAATCGATCTCTCCAAGATCCTCTTCAACGTTCTGTTTGAAACCTCGACTTGCCCACTTGTTTATGGGTGATAAGCCGTAGAAAAACAATGTGTAACCCCATATTTCCTTAAGACTCTTTCGAATTGGTCGTTACAAAAATGGGTTCTACGATCTCTTATGATCGCACGAGGGGTTCCAAACCTAGAAAACAAGCTTTTCAAAAACTTGACTACCAAACGAGCATCGTTCGTGGGCAAAGCCTTAGCTTCCACCCACTTGGATAGGTAGTCAAAGGCGACAAGGATGTACTTATTACCACGAGATGATGGGAACTGCCCCATAAAATCAATTCCCCAAACGTCAAAGATCTCACACAATTGGATGATATTTTGTGGCATTTCATCGTTTTGTGAGGCTTTTCCTTGTCGTTGGCATGAGTCACACGACTTCACAAGTGCATGTGCATCTCGGTAAATAGTAGGCCAAAAGAAACTGGCATCAAAGACCTTATTAGCCGTGAGATTAGCATCGTGGTAACCACCCGTGGGTCCCTCGTGACAAGCTCTAAGGATGTTAGAAGCTTCGGTACCAAAGACACAACGTCGAAAGATTTGATCTGCACAAGTTCGAAAGAGGTATGGGTCGTTCCAAAAGTAGAACTTGACGTCACGAAAGAATTTTCGTTTTTGTTGAGTCGTCATACCCTTAATGATGAAGTTGCCCGCATGGTAATTTGCGATGTCCGCAAACCATGGGGTAGATGAATCAAGCTTAGAATTTACTACACCAAGTGTCTCGAGCGGAAAAGTTTTGGTGATTTCCTTTGGCTCGTATACACTTTGGTGAGGATCTTCCAAACGAGAAAGATGATCGGCCACTAGATTCTCGGCTCCTTTTTTGTCAAGAACTTCGACATCAAATTCTTGTAGGAGGAAAATCCAACGAAGTAATCTCGGTTTTGCATCTTGTTTATCTATAAGATACTTGATAGCCGAATGATCCGTATACACTATGCATCGATTCAAGACGAGGCAAGGTCGGAATTTCTCAAATGCATATACCACGGCAAGGAATTCCTTTTCCTTTGTAGTGTACTTAAGTTGAGCCTCGGTCATCGTCTTTCTAGCATAGTGAATAGGCAAGAAGTGCTTTTCATGACGTTGCCCCAAAACGGCCCCAATAGCGTAGTCACTAGCATCACACATGAGCTCAAAGGGGAGGTTCCAATTGGGATCAACAAGAATGGGAGCTTAGGTAAGTTTCCTCTTAAGGATTTCAAAGGCTCGTACACAATCTTCGTTAAAGACAAAAGGTGCATCTTTTTCAAGGAGATGTGTAATAGGTCGAGATATCTTTGAAAAATCCTTGATGAATCGACGATAAAAGCCAGCATGGCCTAGGAAACTCCTAACTCCTTTAACGGTTTTGGGATGAGGTAATTTGGCGATGACGTCTACCTTAGCTTTATCTACCTCAATCCTCGCTTTCGAAACGTTGTGCCCTAAGACGATTCCACTTTTAACCATAAAATGACATTTTTCCCAATTAAGCACAAGGTTGGTTTCCTCACAACGTTTTAACATTCTCTCAAGATTCGACAAACACGAAGTGAACGAACAACCAAACACATAAAAATCATCCTTAAAGACTTCCATCATCTTCTCGATCATGTCATGAAAAATAGCCATCATGCACCTTTGAAAGGTTCCCGGTGCATTGCAAAGTCCGAATGGCATTCTACGATAAGCAAAGTTCCATATGGACAGGTATACGTAGATTTTTTGATCACGAGGATCGATGGGGATTTGGAAGTAACCGGAAAAACCATCTAAAAAGCAATAGAAATCGTTTCCCGCAAGACGCTCCAACATTTGGTCCATGAAGGGCAAGGAAAAATGGTCTTTACGAGTGGCGTCATTCAACTTACGATAGTCGATAGACACCCTCCAACCGGTCACGAGTCGAGTTAGAATTAACTCGTTGGCATCGTTTGGCACAACGGTCAGTCCTCCCTTTTAGGGGACACAATGAATAGGACTCACCCAAGGGCTATCGGATATAGAGTAAATCATTCCCGCGTCAAGGAGGTTTTGGACCTCCTTTTAGATGACATCATGAATTTTGGGGTTCACCCTTCTTTGACATTGGATTGCGGGTTTGTAGTCCTCCTGTAAAACCTGCATGCTTTTACCATGAATAGTACACTTAATAACATACGTACATATTAAAACGTTCCTTTTATAGAACGAACACGTGTCACGAATGTTAGTTACAAGAATTATGTACGTGTTATTACACGATAATTATTATGTACGTGTTATTACACGATAATTATTACGTACGTGTTAATACACGATAATTATTAACTATAATGAATAATCACGAACATATAACGAACATCTAACATGATTATCACGTATATTTAATAGACGTGACGAGTAATTACGTATATTAATTACATACGATAAGTAAATACGTACGTTAGGATGATTATTAATATACAACATAACGTATAATAAATAGAGTCGCAAGATGAATAATCACGTCATTTAAATCATGTGTCACGAATATTTAAAACGAATATTATTACGTATATAATATTTACGTTTTACACGTATAAGAGTAATTCACGACTTTTACGACACGAATACGTACGGTTTAGGTGAACACGCGAAACGACAACGAAAACGGAAACTATTGTGTATTGTAATGGGCTTGTCAGCATAAAAGAAAAACAAGGAAGACAAGAATGGGCCGTGGCCTAATAAGCAGCCCAGGCCGGCTAAATAATAAAACACGGAAGAATATGTTTTTATTTTAGAAACAATAACATACAGAAACCCTAAAACAAAGTAAAATTGCCGTCACTTTTATTCTTCCTTGGGCATCTTTCTGCCGTGGGTTTTCAGCACCAAGAGCAAGACCAAACGCAACTTTTGAAGGCAAAGATCAAGGTAGGTTTCGTTTTAATTTTTCTAAACCCTAACACGCAAACAAGATTATCTTGATTTCGTTTTGTCTTTTTTCATGGGTAATTAATCAAGGACCGAGTAAAACAGATGTTAAAATGTTATAAAACGTGGGGATTAACCAACGGTGTGGGGGTGACGATGGTTACAGCCGGATTACACACTAACCGAGAGTCCTAGACTCTCGGTGGGTTTTTTGCTCCTTCAGCCGCAACCCCTGCAGTCAGCAGGGGTGCGTTTGTCTTAACAGTGGCTACGGCGGCCGAGCAGGGGAAACCACTGGCTGCGGCCAGTGGTGTATTTGGCCAAGCAGTAGGAACCGAGACCTTGTGGTTTCGATGGGAAATTATGGCAAGCAGGGGAAACCGGCTAATGCCGGGGGAAATAACAGTTATGGGTGCGTTTGGTTCACAGTTTAAGGCCGACCTAAGGGGTGTTTGGTTTTCGATTTAAGACAGATTTAAGGGGGGTGTTTGGCTGTCAGTTTTAAGAACAAAAAGGGGTGTTTGGTTTAACATTCTTCAAGTTATATTTTTTTATTAATATAATTAGGGTATTAAATTTATCACGCAATATTAATTTTATTTAATTTAATTAATATTGATTGATTCTTGTCAAGTTACGCTATGTTAATTAAACCTTAGTTATAAAAGAATTATTAAATTATTTCGTTCTGATTCACGTCATGTTTATAAGTATAATACACGGGTTCGGTTCATGATTATCGTTATAAGTTTAATTAATTTTACAAGTATATATTTTTACAAGTTAATTAAATTAATTTGACATGGTATGTAATTAATTTAATTAAAACATGGACTTAGGTTAATTATTATTATAAATGATACATGTTTTAACCTAAGTATTTAATTATCATTTTTACACTATAGTATTAATTAATTATTAAGCATGGGATATAATTAATTATCATGACTTAGGTTATATTAATATTAATATTAATACATGTTTTAACCTAAGTATTTAATACACTTAATTTAATTAAATCATGTTTATATTTAATTAAATCTTATAATATATAGTTTTAATTTACATGTATTAATTAATAAACTATACTATTTAATCACATGACTTAGAATATTAATCAGTAAAACTTAAGATTATCCGTTTTAGCTTAATAATCCAACTTATGGAAACTTTCTATTTTTAGAAACTTATCTATTTTAAGTAGTAAATCTATTTTTGGAAACTTTCTATTTTTGGAAACTTCCTATTTTAAGAAACCTGCTATTTTTAGAAAGTTACTTATTATTACACAACAAGTATAATAATACAAGAAATACAAGTAATATTTAATTAGAGTATACAAATTACACGATAAACAGAGTATAACGTTAAAATCAGTAAAGCAAGACATGAACATATAAAACAAGCTAAAACATGATATAAAACCAGTTACGTACTCAGTAATCAAAATACATCTACATGTATCCTATGTATGTAGCATTAGTGAGATCGAAGTAGGACTCTCTTCCACCCGTCTTCTTCGTTCACTGGACTTAAGGTACGGATTCTCCGTCATTTCAGTATGGACATGCTTCCTTATTAGGATTTCCCCGTACGCAGTCAACTGTTTTCCCCAGTATTGTTTTATATGTTTTTGAATTGCTTATGTTTAATTAGAATACCTAAAGCCATATACATGCATGACCAGTTTCACCTAGTTATGGAGGTACCATAACCATAACACTAGAGGCACCAGTGTTATGACTCCACCACGACAGAGTGATAGCTCGTGGCGTCCCTTCAGCTTTTGGCCATATTATTATTATCAGGTGGGGCGTATGGGTGCATCCTAGTTTACATGTTTTCAGCAGATTATTCAGGTGAATGTGGTGTGTGCCTTGCATCCTTCACAAGGAGTTGATCCCTCCTACCCAAACCAGTATATTAAATTAGAGGCAGCCCCTCTAATTTGCATGTCGAGGTCACCCCTCCAAGTATTCATGCACGTTGATAATTCATGACCTATATTGGCTAATGGTAAACATGTTAAACAGTTTTTACAAGATAAACATAAGGCTATTTAAACTATAAAACCAGTTTTATGAACATGTTCCAAGTTTTCCAGGACTTATACATTTCCGCTGCTATTAAGTCTTTATTATGTTTCAGTCATTCATACTGTGTCTATATCCGCACACTGAGCGTTTTGCTCAGCCGTTACTTTCCTTTCCATGTCCCAAAATGGCAGGTACCCAAGGACAGATTCGAGCATTTGGAGGACGTGCATAGGATGGAAGCTGCCATACACTTCTTTTCCTTTTGCCTTCATATATGTATGCTTGTGTAGTCTTTGTTCATTTCATTTACTTTATTTATGTTTTGGGCTTATGTTTGGGAACCGATGTTTGATTCTGGTTTTCCTTATGGTCATGTATGTTTTACTAAATATTACCTTGCATGCTTTGATGACACGCCATAATTACGCGTAACGGTCCACTTATCAAAGTGGGGTGTTATAATTATGGTATCAGAGCCCAAGGCTTCGACATGTAGGCTCTAAAACTTGACCTATGACTAGTGGGTAGTCACCAGGAGCTTCCTAAACCAATGTATGTTATTCCACGTATTGATGTGTTCAGCGCATTGTTGTTTTAACCATGATGTTTTCAGCACCTTGATGTTTTAATCTTGATGTTTTCATCGATATTGTTTTACTAATATGGATGGACAACCGTCATTCATATTTAGTTATGTGTCATTGTTTCATGCATGATGTTCCTCGTGAACTGTGGCTATATGGACTGAACCCCAGTAGTTCATAATTAGTCACATAAAAAAAATTTCTGATAAGTTTTGATAGATGAGTTTCAGTTATTTATGTTTCATGTATCATTGTTGCAGGAATTATGACTAAGTAATGGTTGGTACAGGACTGGATCTATTTAGTCGCATGTGCTTTTATCGAAACTTTTAACTTTGGGACCGACCCATAGGCGTCCCCTGGCCATGTCTTTTGTTTTCGGACCGATCCATAGGCGTCCCCTCGCGCATGTAAATGTTTTTATAAACTGCATCATGTATTCATGCATAATTTTTTTCTCATGATTTATAAGCATAAATTTTTTTTATGTCCCCTCATAAGTTACGATGTCTTTTATGTCAGGTATGTTTTCATACTGTCATGGTTAACTTCAGTTTCATGTTGATTATGTTATACACTCCATCATGATAGATTGTTTCATGTTTCTTCATGATGACTTCGTCTTCACGTTATTATGTCTTACGTCTCTTTTGTTGTTTATGCTTTCATGAAAGACACTGTTGGAATTCATTTAAATCCTACTTTCATGCTAGTCATGGTTGGTTTTCATTAAGCATGCTTTCAGGAAATCATCGTTGAAATTCGCTTAACCACACGTTAGCGTTTCTTTATGCAACAAGAATAAGATATATATACTGGCATTGCCAGGTTATCATGATGGTCTTTCTAACAGTTTGACCAATTATTTCCTGTAAAAAATCATGTCAGATGATCGACCCCATACCGATCATTTCATGTGCATTCCATGTGTACTCCATGTACCATATTCCATGTGCGTATTCCACTTGCTGATACTCTACAAATTGCTGATGCCGCTCATAGCTTGGAGATGTTACTAAGGGTTGATGCTGCGGATGTTGGAGACGCTACGAGATGCTGATGCTGTTCAAAACCTGGAGATCTTACTAGACAAAGACAAAGGCGTTAGATCAAAGCGATTGGATGAGAAGATGCTTCACCACCAGACGATTTTCATCAATCATTGTCCATAATTCTTAGTTACATGTCACACGTCATTCAGTTGTCGTTTCAGTCATATGAGTGCCAACCAGTACCAGACGGTCACTCACCTGAATAGTTACATGAATCACAGTCATGAGAATGACCGTCATGGAACTGACAGACAAGACAATATTAACCATTACTATGAAAACAACTATCCTAGCAATCGCAATCGAAGCTCCGGCCACGGACGTGATCAGAAATACAAAGGATCAATAGTCTAATAGATCTGCCAATCTTGGCATAATAGCCTAATAGTTGTAGTTCTATTTGTTTCGCATCTGGAGACACATGTCAAGACATCAGTCAAGATACATGTCTAACCTATACTTTCTGAAGAAACATGTTAATACACCAGTCAAAACACATGTCATGCTTATATTTCCAAGACACGAGACAAGACACATGACTCATGTCCAATTCTGGAATATCCCTAAGAATTTAGGGTACCCTCCAAGGGTATATCCATTTGTGGGCCATGTATTAATCAGGCCACAAGAAGTTCAGTACTATCACCGGCGTATCAATGAGATCTGTCATGTTTGCTCGATGACACTTCCTTTTCTTGCACCATACTTCATATATTCATGACCATAAAGGCCACCATTCGTATTCCCCATGTATACGAAGGTTTTCCTTCAGCCTAAGGATAGGATCCAATCTGCTAATGCACTTAACTTGTTAAATATGATTTTGATTATGGACTAAGAACATCAGCCCATGCCACGGTTAGTCACCATTCATTCAGATTATGTACAATAATGTTCAAGCTCCTGAATATATTCAACATGGTTTCTCATCAGGAAGATCCGTACAAATGATCTATGCTTTCCAAGCACGTGCTGTGTTAGCCACGACTGATAAAATTTTCTAGCTGTCAGTTAAGACACGACCATTGAAGCTCCTTTCACGCATAACCAGCCGATCATACCAAAATCTTCCTATACATTCCAGAAAAAGCTTCAAGGAGAAGGACGGTAACATGAGATTATGTGTCGACTACCATCGATTTAAAACAAATCACCACCCATAACCGTTATTCTCCTCCACGTATTGACAACACGTACAAGCGACTTTAGGGTGTTAATCACCTTTCCAAAATCGGACTCATGATCATGCTGTCAACAGTGACGAATGAAGAGCAGAACATTTCCATGACTGCTATTCGTACACGTCTCGGTCATGCTAGATTCATGATTTTGTATTAGTCTCATTAAAGCTCCAGCAGCATTATGGACTTAATAAATTGAGTTTCCATGAACTCATAAACAAATTCATCAGTGTTTTCATCTATGACAACCTAACCTTCTCTAAAGTCTAGAGAAGAGCAGGAAGACCATATTTGCACTATGTTGCAAATTCTAAGACAGGAGGAGTTTCACCCTGGAAATTTTCCAATATCAATTCTGTTTGATTACATTGACATGCTGAATCACATGGATTCACACGGTTAATCTTACCATGACTCAACCTATGCGTAAAGGTGAGAACCCTACACTACGTTAGGTGTTCCAAGAAAATCCTATGCTAATAAAAGTCTAATTTCCGAGACTCAGAGTTTCGCAAACTTCTATGTATCAAGTTTCTACGAAGCAAGATACAGTTACGTTCATATCTAAGTACCCGACATACCAACAGGCTAAGATAGAACACCGACAGACTAGGATGTTTGTCCATCATCAGAAATGGTAAACAGAAATGGGACAAGATCTCTATGTATTTTGGTTACCAGATAAACGCAAACTCAGAAGAAGCATGATGTTATCTGGGTTATTGCCAATAGTTTAATCAAGTCTGCAGAATCCTTACATCCGCAAGGATTTCAGGACCAACAGGTTGATCGGACATGTTCCAGCCAAGGCTCACCCGATCACTTGGTAATCCGTCAGCTATCAGGTCAGACAAGGGTTCATAATTGTGCTCCTTATTTACATCTACCTCGTGGTTCTAATATCACGACTTGCTTTCACGCTCACGTTCATGACACTATTCACGTTCATGATCGTATCTTGGTTTACGATTCTACGTTCATCTTCGTTCTGGGAAGCTTTGCAAGACTCAAGTTTAGTATAACTCCCTATCCTTAGACAGACGTTTCACGTCACATTCCATGTTTCACCTTATAGCGTTTGGCGTTACCACCGCCGTATTCCATGTTCACGATATGTTTCACATGTCATGTTCATTCCACGTTCCTCATATCACGTTCACGATATGTTACATGTATCATTGATCACGATATGTTTGCTCATACTACAATCACCATGTCTCCACGTATCACGTTCAAAAAATTTCACGTATCACGTTCAAAAATTTTCACGAACTACGTTTCAATATGTCTCGCGCATCGTTGCTAATTATTAGTTAGGTTAGATTATTTTCGCTTTATAACGTTTCAGTTACCCTTGCACGTTAATTCTTATTCCCTCGATTAAATTCAGGGGATCTATCTTCCGTTGATAACCATGAACATTTAAGTGTGTTCAAGTCAAGGTCAGGAGGACCAAGATTTAGCATTTGTGTCAAGATCTTGTGAAGGAACCGTTCCAAGCGGGAGGACCAAGATTTCTCTTATCGATTAGATATGTCCTTTCAGTCACGTCACGTTCCATGTCCTTTCAATACATGTCACGTTTCACGTTCCTTCTACCATGTCACCTTCATACCCTCTCAGGTGAATTCGGGTATGTTCAGCTTCCAGTTACGTTATCCATAATTCGGGGACGAATTATTCTTTTTAGGGGGGAAGAGTTGTAAAACCCACATGCTTTTAGCGTGAACAGTACACTTAATAACATACGTACATATCAAAACTTTCCTTTTATAGCACGAACACGTGTCACGAATGTTAGTTACAAGAATTATGTACGTGTTATTACACGATAATTATTATGTACGTATTATTACACGATAATTATTACGTACGTGTTAATACACGATAATTATTAACTATGATGAATAATCACGAACATATAAACGAACATCTAACATGATTCTCACATATATTAAATAGACGTGACGAGTAATTACGTATAATTACATACGGTAAGTAATTACTTACGTTAGGATGATTATTAATATACGACATAAATTTACGTATAATAAATAGAGTCGCAAGATAATAAATCACGTCATTTAAATCATGCGTCACGAGTATTTAAAACGAATATTATTACGTATATAATATTTACGTTTTACACGTATAAGAGTAATTCATGATTTTTACGACACGAATACGTACGGTTTACGTTAACACACGAAATGATAACGAAAACAGAAACTATTGTGTATTATAATGGGCTTGTCGGCATAAAGGAAAAACAAGGAAGACAAGAATGGGTCGTGGCCCAATAAGCAGCCCAGGCCGGCTAAATAATAAAACACGGAAGAATATGTTTTTATTTCAGAAACGATAACATACAGAAACCCTAAAATAAAGTAAAACTGTCGTCACTTTTCTTTTTTCCTTGGGGATCTTTCTGCCATGGGTTTTCAACACCAAGAACAAGATCAAACGCGACTTTTGAAGGCAAAGATCAAGGTAGGTTTCGTTTTATTTTTTCTAAACCCTAACACGCAAACAAGATAATCTTGATTTCGTTTTGTCTTTTTCATGGGTAATTAATCAAGGACCGAGTAAAACAGATGTTAAATGTTATAAAACGTGGGGATTAACCAAGGGTGTGGGGGTGACGATGGTTACAGCCGGATTGCACACTAACCGAGAGTCCTAGACTCTCGGTGGGCTTTTTGCTCCTTCAGCCGCAACCCCTGCAGTCAGCAGGAGTGCGTTTGTCTTAACAGTGGCAACGACGACCAAGCAGGGGAAACCACTGGCTGCGGCCAGTGGTGTATTTGGCCAAGCAGTGGGAACCGATACCTTGTGGTCTCGGTGGGAAATTATTGCAAGCAGAGGAAACCGGCTACTACCGGTGGCAGTAACCCCACTGCGAAGGGGAAATGACAGTTATGGGTGCGTTTGGTTCACAGTTTAAGGCAGACCTAAGGGGTATTTGGTTTTCGATTTAAGACAGATTTAAGGGGGTGTTTGGCTGTCAGTTTTAAGAACAAAAAGGGGTGTTTGGTTTAACATTCTTCAAGTTATATTTTTTTTATTAATTTAATTAGGGTATTAAATTTATCACGCAATATTAATTTTATTTTAATTTATTTAATATTGATTGAATCTTGTCAAGTTACGCTATGTTAATTAAACCTTAGTTATACAAGAATTATTAATTATTTCGTTCGGATTCACGTCATGTTAAAAAGTATAATACACGGGTTCGGTTCATGATTATCGCTATAAGTTTAATTAATTTTACAAGTATATATTTTTACAAGTTAATTAAATTAATTTGACATGGTATGTAATTAATTTAATTAAACCATGGACTTAGGTTAATTATTATTAGAAATGATAGATGTTTTAACCTAAGTATTTAATTATCATTTTTACACTATAGTATTAATTAATTATTAAGCATGGGATATAATTAATTATCATGACTTAGGTTATATTAATATTAATATTAATACATGTTTTAACCTATGTATTTAATACACTTAATTTAATTAAATCATGTTTATATTTAACTAAATTTTATAATATATAGTTTATTTAATTTACATGTATTAATTAATAAACTATGCTATTTAATCACATGACTTAGAATATTAATCAGTAAAAATTAAGCCTATCCTTTTTAGCTTAATAATCCATCTTATTTCTATTTATGGAAACTTTCTATTTTTAGAAACTTATCTATTTTAAGAAGTAAATCTATTTTTGGAAACTTTCTATCTTTGGGAACTTTCTATTTTAAGAAACCTGCTATTTTTAGAAAGTTACTTATTATTACACAAGTATAATAATACAAGAAATACAAGTAATACTTAATCAGAGTATACAGAATACACGATAAACACAGTATAACGTTAAAATCAGTAAAGCAAGACATGAACATATAAAACAAGCTAAAACATGATATAAAACCAGTTACGTACTCAGTAATCAAAATACTTATACATGTATCCTATGTATGTAGCATTAGTGAGATCGAAGTAGGACTCTCTTCTGTTCGTCTTCATCGTTCACTGGACTTAAGGTACGGATTCTCCTTCCTTTCAGTATGGACATTCTTCCTTATTAGGATTTCACCGTATGCAGCCAACTGTTTTCCCCAGTATTGTTTTATATGTTTTTGAATTGCTGATGTTTAATTAGAATAGCTAAAGTCATATACATGCATGACCAGTTTCACCAAGTTATGGAGGTACCATAACCATAACCCTAGAGGCACCAATGTTATGACTCCACCACGACAGAGTGATAGCTCGTGGCGTACCTTTAGCTTTTGGCCATATTATTATTAGCAAGTGGGGTGTATGGGTGCATCCTAGTTTACATGTTTTTAGCAGATTATTCAGGTGAATGTGGTGTGTGCCTTGCATCCTTCACAAGGAGCTGATCCCTCCTACCCAAAACAGAATATTAAATTAGAGGCAGCCCCTCTAATTTGCATGACGAGGTCACCCTCCAAGTATTCATGCACGGTGATAATTCATGACCTATATTAGCTAATGGTAAACATGTTAAACAGTTTTTACAAGATAAACGTAAGGCTATTAAAACTATAAAACTAGTTTTATGAACATGTTCCAAGTTTTCCAGGACTTATACATTTCCGCTGGTATTAAGTCTTTATTATGTTTCAGTCATTCATACTATGTCTATATCCGCACACTGAGCGTTTTGCTCAGCTGTTACTTTCCTTTCCATTTCCCAAAACGGCATGAACCCAAGGGCAAATTCGAGCATTTGGAGGACGTGCATAGGATGGAAGCTGCCATAGACTTCTTTTCCTTTTGCCTTCATATATTTATGCTTGTGTATTCTTTGTTCATTTCATTTACTTTATTTATGTTTTGGGCTTATGTTTGGGAACCGATGTTTGATTCCGGTTTTCCCTATGGTCATGTATGTTTTACTACATATTACCTTGCATGCTTTGATGACACGCCATAATTACGCGTAACGGTCCACTTATCAAAGTGGGGGTGTTACACCTCCCCCATTAAGATTTTATGGGTACATAATTTGGGATCAATCCCCTCAATGTCGGATAATTTCCACGCAATTGCCCCTTTGTGATCATTTAGAACATCGACAAGTGCGATTTTTTTATCGTTCGAAAGATCTTTCGCAATAATAACCGGAAACTTGTAGTCCTCATCCAAAATTACATATTCAAGATGAGGAGATAAATCTTTCAACTCGAGGATTGGTGGTTCCTCAATTGAAGATTTGGGCTTGATACTCATAACCTCCTCAGGTGGAGGAAATAGGAAATCGTTAAAAAAATCCTTGATAATCGAGAAGTCCTCATCGTTGTCGAGGTCTTCGTCACAAGTACGTGGAACATCAAATTCTTCCAACTTAAAACCACCACCTTCAAATGGAGTGAAGGATGGTGTCGAATTATCAAGAATGGGATCAAGCATAGTGGGATTGCCACTATTTTAATCATCACCAAAACCTAAAACTTCTTGTGCAAAATTCCTCGCAAACAACGTCGATCATATCAACGAGGTTTATGGTAGAAACGGAATAAACATGAGAAATTTGAGAATTTTGAGTTGCGTTTATAACAAGTTCCTCGTCGTTGAAACGTAAGGTGATCTTTCTAGCATGCACATCAATAAAGTCTACCGGATAATAGAACTTTGCCACTTTCACAAAAACGTCTTCGGCCAATCCACATGCGGGAATCGTGGAATGATCGGCCAATTCGACAGACATTAGTGAAGGAGTAAGATTAGGAAGATTGAGCGACTTGAAGATTGCAAGAGGCATCAAGTTAATACTAGCACCAAGATCGGCCAAGGCATAGCATTCTTCCATATCTTGGATTGCACATGGAATCAAGAATTTACCGGGATCACCGAATTTTTGAGGTATGCGGTTAAGATAAACCGATGAACAACTAGACAATTGTTGCAATTTCTCCTTATTGTTCAACATACTCTTAAAGTTAGCGGAAAATCGAGGCATCATGACCAAAGCATCGGTAAAACTCACATTGAAATGCACGTCACGAAACATTTTTATAAAAATCTCAAATTGGTAATTGCCGCGCTCTTGACGTTTCTCCTTTCTAAGTCTCGATGGATAGGGCAAAGATGGTGTGGGTTGAGGCATAGGCATAGCCTTTGGAATCTCGGGTTCCAAATGTGGTAATGGGTCAACCGTAGGTGTGGCATGAGCGGTACTTCGTGGGATTGGGTCATGCTCCTTTTCGACCACCACCTCGGGTTCTTCCTCAATTTCCTCCACCGTTGGAGTAATTGGCTGAGGAGTCGCTTCCTTAAGTTTCTTACCACTACGTGTGGTAATCACTTTCATCTCTCCCTTAGGGTTCGATATGGTATTGCTAGGAAGACTACTCGAAGACGGTTTACACATTATATCCTCAAACATGGATGAAATTTTATCCTCAAACATAGATTGCCTCTTCTCGGCCTTAATCATTTCTTGTTTTATTTCATGTTGCCCTTGTTCCATTTTTTGTTGGTTTTGTTGTAACCTAGTTATATTTCTCTCTATTTTGTTTGTATGGATCTTAAGCTCATTTGCTAACTCATTTTTCAACTCCTTTTTCAAGTCATTCTTAAACTCGGATCTTAGGCTAATGATCTCTCTTTGAATATTATCAAACCTAGCATCGTTTCCATTTGCGTATTCAACAAATTCATTTGGAAGATCTTTCAAAGTTTGCAAACCCTTGTTGTTGTTTTGAAAATCATTGTTTTGATTTTTGTTTGAAACTTGATTGTTATTAGCCCCTTGATTCCCATAATTGTTCCCTTTGTAATTGTTTTTGAAACCAACTTGATTGTTTCGATAGTTGTTGTTAGCATTTTGATTGGGAGCAAAACCCGGTGGAGTCATTTGATTAGAGCGGGTAACTTGACCATTTTGGTTGTAAGTTCTCGTGGCCGCGTAGGAACTCGAAGTGTTACCACCGTTGTTAATGCACTCGGAGAAATCATGACCTCCACCACAATACATGCAAGAAACCTCAACCGCTTTAGCCGTAGCGGGAGCACTTTGTTCACCAACTTTGAATTCAATTAAAAGTCCTTTAAGCTTATCAAAGATTTTGTTTTCCAAGTTCGCCTCAATTTGGCAAGCATCGATGGTATTGGACAATGAGGTGAAGCCGAAGACGAAGCCTTACGAACACTCGATGTATTACGAGGACTATACACCTTAGATCTATTCTCAATTATCAACAACGCTTCCTCAACCGTTTTACACAAAAAAATTACCACCCACGGTGGCATTAAGATAATCTCTCTCATGATCATTTAATCTATTGTAAAACATGTCAATTTGATGCAAGTCGGAAAAACCGTGATGAGGACACTCATGTAACATTTCCTCAAAACCTATTCCAAGCCGTTGAAAAACTCTCATTAAATTCTTGCGAAAATTTTGAAATCTCGTTTTTCAAATGCGTAGTCTTAGAGGGCGGGAAAAATTGGTTCACAAATTTTGAAACGAGATCCTTCCACGTCAATATAGAATTGGGTGGCTCTTTCTCTAACCAAATTTTAGCGGGCCTCGCTAAGGAATACGGAAAAAGCATCATCTTAATCGAATCATTAGCAACATCCTTAAATTTGCAAGTGGCGGTAAGACGATTGAATTGGCGGATATGGTTGTGTGGGTTATCCTTTTCATCACCACGGAATTTGTTATTTTGGATCATCGACAACAAACCCGTTTTCACTTCAAAATTCTCCGCAAGGATGGCGGGAATTACAATAGCCTCTCCATAACCCTCGGTGGGTCCTTGAAGTAACTCCATCATAGTTCGATTCGCCATGGTTGGTTCTTCTTCTACGATAGGTTCGTCAATAGGAGACTCCTCACTAGAAAGATTAGGAGTAGGTGTGGACTCCTTTCGGTTTTTTCGTTTACGTGCACGTCTTGCTTGATTACGAGTAAGCATAAACGTCACGTACAACGTGGGGATGAGCAAAGAAGATTCTTTTTGGTGTTTTTAATTTTTCCAATTTTTTTGTGGTTTTTTATTGTTTTTACCTTTTTTGGATTTTGGTGAATGTATTAAGTAGAAAAAATCTACAAATCTCTCCTTTAATTCAAACCTCTTGATTAAAGGAGCCTCAAGGAATGAAAACGATCACGTGAAGTGAACGCCTTCAATGACTTTAGAACGTTGGTGGAACACCAAAACGTTCAAGAGGGTTTAATCAAATGAAACCAAGAAAATATATATGATACTTAGTTAATACTTTGGTTGGCAAACCCTCGATTAGCCCCTTTTTATCTAAACACGCACAAGCAAGCGGGGAAACGAGGCGGCGCGAAGCACTTAAGAAACTTTTTCCTTAGGGTATATTTTATAATTCCCGCCTTATACCCACCTTATAGTTTGTGTTTGTCAAAATTAAGCTTTACGAAAGTAATTATATATTTTGCCTTTTCTTTCTTGTTTGAGATTCGAATACAATGACTGAGTAATGACCTCCCAATCAAGGTTGTGTTTTGACACTTTTGGAGTACTTGTGAATTTATTGTTCTACGTATACAATATAGTAATGTTCACACAAAAAACGAAAAACCGATAATACGTATTAGTAGAGTGCTACTAATACAAATAGCTATCATGGCTAGTACAAAAACAACAATTGTTCAAATCAAAACACAACACGCCTCCCCGGCAGCGGCGCCAAAAATGATAGTTGTAAAATAATACGTCTTTTAGAAAAAAGAACGTAATTAGGGAAAGTATTAACAAGTGATTTAGGAAAACCACAAGTAAATGACCCAAAAGTGGGGATCGTTCTCAAGGAGGCTAGTGTGTTGTGTAAAGAGATGATTAAGTGTTTGTGATTATAATGATGAGAAAAGAAAAGAAGAAAAGAGAATAAAAAAGAAAGACGGTTACGATTATGAATTAAACTAAGACGAAGTCGTGCACGTAAAACCGTAAAAAGTCACAAAATTTAAAAATTACCCTAAAAATTCCTAGAAAATTGCAATAAATCCTAAAAAACGTAATTAGAGTTTAAAAAAATCAAAATCACTCAAACCTTTTATTTATTTAAATAATAATTATTTAATGCTAATTAAAGCCAAAAAAATCAATTTAATTAACAAAAACCCCGAAATGAGATTTTTTAACTTGTAAACCTCTAAAATAACTTAACTAAATTTAAAACTATTTTTGAAAATTTTAAAATTAAATAAAACTATTTAAAAACAATTAAAAACTATTAAAACTTGAAATAATCCTAAAAATTAATCTAATGACAATAAAATTAATCTAAAAATTTTAAAATTCCTAACTTAACATATTTGAACTAGGAAAAATGAAAAACTTGCAAAAATCTAAATTTTAATTTTTATTAATAAAATAATAATAAAATAATATTAAAAATCCAAAATTTATAAAAAATTCTAAAAAGTTGCAAACTAGTTTATTTTAACCTAAATAAATCAGAAATGAACTTGAAATTACAAAATACCCCTATTGGGCCTTCAAATGGGCCAAAAGTCCAAACAGACCCCTTAATGGGCTTTTTATGGTCCAATAAGAAAAATGTTGTCCAAATGGGCCCAAAACTTCCCGTTAAGCTTAAAATTTTATTTTAAGCACACTTTTCCAAAGGCCAAAAATCTGAAAATGAGCTTAAGTTAGCTTATTTCAAAACAGCTTATTCTTAATGGGCTTTTTGGCCCATTTACCTATAAGTTGATGCCATAAGCTAAACTTTTACCCACGTCCTTCTCTTAACCTAAATAAGCTATTTGCAAAAAGAAACTTGAAATAAGCCCAAGGAATAAGCCTGAAATAAGCCAAAACTCTCTTCACAAAACGACAAAATAGTCGTTTTTGAGTTCTAGGCTATTTCAAGGGATGATTCAAGTTGCAATAAGTCACAAATAGCTTAATAATAAAAAATCTTTCAAAAAGCACCACTCAATAAACAGGAATAAGCAATAAGCAATTTTGTAAAAGTCAACTAAGTTCGTTTTCTAGTCAAAACTAAAAGTCAAAGTCCACAAAGCTCCATATCTCTTAAATGGGTCAAATAAGGAAGATTGATTACAAAAACAAAGTTGTTGCAAGTCCCAATAAGCTAAAATGGCTTATGAATAAGCTGTTTGATAATTAACACTAGCAATGGCTAGTTTTGGGGGTTCAGCAGTAGGAAAAGTTTCCACTGCTTGACCTTTTTGACTATTTGTCTTTAGTGACTTTTTGTTGGATTCAAGTTACAATAAAGGCACCCAAGTGATCAGTGAATCACAAGGAGTCAATAACAAAAATCAAATCACAAATTCAACCAGCCAATTAATACAGTTTAATCAAAAGATCCATAGACATGCACTAGATATGAACAATAAGCAGTTATGAACTCAATAAGCACTTTTAACAAGAATAAGCCAGCCAAACTTCACAAAATGCATACACAAGCTATAAATAATTCAAATGAACATAAATAAATAGGTTTCATGCATTGATTCAAAGTTTAGATCAAGATTCAAGCACTTAAATGTTACTGATGAACAAAGAACAAACAATTTTGATACTTTGCTGATATACTTGACCACAAATCCAATTTCAAACACTCAAATCTTCTTAACAGGATATATTAAGTATGTTTAATCACTTGTTATCCCTAAGCATGCGCACAAACTAAGTGTTTCCAAAATCTTAGGTCAAAACAAGCAGATTTCCAACTTTTATAGCACAATCAAGATTTTGATGTTTAAAAGCCAATAACTTGTAGCAATTAGCACTCAACCAAGCATATATCAGATATCAACACAAATAACCAACAAACAATAACTCAAATCCAGTTTGTGATCTTAAACACGTTAACCCAAACACCCCTTAACTTTTTCAATCCAAGATTTAACAAAGTATAAGTGTGATTCAATGTTACCCAAGCCCAATCTAACACAATAACATCATCATCATCATCATGTAGTATCAAGCAATTATAAGCCACAAAAACAACAAGAACAACAGCAGAACACAAAATCACAAAAAATCAAGTATTTTTGACAGATTTTGGGTACAAGGGCTCAAACCTCATGAATGTACATCCACACTCACGAATTTTTGATCTGATGTGCCTAGCAAAACAAGGCACAAGCTTCCACAACAAGGTTGCTACGATTCAACAAGGTTAGAGCATAAAATATGAAAAAGAGAAAAGTGAAAAAGCTTGATTAATGCAACCTTTGTATCCACTCTTTGATTATCCCCAAACGACAAGATCCCAACACCTTGATAAGCTCCTTATCAGGGTGTTTAGATCACTTGTAATACAAAAATTCCAAAGATGTACCAAAGACTTAGCAAAATATCAAGTTTTTGGAAAACTTGGCAATTTCTTGCACAAGATTTAAAAAAAGGTTTTAAGATTCAAACAACACAAACATATATTAATAACAAGCATAGAATAAGGTTGGCACTTGGATTTATTCAACACTTCAAACACGTTTTCATTAAGATTAAAAAGGATTTACAGAAATGTGAACAGAGGAAAAACCAAGAGCATGGCTCAAAGTGAAACCCTAATGCCTTTATATAGGCTACAAACTAAGCTAAGGAAGCATAAAAGCGTAACCCTAGTGCTGGTGAATTCCCTGAAATGCCCCTTGAGTTTTGAATTTATCTTGAACATGTGAGTTATCTTTGGCAGCTTGTGAGGGTGTAGAAGGTGGTGGAATTTGATCAAGGGCCCACATTGAGCTTAGGATCAAAGCAGTTTTGTTGGGCGTTGGATGGCTATCAACTTTTGGCATTTTCTTCAAAACGTATGCATGGGGGTTTATCATGTGACTTGTGTGTTGGTGATGTGGCAAGTTTAAGGTTTGGGATATGATTAACATCACCCTAATTATAATTCTGGATAATATGGTGGGTTAATTTTTGCTTAAACACAAATACCTAATTTGTGTTCTTGAGTGAATAGTGGGTGTTTAATCTTGCTTGGAGTTTAAATACTTTTTAACCGCGTTTTTTAAACTTAATAAATTATTTAGTTAAAACCCGGTTAAGTGGAAGGTGACATGGATGAAGGGAGGGCTGTGATTGGTGGGATGTGGTTAGTGGGACACATGGCAGCATTTGGTTGGCCTAGGTATCTTTTGTGTCTTGGCAAATATTACCCCCAGCCTTTCTTCACTCTTTCACTTCAGTTTTAATTGCCATGAATCCGAATTCCCTTTATAACAAACTTTCCATTTACACTTTTGCCCCAAATACTTTTCAAAAGTATTTTTAAGGGTATTTGTTGTAATCTGATGATTCTTGAAGGGCTGTTTTGGCATTTTCTTCAAAGTTTATGGCCTTGACTTGTATGATTGACTTTTTGGAGGACTAATATTTAAAACTCTTGATTTTATGAGGGACCATTCTTGCCAATTCTTCAAAGTAGAGGGTCCTCTTTGCAATTTGACAAACTTTAAGAACCAATGTTGTAATTATGAATAAACAAGGGTTTAAAGAGTCAGTTCTTCATTATTGGAGGACCCTTCTTATACAATCTTCATTTATTCAAGGTTTATTCTTGGAAAATCACCATTAGGGCTTGGTTCATTGTGCGGCATCGTTTCCCGTGTTCGTTTTTTGCTTGTTTCTTGTGATCTTTTGTCATTTTCTCAATATCCGTACCTAAAATACACATGTAACAAACACAAGCATATATTTGGCATATTTGATGATATTTAATGCATTTTAAGCCCGTTTTGGACGATGAGACTATGTATAAAAGCAGTCTCATCAGAGCGACGTCCCGACGCTCTCCGGTTCTTATACTCGCATTTCGTTCTACTAGAAAGATGAGGGTACTTCTTCCTAAAGAGGTCTTCACGTTCCGACGTGGACTTCGGTTCACGTCTCGGGTTCCATCACACCTTCACAATGAGTATTCTACCTTGCTTTAATCTCTTAACCTCTCGATCCATTATCTTCGTTGGTTCTTCTATGACGTGCAACTTGTCGTCATGTTGGGTTTCATTCACTGGGGTAACTAAACCATTATCCGCCACACAATTCTTCAAATTTGACACATGAAGAGTATTATCATTTTCATGAAGTTCATCCGACAGCTCTAACTGGTAGGCAACTGGTCCAACATACCTTTGGCTCCACTTCTCTTATTTTACAAAACGAATCACGCCTTTCCACTACGATACCTTTAACATTACCATGTCTCAGACTTCAATTTCCAACTGCTTCCTAAGGTTATCAATATATTTCTCTTCACGGCTTCTCGCTGTTAAAAATGACCCTCAATCTACACAATCCTTTCCGTATTCTCTTGAATCATTTTAGGTCCATTCAACTGACTTTTCTTTACTTCACTCCATCCAACTGGTGATCTACACTTTCCTCCACCCAACAATTCGAATGTTACATCTTTAGTACTAGCATGGTAAATGTTGTTGTACAAGAATTATACCAACGACAAGCGTCGATCTCAACTACTACCAATCTCATTCACACATGTTCGGAGCATGTCTTCTAACATTTGAATCGTCCTTTCACTTAGTCCATCAGTCTCATGAAAACAATTAATCATAAAGAAAAATCACACGGGCCACACATAACCCCATCGAAAACGTTCATAATATACAAGACGAAGTAATTAATACTAGTCGTACAAAATCACCTAATTGCAATATTACGTACATACAAACCGAGTTTGTCAAAATTGAATTCATCGATACGGAAATCATTCGACGTATACATAACTCTCTCAAAGACATCACAATCTAATCAAACACAAAATCCATTATGAAGCACATACAACCACATTACGACATGTTTGCAAAATAGCCAAACCATGCCAAGTAAATAAATTAAATCAAGTTAACTCATTCTTGCTAAATATCCAAGCCATGAATAAATAAGAATATTTGACGGGATTTCGGATGAGTCCAGTCAAAAGAAAATTGCAAGTTAAAGAAGGTTCACGAGCTTTCTAGCAATTGGTGCATATCCATACAGAAAGGAAATACATACATATCTCATCGTAGGGTGCTCACACACGGATCCATACCCAAAAGATATTACAAGAACACCATCTCACTTCCGTCCCAAGCGTGGTCAAAGTCTCAAAAAGCACCACCGTTGAAGGTTAAAAAGATATTACATGGTACGTGTTCTCCATGATCGGACGTCATTGGACAATGTCGTCTCAAGTTCTCACAACTTACGATCACTCGACTAAATCACATACTACATAAGTACGTAAAAGACAAGGGTTTACCACAAAACATCAACTATGGCTATCTGTCGTTTAACCATCGACGATAAAAGAAAATTGAGTCAAGCAAAGAGGACTCCTCACTTAAATAAACGAAGACGACAAATGGAATTGTTTTCCAACTACGGATGCACAGTTGGTAAACTTCAACAGTTTATCGCGTGTCGTTGACATATCAAAAGAACGAGAAAAGAAAATAAATAAAGTACGATACATTTGATATAGGATAAGTCTTCGTCATTTCCCTTAGAGTCACTCGAACTCAGATTTCCTCTACTTCGACAGTCTTCATTTTTGTTTAAATTTCTTCTCAGTGTCGGTACCAGCCCCATTGGTATTTTATCAACACCTTAGTGATTCCGATGGAATTCGCACGTTACATAAAAAACATTTCCCATAGTTACTCGGTCACGGTGACTTACTAATTCAATGCCAAACGAAAGAAAAGGTATCAAAGAAACACAAAAAAAAATAAAAAAAATTCATTTAGGAATCAAAGAGAATACGATTACTTGCATAAGGATCCACCATTTTTAAAAGCGTTCTCATCCAAACATTTATCAAAACACATCTAGTTTAACTATGACCGATTGATTTGAAACTACATTGCCCTTCCTAAACTATGCATAATTAGCTAGATCATGCATACTTGAGGACCAAGCAACGACAACCAACATTATGCATAGTTAGCTATGCTGTACATAATTGAGGACCGAGTGACGACACAAACATTATTATTACACACCAAATATGACTATGAAAGCTGTCGACCTAATCTTCAAAATAATAAAAATCATTTGAAATGGAATTTGAAATAGGAAAATATTGTTATCATCGTTTCAAGGAACACATCAAACATTTTTCATCCATTTTGAAAACATACTTTTACTTTCCTTTTTACGAGAAAATAATAATAAAAATAATTAAAATAATTAAATCGACGCCATTTGCATTTCGTTCAAAGAAACATTTCACATACCTATATATATATTTTCAAAATAATTTGTTATCAAATTAATCGGTAAGGTGGTTCCAGACTAAAGATCATTGCAAGCACAACAAGTAATAAAAATGAAAGATCAATGAGTTCGAATGAGACGAACGAGCAATATATTTGCCAACGGAAATTAACTACATTAGAAATGAAAATACTTCGAGTACATGACAAGAGTTTCGGAATAACAACAACAATCTATAGAATCATGATGTGGACATCGAACACCATCACGAGCGCAAAAAAAAATAGGACATAGATCATAATTCCCATCGTCTCGAGTGACACATACATTCCACTAATTTAGGTTCCATTAACCGAACGAAGGAAAAAATTACAACGTCCATGAAGAGGACAAAAATACACCGGGTGACATCCCCTTATTATCATGTAAAAGTAACAATTCAAAAATAAATAATGATCTCATACCATGGACAATATTAAAACAAAAAATCACATGACTACCCAAGTTTAGATATAGGCTCGCAAAATCGAAGAAGTGATGTTGTATGATCCAACCATCGTGACTCAAAACATTACGTCTTAAGAAAATATACAAGTATGCGTTTGTTGGGTAATCCACTTGCGTATTCTAATTAATGTTACCTTGTATATTGTAAAGCGATCATTTGCATATTTTAAATTTATGTTACATCGTTTAAGACTTCATATCTCAAGGAAATTACTACATTAGTGGATTCAGTGACTCAGTTATTATAATTGGTAAAATCATTAGTTTTGAAAATATCCATACTTGTGTCAAAATCTCATTAATATTCATATCTTAAGTACCAAAAACGTACGTAGTAAGAATTTTCAAAGTTTTACGTTATTATTAATATGACTTGTCTTATTACGTATATATGATGAGACTGCTTTTATACATAGTCTCATCGTCCAAATAGGGCTTAAAATGCATTAAATATCATCAAAATACCCGAATATATGCTTGTGTTTGTTTCTTGTGTATTTTAGGTACGGATATTGAGAAAATGACAAAAGATCACAAGAATCAGTCAAAAACGAACACGGGAAACGAAGCCGCACGATGAACCAAGCCCTAATGAAGAATTTTCCAAAGAAAACCCTTGAAGATTTGAAGAATTATGAAGATTGATCCTCCAAGTTTGAAGAATTGACACTTTATACCCTTGTATCTTCATAATTACAAGTTTGGTCCCTAACGTTTGTCAAAATTACAAAAAGGACCCTTAACTTTGAAGAATTGGCAAATTTAGTCCCTCAACAAAACTAAATTGTCAATAATGATCCTCCAAGAAGTCAACAAACAAGTCAACACCTTGAAGAATGAAGACATGTCATTGAAAGCCCTTGAAGATTGCCAAAATTGCACTTTTAGTCCTTAAAACAAGTTTAAAAACTTGTTGTGCCAAAACTGCCAATTTCCCAAAGTTGTTATGTGTAAAAGTGGCGTTGATAACCATTTAATACAACATGAACAAAATTAGAAAAGTGAGGGGTCAAACCTGCCAGACAACCAAACCCTCACTCTCCACTCATAGCACGCCACCTCACCCCACTTATTTCTCCCAGCCAATCACACACTCCCATTCCCCCACGTCAGAATCCACCCACCCATTTATTTATTAAACTAACCCAGGTTTAAATTTTGGTGGCAAACATGTTTTTTAAATACTTAAACCCCCAAACTGGATTAAAACCTGCTAATCACCCACTTAAACCCTAGCTAATTCCAGGATGAATTAAACACAAATCAAAGGGGTTTTTGCCCAAACCTTCCAGTTTGTTGATTAACCATCACTTAAACCTAAACCCACCCTTAAACCCCCATCACCATCACCGCACATGCTTGTGCCACCCTCCCCTGCCCCACTATTCACTCCCAAACAAAAAGATGACAGCAGGATCAACAACTCACAACATTTTCGTGTTTCCAAAGGGAAAATGGACGTCCAAGATAATCTTTTCCTCACTGGCATCCCACATACATCCAAGATCATCACATGGGTTCTTGACTAAAATTCAAAAATGGCATCTTTCGGGAATCTCCAAGGGCAAAGTTGGGAGTTCAAGTCATTAGGGTTTTAGCTTCTTATCAGTTCTAGAATCATTTGTAAGCCTCTATATAAAGGCCTTATAGGACATAGTAGAAAGTTGTTCCTTTTTTTCCTGTTTTCACAACCTTGTAAATCTTTTTGTTCTGAATGAGAAACTAAGTTAAGTGTTGGCGATGAAAACAAGTTCCATCTTACATTTCAGTTGATTTAAGTTATAATTGTTTGAGTTTGGTTTAATTTTCAGCAAAGGTTTTCAAGTTTCCAAGTTTCTGTTTTCTTTTCAAGTTTTTTCTCAAATCTTAAATTTCATTAAAAACCTGATAAAATGGTGATTAAGTGTGTTGGTGTGATGGTGTTTGAGCTTGTGTATGTCCAAGACACCATGGCTTGTTCTGGTGTAGTGGGTACCCAAGCTTAAATAAGCCATTTGTTTGGTCATATTTTTTAGCTTATCATAATCTTACCCATAAGCTAAGGCTTTCTTCTAGCTTAATCTATAAGCTAGGGGCAAGCTCTTAAGCTTTTACACAGTCTCCCTTTTTCTCTCTTAGCAGGTTCAAAACAAGAGCAAATTCTATCCATTTGTTGTTAAGAAATTCTTCATAATCATCTTACCAAAAGTCTGCACAAGCCCGGGCTTGTTTGGAGGTGACTATTCAGTCACTGTTGGGCCTGGATGTAGGCCCAACAAGGTAGCTTACGTGACCCTTTTTCAGTTTTTAAAGATTTTTCAGATTTATGTGATTTTATATGAATTTTGGTGAAACTGCTTGTTTATGTGTTTAATCAGCTTGATTAGGTCCTTACTTGTTATTGTGAAGGATTAGAGTGATTGGAATCATTTTGCTTTAATTTTGAGTTAATTTGCTTTGTTAAAATTTTTATTTCAGATTTAAAGGGGTGTTTGGATTAGAGTAATAGTAGGGTTTAATGCTTTGAATTTAGCCTAAAACCTGTTTAGACACTTCTCTTAGGTTGTTATTAGGTGTTAAGTGTGATTGGTTTTCAGTTTGAACAAGTTTAAACACATTTGTATGCCAAAAATTGGATAAAATACCTAAAATCCAGTAACTGCTTTGAGTGACTGATTTTGTATGGATTTTGCCATTTTATGTTGATGAGTTGTTAGAAGATAGATCATTTAAGGATTGTAAATCATTTATCTGCTATTTGGTGAGCTTTTGTGCAAGTGATTGGCCTTTATATTTCACTTTTGTGCCAAGTGTATCAGCAAAACATACATCAGAAACATTTGCCTCATTCAGAAACTTGCATGCCATTTGATTTGATTTTTGGTACTTGATACTTGCTTGTTTGTGTTTGCTTGACTCCCTACACTCCAACTGAGTGTAGGGGTGCCCTCTTGTCCATCAAAATTATAAACAAACTCAAAACAAGTCCTCTTGTTAAGTATCTTCACAAGTGAAGATACGTTTTCCTTCATTTTTTTGTTCATCAGATACAAGTGCTACCTGGGCACTTGTTTGATTTCAATATCCTTAATTCTTGTTTGTTTTTGATTAAAGAGTGTGTTTTTAAGTTTAGTTAAGTTACTGTCTTGATTTTAAAGTTTAAAAAAAATACAAAGCCAAAAAGGACGTGGCCAGGACTCGAACCTGCGCCACTCCTCTCACCACACACACACCTTACCATTGCGCCCTTGGGTCTTTTACTGACCAAGGGTGCAAACAAAATCCTTATAACACGTTTTTTATTGGGCTTATCTTAATAAAAGCCGTAGCTTTTTCAGCCCTTTGTGGCTTATTGGATAAGCAAATTGGCAAAGTTGCATTTTTCTTAGGTTTAGGATCACATTAGAGATTTTTCTAGCTAAGTTTTAAATTTTTCCCTTTCTTTATTTATTTTTTATTCATTTTTCTTTAGCCGTATTTTATTAATTAGTTTAAAAATAGCTAAAAGTGTTTTAAAATTTTATAAAAATAGTTTTTAGGTTTTGATTTATATTTTTGAGGTTTACAGCTAAAAAAGTTTTCAAAAAGTCTTATTTTTTATTTTATAGGATTTTAGGGTTTTTTAAAAACTTTAAAATTTAATATAAAATTATTAAATAGGATTTAGAAACTTTAATTGCATTTTTGTTTTAGTTACAATATTCTAGATTTTTGGTAATTTTTTAGAATTTTTTTATGAACTTTGAATTTTTTTGAATATTTTAATATTATTTTATTATTAAAACTTGAAGTTAGATTTTTTTTAGTTTTTACATTTTTCCTAGGTTAAGGACACTTAATTAGGAGTTTTGTAACTTTCCAAATATTTTTAGGACTTTTCAATTATTTTCTAGAATTAATTTAAGTTTTAAGTGATTTTAATAGTTTTTAATTGTTTAAAAATAGTTTAATTTGGTTTTAAAATTTTTAAAAATAGTTTTTAGCTTAATTAGGATATTTTTGAGGTCTACAAACTATTAGATCTTGTTTAGGGCTTTTTAATAATTAATTGTGATTTTTAGGGCTTTAATTAGCATTAAAAAGTCATTATCTAATTAATTAAAAGGTTTTAGCAAGTTTGGATTTTTTGTAAACTCTTAGAATATTATTGGGGATTTTTAGTAATTTTTAGGAATTTTTAGGTTAAAATTTTAATTTTGGCACTATTTACGGTTTTGCGTGATCGCCTTTTTCGTCTTAGTTTAATCCGTTTTCGTAACCGTCTTTCTCTTCTAATCTCATTGCTTTCTTTCTTTCTCAATCATATAATCACAAATCAATATCAATTCAACACACAACGCACTAGCCTCCTCGAGAACGAACTCACTTTTAGGGTCATTCACACACGGTTTTCCTAAATCGTCGTGCACACTTGCCCTATTTATTGCTCTTTTCCTAAAGAGTGGTAAAAACTCCAACATCACTTTGGCGCCGCTGCCGGGGAGGCGTGTTGTGTTTTGGTTGAACAATTGTTGTTTTTATATATAGCCATAATAGCTATTTGTATTAGTAGCACTCTACTAATACGTATTATCGTTTTTCGGTTTTTGTGTGAATACTATTACTATATTGTATATGTAGAACAATAAATTTACAAGTAATCCAAATACGTGAGAAATCACAACCTTGACTTGGGAGGTCATTGCCCAATCATTGTATTCGAATCTCAAACCAAAGAAAAAGGCAAAAATAGATAAATACTTTCGTGAAGCTCGATTTTGAAAATACAAACTATAAGGTGGGTATAAGGCGGTTGTATTTCACGACCTAAAGGAAAAAGGCTCTTAAGTGCTTCGCGCCGCCTCGTTTCCTCCGTTGCTTGTGCGTATTTTGATTTTGAGAGCTAATCGAGGGTTTTGCCGCCCAAAGTATTACTTAAGTATCATATATATTTTCTTGGTTTCCATTGATTAAACCCTCTTGAACGATTTGGTGTTCCACCATCGTTCTAAAGTCATCGAAGGCGTTCACTTCACGTGATCGTTTTCATTCCTTGAGGCTTCTTTAATCGAGAGATTTGATTAAGGAGGAGATTTGTAGATTTTGGTCTACCTAATACATTCCAAAAATCTAAAAAAAGTAAAAACAATCAAAAACCACAAAAAAATTGAAAAAGTAAAAACACCAAAAAGAATCTTCTTTGCTCGCCTTCTCGTTGTACGTGACGTTTATGCAAACTCTCTCCAAAGCAAGACGTGCTCGTAAACGAAGAAACAAATCAATCACTCCTTCTAGTGAGGAGTCTCCTATTGACGAACCCATTGTAGTGAAAGAATCACCCATGGCTAATCGAACTATGATGGAGTTGCTTCAAGCACCCACCGAGGGTTATGGAGAAGCGATTGTGATTCCCGCTATCCTTGCGGAGAATTTTGAGGTTAAGACGGGTTTGTTGTCTATGATCCAAAACAACAAGTTTCGAGGTGACGAAAAAGACAACCCTCATAACCACATTCGCCAATTTAATCGTCTCACCGTCACTTGCAAGTTTAAGGACGTCTCTAACGACTCGATTAAGATGATGCTTTTTCCGTATTCCTTAGCGGGGCCCGCAAAAATTTGGTTAGAGAAAGAGCCACCCAATTCTATATTGACGTGGAAGGATCTCGTTTCAAAATTCGTGAACCAATTTTTTCCGCCCTCTAAGACTACGTATTTGAAAAACGAGATTTCAAAGTTTTCACAAGAGTATAATGAGAGTTTTTCAACGGCTTGGAATATGTTTATGGAAATGTTGCACGAATGTCCTCATCATGGTTTTTCCGACTTGCATCAAATTGACACGTTTTACAATGGCTTGAACGATCATGAGCGTGATTATCTTAATGTCGCCGCGGGTGGTAATTTTTTGTGTAAGACGGTCGAGGAAGCATTGTTAATCATTGAAAATAGGTCTAAGGTGTATAGTCCTCGTAGCAGGTCGAGTGTTCGTAAGACTTCGTCTTCGCCTTCGCCTTCATTGTCACACACCGTTGATGCTTGCCAAATCGAGGCTAATTTGGAGAACAAGATTTTTGATAAGTTGAAAGGATTGTTAATTGAATTTAAAGTTGGTGAACAACCCACTCCCGCTACGGCTAAAGCGGTTGAGGTTTCTTGTATGTATTGTGGTGGAGCTCACGATTATTCCGAGTGCATTACCAACGGTGGTAACACTTCGAGTGCCTTCGCGGCCGCGGGAACTTATAACCAAAACTGTCAAGTTTCTCGCACTAATCAATTGACTCCACCGGGTTTTCCACCAAATCAAAATGCTAACAATAATTGAAACAATCAAGTTGGTTACCAAAGCAATCAAAGGAACAATTTCAAGGGTAATAACAACTTTGGGAATCAAGGAACTAGTAGCCAATTGCAAAATCAAAATCAAAACCGTAATTTTCAAAACACAAGTCAAGGTCTTCAAAATGTTTACACTAAAGAACTTCCAATGGACTTTTTGAATTACGCTACGGCAAATGATAAGATTTTGGAAAACATTCAAGAGCAATTGGCTAGTCAAGCTAGGGACACGGCTAAAAACACCAAGGAATTGGCTAATTTTGTGAAAGAAAATCTTAACATGAGAAATGAGTTGAAAAATGATTTTGCCAATCAAATTAGAGGTCAAAACAATAAGATTGAACAAAGTCATGCTAGGCTTGAACAAAGAATTGACCAAAAAGCCGCTAGTCAAGATTTGAAGTTTAATAGTCAAGATGCTAAGCTTAATGCCATTTTAGAAGCCGTCATGGGGAACAAAGCCTCTACTTCGAGTGGTCTTCCTAGTAACACCGTTTCAAACCCGAAAGGAGAGATGAAAGTGATTACCACATGAAGTGGTAAGACACTTAAAGAACCGACTCCTCAACCAATTACTCCAATGGTGGAGGAAATTGAGGAAGAACCCGAGGTGGTGGTCGAAAAGGAGCATATTTCAAGCCCACAAAGTACCGCTCATGCCACACCTACGGTCGACCCTTTACCAACATTGGAACCCGAGATTCCAAAGGCTATGCCTATGCCCCAACCCACACCACCCTTGCCTTACCCATCGAGACTTAGGAAGGAGAAACGACAAGATCGCGACAACTACCAATTTGAGATTTTTATGAAAATGTTTCGTGAGTTGCACCTTAATGTAAGTTTCGCCGATGCTTTGGTCATGATGCCTCGATTTGCCGCTAACTTTAAGAGTATGTTACACAACAAGGAGAAATTTCACCAATTGTCTAGTTGTTCGTCGGTTTATCTTAATCGCATACCTCAAAAAGTCGGTGATCCCGGTAAATTTTTGATCCCTTGTGCAATCCAAGATATGGAAGAATGCTATGCCTTGGCCGATCTTGGTGCTAGCATTAACTTGATGCCACTTGCAATCTTCAAGTCGCTCAATCTTCCTAATCTTACTCCTTCACTAATGTCTATTGAGTTGGCCGACCATTCCATGATTCGTGCATGTGGTTTGGCGGAAGACGTTTTTGTGAAAGTGGGGAAGTTCTACTATCCCGTAGACTTTATCGTTGTTGATATCCCCACGGATCCTCAAGTTCCTCTTATTTTAGGTCGTTCGTTTTTAGATACGTTTATGGCTTTAATTGATGTGCATGCTAGAAAGATCACCTTACGTTTCAACGACGAGGAACTTGTTATAGACGCAACTCAAAATTCTCAACTTTCTCATGTTTATTCCATTGCTACCATAAACCTCGTTGATATGATCGACGTGGTTTGCGAGGAATTTTCACAAGAAGTTTTAGGGTTTGGTGATGAAGAAACTAGTGTCAATCCCACTATGTTAGATCCAATTCTTGATAATTCGAAACCAACCTTCACTCCTTTTGAAGGTGGTGGTTTTACGTTGGAAGAATGTAATGTTCCACGTACTTGTGACGAAGACCTCGACAAAGATGAGGACTTCTCGATTATCAAGGATTTTCTCAACGATTTCCCATTTCCTCCACCTGAGGAGGTTATGAGTATCGAGCCCAAATCTTCACTTGAGGAACCACCTATCCTCGAGTTGAAAGATTTACCTCCTCACCTCGAATATGTCTATTTGGAGGAGGACGACAAGTTGCCGGTTATTATTGCGAAGGATCTTTCGAATGATGAAAAAACCGCACTTGTCGATGTTCTAAAGGACCACAAAGGGGCAATTGCGTGGAAGTTATCCGACATTAAGGGAATCGATCCCAAGTTTTGTACCCACAAAATCTTAATGGAGGAGGATTTCAAGCCCACAATCCAAAGTCAAAGGAGGGTGAACCCTAAAATTCACGACGCCATCAAAAAGGAGGTCCTTAAACTCCTTGACGCGGGAATGATTTACCCTATTTCCGATAGCCCTTGGGTGAGTCCTATTCATTGTGTCCCTAAAAAGGGAGGAATGACCGTTGTGCCAAACGATGCCAACGAGTTGATTCCTACTAGACTCGTGACCGGATGGAGAGTGTGCATTGACTATCGAAAGTTGAATGAAGCCACTCGAAAAGACCATTTTCCCTTGCCCTCCATGGACCAAATGTTGGAGCGTCTTGCGGGAAACGATTTCTATTGCTTTTTAGATGGTTTTTCCAGTTACTTCCAAATTCCCATCGATCCTCGTGATCAAGAAAAAACTACGTTTACGTGTCCATATGGAACATTTGCCTATCGTAGAATGCCATTCGGACTTTGTAATGCACCGGGAACCTTTCAAAGGTGCATGATGGCTATTTTTCATGATATGATCGAGAAGACGATGGAAGTCTTCATGGATGACTTTTCCGTGTTTGGTAATGCGTTCACTTCCTGTTTGTCGAATCTAGAGAGAATGTTAAAACGTTGTGAGGAAACAAACCTTGTGCTCAATTGGGAAAAATGTCATTTTATGGTTAAGAGTGGAATCGTCTTAGGGCACAAGGTCTCAAAAGCGGGGATTGAGGTAGATCAAGCTAAGGTAGACGTCATCGCCAAATTACCTCATCCCAAAACCGTTAAGGGAGTTAGGAGTTTCCTAGGCCACGCGGGCTTTTATCGACGATTCATCAAGGATTTTTCGAAGATTTCTCGACCCATTACACATCTCCTTGAAAAAGAGGCACGTTTTGTCTTTGACGAAGATTGTGTACGAGCCTTTGAAATCCTTAAGAGGAAACTTACCGAAGCTCCCATTCTTGTTGCTACCAATTGGAACCTCCCCTTTGAACTAATGTGTGATGCTAGTGATTACGCTATTGGGGCCGTTTTGGGGCAACGTCATGATAAGCACTTCTTGCCTATTCACTATGCTAGCAAGACGATGACCGAGGCTCAACTAAAATACACTACAACGGAAAAGGAGTTCCTTGCCGTGGTGTATGCATTTGAGAAATTTCGACCTTATCTCGTCTTGACGAAATGCATAGTGTATACGGACCATTCGGATATTAATTATCTTATGGCAAAGCAAGATGCTAAGCCGAGATTACTTCGTTGGATTCTCCTCTTCAAGAATTTGATCACAAAATCGTTGACAAAAAAGGAGCCGAGAATCTAGCGGCCGATCATCTCTCTCGTTTGGAAGATCCTCACCAAAGTGTTTACGAGCCCAAGGAAATCACCGAAACAATTCCGCTCGAGACACTTGGTGTAGTGAATTCTAAGCTTGATTCTTCTACCCCATGGTTTGCGGATTTTTTCAAATTACCATGCGGGTAACTTCATCATTAAGGGTATGACGACTCAAGAAAAACGAAAATTCTTTCGTGACGTCAAGTTCTACTTTTGGAACGACCCTTACTTGTTTCGAACTTGTGCGGATCAAATCATCCGACGTTGTGTTTTTTGGCACCGAAGCTTCTAACATCCTTAGAGCTTGCCATGAGGGACCCACGGGTGGTCACCACGGTGCTAATCTCACGGCTAAAAAGGTGTTTGATGCCGGCTTCTTTTGGCCTACTATTTACCGAGATGCATAAGATCTTGTGAAGTCGTGTGATGCATGCCAACGACAAGGAAAAGCCTCACAAAAAGATGAAATGCCACAAAATATCATTCAAGTATGTGAGATCTTTGACGTTTGGGGTATAGACTTTATGGGGCCGTTCCCATCATCTCGTGGAAATAAGTACATTCTCGTTGCGGTTGACTACCTTTCTAAGTGGGTGGAGGCCAAGGCCTTGGCCACCAATGATGCTCGTGTGGTAGTCAAGTTTTTGAAGCAATTGTTTTCTCGGTTTGGAACCCCTCGTGCTATCATAAGCGATCGTGGAACCCATTTTTGTAACGACCAATTTGAGAGGGTTCTAAGGAAATATGGGGTTACACATCGTCTTTCTACGGCTTATCACCCACAAACGAGTGGGCAAGTCGAGGTTTTAAACCGAGCTTTGAAGAGGATCTTGGAGAGATCCGTTGGAGAAAACCGACAATCATGGTCGGATAAGTTGGACGATGCTTTATGGGCCTTTAAGACCGCTCATAAGACGCCCATTGGGTGCACTCCCTATAAGCTTGTGTATGGAAAGAATTGTCATTTGCCTATCGAGTTAGAACACAAGGCTTATTGGGCCCTAAAGCATTGTAATGATGATATGGAGACCGCGGGAAAACACCGGAAAATGCAATTGAATGAATTAGATGAATTGAGGGATATTGCTTATGAAAATTCATTGATTTATAAAGAAAAAACTAAAAAGTTGCATGATTCAAAAATTAAAAACCGGGTTTTTAACATTGGGGATCAAGTTTTGCTTTTTAATTTAAGATTAAAAATCTTTTCTGGTAAATTGAAATCCCGTTGGTCCGGTCCATTCACCGTGACTCAAGTGTTTCCGTATGGGACCATCGAGCTAGCTCAAGATGATGGTCCTAACTTCAAGGTGAATGGACATAGGTTGAAGCACTACTTTGGCGGAGAAGTTCCATCCTTGAACTACCTCGACCAAGTCACTTTCCCTAATGATAATTAGTATTGAGGGGATCGAGTCGAGCTCATGACTCGGTAATCAAAAACGAGGTGCCTCGTGGGGGAGTCCCATGCTTATCCTATGTACATATTATCGCTTTCTAATGTAGCTTACGTGTGGGGATTTGTGCCCTTCCAACCTTTGTTGATTATTCTTAGTTAAGCCATTTAGAAGCTTTTCAAAAAGAATCAAGTCCTGAGGTGGTCTAGAACTCTAACCCGACCATTTTGTCGTGTAGTGAAAAAGAACTTTGCTTATTTCTGGCTTATTTATTGAGCTTTTTCAAAATTTCATTTTACAAACATCTTTGTAATCCCAAGTGAAGGTTGTGTGTTGATTTTCAGCTTATGGCATCAGCTTATAGCTTAATGGGCTTATTGGCCCATTAAGAATAAGCTATTTGGTTATTAAGTTGTGATAAGCTCACTTTTAGCTTTTGGGCCTTTAGAGTTTTTTTGCTTAAAATCAAATTTTGAGTCAGACTGTGCTTTTTGAGCTTATTTGGTTGACTTTTTGCTTATTGGGCTAAAAAGCCCATTTAGGTGGACTGTTTTCATTTTTGATCCATTTGAGGGCCCAATAATGGTCTTTAGGTAATTTCACATTCATTTTCTGATTATTTAGGTTAAAAAGACTAGTTTGCAAGTTTTTAGAACTTTTTATAAATTTTGAATTTTTAATATTATTTTAATATTTTATTTTTAGTTTTTAATTATTTTAAATAGATTTAATAGGTTTTAAAATTTGTGAAAAATAGTTTTTAGCTTAATTAAGACATTTTTGAGGTTTACAAATTGAGAAGTCTTTATTTGGCCTTTTTATTAATTTAATTGATTTTTAGTGCTTTAATTAGCATTAAAATTTACTTATTAATTAAATAAAAGGTCTGAAAAAGTTTTGATCATATTTAAACCCTTAGTTTATTCTTAGGAATTTTTGGGAATTTTTTGGGAATTTTTAGAGTAAAATTTTATTTTGTCACTATTCACGGTTTTACGTTTTTTAAGTCTTGGTGTAATTTTAATCGTAACCGCCATAATTTTCCTTTCCTCTTTTCTTTCTTAATATTAATCTCAAATATCATCAATTTTAACACACACATTAAGCCTCCTCGAGAACGAACTCACTTTGGGTCATTAGCACTTGGTTTTCCTAAATCATTTGCTTAATACTTACCATACATACGTTGTTTTCCTAAACACGTATTTTTACCACAATCAGAGAACTTAACTTCTTTTTAGGAATCCAAATTAGACAATGGATGATGGTATTTTCTTTAATCAATCTAAGTACGTTAAAGAAATGCTAAAGAAATTTGGATTAGAGGAATCTCGACCAATGAAGACCCCTATGGGCTCGGATACTAAAATCACCGTAGATGATGATTGTGAGTCTGTAGACAACACCAAATATAGAGGTATGATTGGTATTTTGTTGTACCTAACGGCAAGTCGACCGGATATCATGTTTAGTGTTTGTCTTTGTGCTCGCTTCCAAGAGGCTCCCAAAACCTCTCATCTTGAAGCGGTTAAGCGTATCTTTCGATACATTAAGGGCACTATACATTTAGGATTATGGTGTCCTAAAGGGACCGGCATAGAAACCATAGTATACGCGGACTCAGATCATGCGGGAGACTAGGTGGACAGAAAAAGCACTAGTAGAGTTTGTACCTTCATGGGTTGTTGTTTAACTTCTTGGTTCTTCAAGAAACAAACCGCTCTTGCTATATCCACCACGTAAGTCGAGTATTTGAGTGCCGGTAAAGCTTGTCAACAAGATCTATGGATGAATCAAGCGCTTGTTGATTACAGGATTTCACTTAATGATGTTCCCATCATGTGTGACAATAAGGGTGCAATAGACCTTAGCAAGAATCCCGTGCAACATTCGCGAACTAAGCACATAGAGATTCACCATCATTTCCTTAGGGATAGTGTTCAAAAGTTCGATTGAGAAGGTGCCCTCGGTAGAAAACTTAGCCGACATCTTCACTAAGACACTTAAGATGGAACCTTTTAATTATTTGCGTCTAGGTCTAGGTTTAATGGAACATATTCCTTAATTGCGCATTTTATTGATCGAGTCTTTTTCTTTTTTAAGTCTTTTCATTCTTTGAGTCATTGAGTATCTTAAACTCCTTTTGGAAAATTTCTCTTCTCTTTTTCAAAATTCTCAAAGTTCTTTTGAAATAGTCGAGAAATGTTTTTGCATTGTTAATTCAATCTAAAAACGGTTTTTATAGCTTCTTGCTATTGATAACGAGCATACATAGTTCATATGTATGAGTCTCTCAAATATAGCAAGAACAAAAATGAACTATATAGGATCATTGTGTCATGACTATGTGTCTAGATCAACACACCTCCAACGCCGATTTTATTTTAAATCCATGTATTTTGGTCAAAATCTTGTTTGATGAGTTCGTGTGTGCTTTCTATGTCTATTATTGCTTTTTAGCATGTCTCTATGATAAGTTAGACTAGAAAATTAGGATTTGCTGAATTGGTAAATTCTCCTCATCCACCAAAACCCAGGTCTGTGGGCGGTTCTCTAAAAAACCCGCGGATCCATATATATGGAACCACAGGTGGAGATAAGGAGACGTGGGCAGAGGTTCAGATTCCAATTTTTCTGTAACTCCAAATTTGTTCCAACACTTTTTGGAATCTTTGTTTCAAACCTTTGACAACCCCAAAATTGTCTTGTTCTTTCTCTACTTAACCCTAAGCATTTTGCATCCTTTCTCAAATCAAAATGTCTTATTCACCAAATGAAAGCCTTGATTCTCCTCCATTTTCCCCAATCTCTTTCAATCAAAATTCACCCAAGAACACTCAAAATCATATTTCTTCTTATTCTAAGAATATTGATTGTGTAACCTCTTCTCTTCCACCACTAGCCTTTTGTGTTCTTCCTCCCTCCCAGGATAATGTCATGCGTCATGGGACATATTGCCATTGTTGTCAATATCAACATCTTGCTATGGCTCATATCTATGAGGAATTTAATTACATCAAGAGTCTCTTAGTCAAACCTCCTCTTCACTATGACTATGAGATTACTACCAAGCCACCACCCACCTCCTTCCGCCACTACCTTGTCTTTCATTTAATCATGTGGATTGCTTATCTCCAAGACATCTAATTCAAGCAAATTTTAGAGTTCTAGTTTAACTAGGATAAGATTTATGCTTTTCTTTTGGCTTGTTTTCTTTTTCATACATCTTTGTATGATTTATTTCCTTGTATCTTTATTCATGTTCTCTTTTAACATGACTTATCTTGGATCCTGGTTAACTTCTCTTCTCTTTTCTTATCTTATTTTTATTTTTGTGTGACCTTTGCTATATCTTGTTGGGTGTTTATTCTCTTCTACTAACCCTTCTATGTAGCTTGTCACCATAGCTCGATTCCTTGGTGCCCCAAGCAAGGGAGAGTAAGCACCAAGGGGGAGCACTTGCAAGGTCCGATTCTTTTCTTCTACAAAGACTTTTGCAACCTTTTTGCTTCGACAAAGGGGGAGAAATGAAATAAACTCGTCTTCGAAAATCTTGTTTTTCATGTGATTGAGTTTATGTTTTGTCGAAATACAAAATGGGGGGATTGTTAATGCAATGATGCCTAAAAACGTTACTTGCATTTTTTGGTCTCGCTTTGTTTGATTACGATAATATACAAAAACAAGCATTTACGAAAACAAGGAAAAAAGAATTCTTGGGTTCAAGTATTTTTTATTTCAACCATTATCACTTAAGGTATGAACAAACAAGTTTTCATCTTAATTAAGTGATCAAGGATTTAAGTTTTCTTAAAACTCACTTTTTATTAAATGTGACAGTTTTTTATTAGACTTTATTTTTAAGAAAATGTTTTATTAAATTAAATATTTGAAAATTTGAAAATGGTATACTCCATATGGTTTAAGAATATCCCTTGAGGATAAATATTCCACCAGATGTGACTATCCAACAAAAAGACAAAAGGGTACGAAGTCTACTCCCACGGTTCCTTAAATGCCTATGCGGCTCCTTATCAATAAGGAACCGTGGGCACCAATAAGGAACCGCGCCCAGAAATAGCCGTTGGGCTTTTGTCTTATAAATAGTGGACTATTCTCAGATTTTCTCTTCACCTCTTGTGCACACAATTTTCCAGATTCAATCATACTTCTTAAATCAAAATCCTTGGTTATTTGGTTGATTACTACTTGTTTAAAAGTGAATCTTTCTCCTCCTATCTCTTCTTCTCCAAGTGCAAAGAGAAGAACACTTTCATCCTTGAAGTGTTGAGTCTACCTCAAGATCTATTGAAGATCAAGTTTTATTTATTCATTCTTGGGTTGTTGTGAAGATCCAAATAGTTGTGTTATTTGGAAGTTGTGTTGTTGTGAAGTTCCAAATAAGTTGTGTTATTTAGAAGTAGTGTATTGATGAGACTGCTTTTATACATAGTCTCATCGTCCAAATAGGGCTTAAAATGCATTAAATATCATCAAAATACCCAAATATATGCTTGTGTTTGTTGCTTGTGTGTTTTAGGTACGGATATTGAGAAAATGACAAAAGATCACAAGAATCAATCAAAAACGAACACGGGAAACGAAGCCGCACGATGAACCAAGCCCTAATGAAGAATTTTCCAAAGAAAACCCTTGAATATTTGAAGAAATATGGAAGAATTGACACTTTATACCCTTGTATCTTCATAATTACAAGTTTGGTCCCTAAAGTTTGTCAAAATTACAAAAAGGACCCTCAACTTTCAACAATTGGCAAGAATGGCCCCTCTACTTTGAAGTTTGGACACTTTATACCCCTCAAATATCATTGAACATAAGTGGGGTCCCTAAAGTTTGAAGAAATGTCAAATATGGCCCTTGGAAATTAATCAAAATTGCAATGTTAGCCCTAAAGTCCTCAAAGTTAACACAAGGACTAGAAATGAAATGGATTTGGACTACTTTTGCAATGAATGGCTAACGGCTAATATGTTTGGACTGGCAACAAAATTACTACTCCTTAGCCTATTACCCACATTAGCCCAATCCCTTTATTACCCGGGTTAAATTAATCTGGTCAACAAAGTCAGCACCCCCTTTAATCTTTTCCCACTAAACATAGATTTAAAAAATACTTAACCCCCATTCGGATTAAACCATCACCTGCTTATTTCCCCTAACCCATAAACCCTAATTGGGGTTTTCTTAATCCCTCCATAATTGAACATTACCTCGTCCAGAATGTTAATTAACCCCCTCACAAACCCAACCCACATACAATATTCCCTCTCCAGCTCACTAGGGACCCCCCCCCCCCACCCACATGACCCTGCTGCGTTTTGCAAGAAGACAACAAAGGGGCAGAGAATCAACGTTCAGAAAGTGGTATCTTACTCCTCCAAGCAAAGATGGACGTCCTAGATCGTTTCTACATCACTGGCATCCCCACAGAAAAACAAAGAAATCACATGGCTCAATTTTGACTTTGAAATTCAAAATCAAGAATCGAATATGCTGAAGGATATCCAAGGGCACGTTTGGTAGTTCACCATTAGGGTTGCTAAATTCTAGAGCCATCTGTGTAAGCCTATAAAAGGCGTTAGGGTTTTAGTTCATTTTTTTTTCTCTTGTCTCAGTTTTTTTTTAAAAAATTATCTTGTAATATCTTTGGATGATATATGAAAGTTTTGGTTTGAAAAACATACTGAGTACCATTTATTTTCTTTAAATTACCATTTTAAGTTACTGATTGGAAGGTTATAAAAAGTGTGTATGTTCAAAGTTCATTATGCAAGTTTCTTTTTAGTTCATGATAAGTTGGTTTGGAAATTTTTCACTTTAGCTGGTTGATAAGAATCTTTGGTTTGAATTCTTGTTCAAAGATTAATCAAGTTACTGTTTGTTTAAAAAAAAAGTCGTAAAATCAGTTATTGTGTTATTGTGTTTGCTCCTTCTATCTTAGCAGGTTTCATCATAGCTTGCTTATTGTCCAAGTGTTCAACACAGACCCCAGTCTGTTTGGAGGTGACTTGGCAGTCACTGTGGGACCTGGATGTGGGTCCCACAAGGTAGTTTTCTAAATCCTTATTTAGTTTACAAAATTTCAGTTTTGTGTGATTTTTTTATGAAATTTGTGAGAGATTGTTCATGTGTTGTTAAATTTGTTTGATTATGCTGGATTATGCTTATTGTGCATGATAGGATGAGTTTGAATTGATTTGGCCTGATTTTGTTTGGATTTGGTTTGTAAAAAGTAAAATATCAGATTTAAAGGGGTGTTTGGATAAGGGTTTGAACTGGGTCAAATTGAGTTAGTCTTGTTTAAAACCTGTCTAGATACTCTTACTAGGTAGTGGTAGGTTGTATGCTAGTGGTAGTTTTCATTTTGGTGAAGTTTAAGACAAGTTGCATGCTCACATCTTGGTAGAAGTAGCTAAAATCAGCATAGCTCCATTTCTGCCAGCTTTCTGTTGGAATTTGTTCATGTAAGCTTGTTTATTGTTGGATCATAGGCTAATATAGTCTTGTGCACCAGTTAATTGTCATTTGGTAGATGTATGTGCTTGTTTTGAGCCTTTGAATTCCACTTGTATGCCAAGTAGATCAGCATAAGTCATTAGACCTGCAATATATCATATCAGCAACCTTCATAGACCATCTTTGTGAGATTTTTGTGTGGCTTGTGTGTTTCTTGTGATTATCCTGACTCCCTATACTCAACTGAGTATAGGGGTGCCATTTGTCCAGCAAAAACAACACCAAAAATCAAAATCAAGTCCTCTTGATCTTACATGCCAAGTGAAGAAACCTGTTCTTCTTTGTGTTTTCAAAAAGTTAAACTGAGCCCGTTTTTTATTCTGTAGTGTTTATATTAGTTTGAATTGGATTTGTGTTTGTGATTTTGAGTTTAAAAAGAGTAACAGTTTGAGTTTTTAAAAGTTAAAAAAAAAGAAAAAAAAAAGTAGCAAAAAGGACTGGCCAGGACTCGAACCTGCGCCATCCTTCTCACCACACACACACCTTACCACTGCGCCCTTGGTTCTTTTACTGACCAAGGGTGCATTTGTTATATACTTAAGGTGAATCTAGTTGGGCTTTTCCATAAAAAGTCGTAGCTAAATAAGCCCAATACGACTTATTGCATTAGCTTTTTGGCAGCTTTCCATTTTTCCTAGGATTAGGGTAGCACTTAGGATTTTTCTGAGCTAAAACTCGATTTTTCTCTTTCTTTATTTATTTTTTATAATTTTTTATTTAGCCGTATTTAGATAATTAGTTAAAAAATAGAAAAAGGTATTTTAAAAATCTAGAAAAATAGTTTTTAGGATTTAAATTATATATTTGGGGTTTACATCACAAAAAGTTTTCAAAAAGTCTAATTTTTAATTTTATTTGATTTTAGGGTTTTTAAGCAACTTTAAAAATGAATATAAAATTAATAAATAGGTTTTAGAAACTTTTATTTGCATTTTTGTCTTAGTTACATTATTTAAGATTTTTGGTAATTTTTTAGAATTTTTTATGAACTTTGAATTTTTTTGAATATTTTAATATTATTTTATTATTAAAAATTGAAGTTTGATTTTTTTTAGTTTTTAGATTTTTCCTAGGTTAAGGATACTTAATTAGGAGTTTTGTTACTTTCCAAATATTTTTAGGACTTTTCATTTAATTTCTAGAATTAATTTAAGATTTAAGTGATTTTAATAGTTTTTAAGTGTTTAAAAATAGTTTAATTTGGTTTTAAAATTTTAAAAAATTACTTTTTAGCTTAATTAGGTTGTTTTTGAGGTTTACAAACTTTAAAATCTTGTTTAGGGCTTTTTAATAATTAATTGTGATTTTTAGGGCTTTAATTAGCATTAAAAAGTCATTATCTAATTAATTAAAAGGTTTTAGCAAGTTTGGATTTTTTGTAAACTCTTAGAATATTATTGTGGATTTTTAGAAATTTTTAGGTTAAAATTTTAATTTTGGCACTATTTACGGTTTTGCGTGATCGCCTTTTTCGTCTTAGTTTAATCCGTCTTTGTAACCGTCTTTCTCTTCTAATCCCATTTCTTTCTCAATCATATAATCACAAATCAATATCAATTCAATACACAACGCACTTGCCTCCTCGAGAACGAACTCACTTCATTGGGTCATAACTTGTGGTTTTCCTAAACTACTCGTTAATACTTACCCTAATTGCCTTCCTTTTCCTAAAGGGGTAATTTTACAACAATCATTTTGGCGCCGCTGCCGGGGAGGCGTGTTGTGTTTTGGTTGAACAATTGTTGTTTTTATATATAGCCATAATAGCTAATTGTATTAGTAGCACTCTACTAATACGTATTATCGGTTTTTCGTTTTTTGTGAATACTATTACTATATTGTATACGTAGAACAATAAATTTACAAGTACTCAAAATACGTGAGAAATCACAACCTTGACTTGGGAGGTCATTACCCAATCATTGTATTCGAATCTCAAACCAAAGGAAAAAGGCAAAAATAGATAAATACTTTCGTGAAGCTCGATTTTGAGAAATACAAACTATAAGGTGGGTATAAGGCGGTTGTATTTCACGACCTAAAGGAAAAAGGCTCTTAAGTGCTTCGCGCCGGCTCGTTTCCTCCGCTTGCTTGTGCGTATTTTGATTTTGAAAGCTAATCGAGGGTTTTGCCGCCCAAAGTATTACTTAAGTATCATATATATTTTCTTGGTTTCTATTGATTAAACCCTCTTGAACGATTTGGTGTTCCACCATCGTTCTAAAGTCATCGAAGGCGTTCACTTCACGTGATCGTTTTCATTCCTTAAGGCTTCTTTAATCGAGAGATTTGATTAAGGAGGAGATTTTTAGATTTGTGTCTACTAATACATTCCAAAAAATCCAAAAAAGTAAAAACAATCAAAAACCAAAAAAAAATTGAAAAAGTAAAAACACCAAAAAGAATCTTCTTTGCTCGCCTTCTCGTTGTACGTGACGTTTATGCAAACTCGCTCCAAAGCAAGACGTGCTCGTAAACGAAGAAACAAATCAATCACTCCTTCTAGCGAGGAGTCTTCTATTGACGAACCCATTGTAGTGAAAGAAGCACCCATGGCTAATCGAACTATGATGGAGTTGCTTCAAGCACCCACCGAGGGTTATGGAGAAGCGATTGTGATTCCCGCTATCCTTGCGGAGAATTTTGAGGTTAAGACGGGTTTGTTATCCATGATTCAAAACAACAAGTTTCGAGGTAACGAAAAGGACAACCCTCATAACCACATTCGCCAATTTAATCGTCTCACCACCACATGCAAGTTTAAGGACGTCTCTAACGACTCGATTAAGATGATGCTTTTTCCGTATTCCTTAGCGGGGCCCGCAAAAATTTGGTTAGAGAAAGAGCCACCCAATTCTATATTGACGTGGAAGGATCTCGTTTCAAAATTCGTGAACCAATTTTTTCCGCCCTCTAAGACTACGCATTTGAAAAACGAGATTTTAAAGTTTTCGCAAGAGTATAATGAGAGTTTTTCAACGGCTTGGAATAGATTTAAAGAAATGTTGCACGAATATCCTCATCATGGTTTTTCCGACTTGCATCAAATTGACACATTTTACAATAGCTTGAACGATCATGAGCGTGATTATCTTAATGCCGCCGCGGGTGGTAATTTCTTGTGTAAGACGGTCGAGGAAGCATTGTTAATCATTGAGAATAGGTCAAAGGTCTATAGCCCTCGTAGCACGTCGAGTGTTCGTAAGGCTTCGTCTTCGCCTTCGCCTTCATTGTCATACACCGTTGATGCTTGCCAAATCGAGGCTAATTTGGAGAACAAGATTTTTGATAAGTTGAAAGGATTGTTAATTGAGTTTAAAGTTGGTGAACAACCCACTCCCGCTACGGCTAAAGCGGTTGAGGTTTCTTGTATGTATTGTGGGGGAGCTCACGATTATTCCGAGTGCATTACCAACGGTGGTAACACTTCGAGTGCCTTCGCGGCCGCGGGAACTTATAACCAAAACGGTCAAGTTGCTCGCACCAATCAATTGACTCCACCGGGTTTTCCACCAAATCAAAATGCTAACAATTATCGAAACAATCAAGTTGGTTACCAAAGCAATCAAAGGAACAATTTCAAGGGTAATAACAACTATGGGAATCAAGGAAGTAGTAGCCAATTGCAAAATCAAAATCAAAACCGTAATTTTCAAAACACAAGTCAAGGTCTTCAAAATGTTTACACTAAAGAACTTCCAATGGACTTTTTGAATTACGCCACGGCAAATGATAAGATTTTGGAAAACATTCAAGAGCAATTGGCTAATCAAGCTAGGGACACAGCTAAAAACACCAAGGAATTGGCTAAATTTGTGAAGGTAAATCTTAACATGAGAAGCGAGTTGAAAAATGATTTTGCTAATCAAATTAGAGGTCAAAACAATAAAATTGAACAAAGTCATGCTAGGCTTGAACAAAGAATTGACCAAAAAGCCGCTAGTCAAGATTTGAAGTTTAATCGTCAAGATGCTAAGCTTAATGCCATTTTAGAAGCCGTCATGGGGAACAAAGCCTCTACTTCGAGTAGTCTTCCTAGCAACACCGTTTCAAACCCGAAGGGAGAGATGAAAGTGATTACCACACGTAGTGGTAAGGCACTTAAAGAACCGACTCCTCAACCAATTACTCCAACGGTGGAGGAAATTGAGGAAGAACCCGAGGTGGTGGTCGAAAAGGAGCATATTTCAAGCCCACAAAGTACCGCTCATGCCACACCTACGGTCTACCCTTTACCAACATTGGAACCCGAGATTCCAAAGGCTATGCCTATGCCCCAACCCATACCACCCTTGCCTTACCCATCGAGATTTAGGAAGGAGAAACGACAAGAGCGCGACAACTACCAATTTGAGCTTTTTATGAAAATGTTTCGTGAGTTGCACCTCAATGTGAGTTTCGCCGATGCTTTGGTCATGATGCCTCGATTTGCCGCTAACTTTAAGAGTATGTTGAACAACAAGGAGAAATTGCATCAATTGTCTAGTTGTTCGTCGGTTTATCTTAATCGCATACCTCAAAAAGTCGGTGATCCCGGTAAATTTTTGATCCCTTGTGCAATTCAAGATATGGAAGAATGCTATGCCTTGGCCGATCTTGGTGCTAGCATTAATTTGATGCCACTTGAAATCTTCAAGTCGCTCAATCTTCCTAATCTTACTCCTTCACTAATGTCTATTGAGTTGGCCGACCATTCCACGATTCGTGCATGTGGTTTGGCGGAAGACGTTTTTGTGAAAGTGGGGAAGTTCTACTATCCCGTAGACTTTATCGTCGTTGATATCGCCACGGATCCTCAAGTTCCTCTTATTTTAGGTCGTTCGTTTTTAGATACGTCTATGGCTTTAATTGATGTGCATGCTAGAAAGATCACCTTACGTTTCAACGACGAGGAACTTGTTATAAACGCAACTCAAAATTCTCAACTTTCTCATGTTTATTCCGTTGCTACCATAAACCTCGTTGATATGGTCGACGTGGTTTGCGAGGAATTTTCACAAGAAGTTTTAGGGTTTGGTGATGAAGAAACTAGTGGCAATCCCACTATGTTAGATCCAATTCTTGATAATTCGACACCAACCTTCACTCCTTTCGAAGGTGGTGGTTTTATGTTGGAAGAATGCAATGTTCCACGTACTTGTGACGAGGACCTCAACAACGATGAGGACTTCTCGATTATCAAGTATTTTCTCAACGATTTCCCATTTCCTCCACCCGAGGAGGTTATGAGTATCGAGCCCAAATCTTCACTTGAGGAACCACCTATCCTTGAGTTGAAAGATTTACCTCCTCACCTCGAATATGTCTATTTGGAGGAGGACGACAAGTTACCGGTTATTATTGCGAAAGATCTTTCGAATGATGAAAAAACCGCACTTGTCGATGTTCTAAAAGATCACAAAGGGGCGATTGCCTGGAAGTTATCCGACATTAAGTGAATCGATCCCAAGTTTTGTACCCACAAAATCTTAATGGAGGAGGATTTCAAGCCCACAATCTAAAGTCAAAGGAGGGTGAACCCCAAAATTCACGACTTCATCAAAAAGGAGGTCCTTAAACTCTTTGACGCGGGAATGATTTACCCTATTTCTGATAGCCCTTGGGTGAGTCCTATTCATTGTGTCCCTAAAAAGGGAGGGATGACCGTTGTGCCAAACGATGCCAATGAGTTGATTCCCACTAGACTCGTGACCGGATGGAGAGTGTGCATTGACTATCGAAAGTTGAATGAAGCCACTCGAAAAGACCATTTTCCCTTGCCCTTCATGGACCAAATGTTGGAGCGTCTTGCGGGAAACGATTTCTATTGCTTTTTAGATGGTTTTTCCGGTTACTTCCAAATTCCCATCGACCCTCGTGATCAAGAAAAAACTATATTTACGTGTCCATATGGAACGTTTGCCTATCGTAGAATGCCATTCGGACTTTGCAATGCACCGGGAACTTTTCAACGATGCATGATGGCTATTTTTCATGATATGATCGAGAAGACGATGGAAGTCTTCATGGATGACTTTTCCGTGTTTGGTAATTCGTTCACTTCGTGCTTGTCGAACCTTGAGAGAATGTTAAAACGTGGTGAGGAAACCAACCTTGTGCTCAATTGGGAAAAGTGTCATTTTATGGTTAAGAGTGGAATCGTCTTAGGGCACAAGGTCTCGAAAGCGAGGATTGAGGTTGATCAAGCTAAGGTAGACGTCATCTCCAAATTACCTCATCCCAAAACCGTCAAGGGAGGTAGGAGTTTCCTAGGCCACGCGGGCTTTTATCGTCGATTCATCAAGGATTTTTCAAAGATTTCTCGACCCATTACACATCTTCTCGAAAAAGAGGCACGTTTTGTCTTTGACGAAGATTGTGTACGAGCCTTTGAAATCCTTAAGAGGAAACTTACCGAAGCTCCCATTCTTGTTGCTCCCAATTGGAACCTCCCCTTTGAACTAATGTGTGATGCAAGTGATTACGCTATAGGGTCCGTTTTGGGGCAACGTCATGATAAGCACTTCTTGCCTATTCACTATGCTAGCAAGACGATGACCGAGGCTCAACTTAAATACACTACAACGGAAAAGGAGTTCCTTGCCGTGGTGTATGCATTTGAGAAATTTCGACCTTATCTCGTCTTGACGAAATGCATAGTGTATACGGACCATTCGGCTATTAAGTATCTTATGGCAAAGCAAGATGCTAAGCCGAGATTACTTCTTTGGATTCTCCTCCTTCAAGAATTTGATCACACCATCGTTGACAAAAAAGGAGCCGAGAATCTAGCGGCTGATCATCTTTCTCGTTTGGAATATCCTCACCAAAGTGTTTACGAGCCCAAGGAAATCACCGAAACATTTCTGCTCGAGACACTTGGTGTGGTGAATTCTAAGCTTGATTCTTCCACCCCATGGTTTGCGAACTTTGCAAATTACCATGTGGGTAACTTCATCATTAAGGGTATGACGACTCAAGAAAAACGAAAATTCTTTCGTGACGTCAAGTTCTACTTTTGGAACGACCCTTACTTGTTTCAAACTTGTGCGGATCAAATCATCCGACGTTGTGTTTTTGGCACCGAAGCTTCTAACATCCTTAGAGCTTTCCATGAGGGACCCACGGGTGGTCACCACGGTGCTAATCTCACTGCTAAGAAGGTGTTTGATGCCGGCTTCTTTTGGCCTACTATTTACCGAGATGCACAAGATCTTGTGAAGTCGTGTGATGCATGCCAACGACAAGGAAAAGCCTCACAAAAAGATGAAATGCCACAAAATATCATTCAAGTATGTGAGATCTTTGACGTTTGGGGCATAGACTTTATGGGGCCTTTCCCATCATCTCGTGGTAATAAGTACATTCTCGTTGCGGTTGACTACCTTTCTAAGTGGGTGGAGGCAAAGGCCTTGCCCACCAATGATGCTCGTGTGGTAGTCAAGTTTTTGAAGCAATTGTTTTCTCGGTTTGGAACCCCTCGTGCTATCATAAGCGATCGTGGAACCCATTTTGGTAATGACCAATTTGAAAGGGTTCTGAGGAAATATGGGGTTACACATCGTCTTTCTACGGCTTATCACCCACAAACGAGTGGGCAAGTCGAGGTTTTAAACCGAGCTTTGAAGAGGATCTTGGAGAGATCCGTTGGAGAAAACCGACAATCATGGTCGGATAAGTTGGACGATGCTTTATGGGCCTTTAGGACCGCTCATAAGACGCCCATTGGGTGCACTCCCTATAAGCTTGTGTATGGAAAGAATTGTCATTTGCCTATCGAGTTAGAACACAAGGCTTATTGGGCCCTAAAGCATTGTAATGATGATATGGAGACCGCGGGAAAACACCGGAAAATGCAATTGAATGAATTAGATGAATTGAGGGATATTGCTTATGAAAATTCATTGATTTATAAAGAAAAAACTAAAAAGTTGCATGATTCAAAAATTAAAAACCGGGTTTTTAACATTGGGGATCAAGTTTTGCTTTTTAATTTAAGATTAAAAATCTTTTCTGGTAAATTGAAATCCCGTTGGTCCGGTCCATTCACCGTGACTCAAGTGTTTCCGTATGGGACCATCGAGCTAGCTCAAGATGATGGTCCTAACTTCAAGGTGAATGGACATAGGTTGAAGCACTACTTTGGCGGAGAAGTTCCATCCTTGAACTACCTCGACCAAGTCACTTTCCCTAATGATAATTAGTATTGAGGGGATCGAGTCGAGCTCATGACTCGGTAATCAAAAACGAGGTGCCTCGTGGGGGAGTCCCATGCTTATCCTATGTACATATTATCGCTTTCTAATGTAGCTTACGTGTGGGGATTTGTGCCCTTCCAACCTTTGTTCCGTGGTTGTTTGTGCATTGTGGTTTTTAGATCATGATCTTCACGATTGGAGCCTCTCGTGTTCGTTTTATGGGAGCACTCGATCGTTTGCTTTGGAGACGTTTCTCAATATCCATGATATATCCTTTTGATGTTCTAACCTTAGGTTTTTAAGCACACTTCATAAACGGCTATTAATTTAACGGTTACACCCTTTCCATGCTAGATTAAGCATTCGACTACGTCTTTAGTATGGGGGTGTTTGCACCCCTAGACTCGAAACATTGAGGACAATGTTTAACTTTAGTATGGGGGGTGAATAGATACTTGCCTTGCCAAACCTTCACGCTTTCCAAAGTTTATGTTTTGTTTGTCGTTTTATTGCAAAATAAGGCTAAAAATGGCCAAATTTTAAATTTTTCTCATGTTTTATAAGTGTTTGAAGACACGAATGTAGATTTTCCGATGGCGAGAATAAGAGTACTTTTTGACTCGACCGTGTGTGTTGAGCACTTAGCTTTGATTCCTTAACTACACATTAGGCTAAGTCTCTTAAATGAGGACGAGAAATGATAGAGTTAATTATAAGTTACTATGCTAAACGTAGAGTACTCGTATTCTTTCAAAAACTCATGTGTTCTCGTTGTTTGCTTATTCTCCCTTCGCATGTAAATATTTTTTGCTTAATAAATATTGACTTAGCGATTTAGTTAGGATTGTTGGGTTTCTAGTCTTTTCTAGTAGCTTCCGTGTAATTAAATTGGGAAGACATCAAGGTATCGCCAGCGTCACGGTTTTGAAGTATTGACACCCGAATAATCGAAAGCTTCACCCAATAATAAGATTTCAAGTGCTCACCTAAATCTAGCAAACAATTTGAAGCCCCACAAGGCCGAAAAATCTATGCAAAAATTGAAAGTGAATTAAGCCTTAATCTTCGAAGCTTTAAAGATCCAAAATTCGCTTTAGCGTGAGGATATACGTCTTTGGCTAATAAAACCACCGATGAGGCGGATAATAAAAGGCAAGGCAAGACCAAAGTCATAATAAAAGCTTCATGGCGAAGTTGAATAAAAGATGGAGGTAAACCAATGATAATAAGGCCCTTCCGTTAGGGGGCGTATAAAAGTCTTGGTAATAAGTCTCATGTTCAAAACCGTTATAAAACCGTGTTTATCGATTCTTCTTGTCAACTTAATTTTTTAACATCGTTGTCTATTAGGAGGGGTTATTGATTTGATGGTCTTAGTTACACCGTTAGGACTCTATTTTTAGACCTAAATCTCTATTATCACATAAGTCAAACAATGTATCCTCGTGAAACATTCAAGACAAAATAAAATATAAGAGATACAACTTAGGAATAATGGGAGAATATGTACGTGATTAGGGCATATGAGTAGTGTTAGCATTACTAACTTATAATGACAATGATCTCGTTGCACGCTTGGCATGGAATTAGGGTGAAAATCAAGGACGATGAAATTATTTCTAACGAAGCATTCACGTGTTCTTATTCTATGAACATAAACGTCCCATTTTGCGATGAAAATCATACATTATGTCTAAAACGCAAGTAGTAGTAGTAGTAGTAGTAGTGTAGCTAGTTTATCATTTCAATAAAGTGAATAAAAATGAATTTTGGAGATGCTATGATACTTTATTCTAGCATTGCGTGAGGGCACGGCAATGGTTTAGTATGGGGGAGTGATGAGACTGCTTTTATACATAGTCTCATCGTCCAAATAGGGCTTAAAATGCATTAAATATCATCAAAATACCCAAATATATGCTTGTGTTTGTTGCTTGTGTATTTTAGGTACGGATATTGAGAAAATGACAAAAGATCACAAGAATCAGTCAAAAACGAACACGGGAAACGAAGCCGCACGATGAACCAAGCCCTAATGAAGAATTTTTCAAAGAAACCCCTTGAAGATTTGAAGAATTATGAAGATTGGTCCTCCAAGTTTGAAGAATTGACACTTTATACCCTTGTATCTTCATAATTACAAGTTTGGTCCCTAAAGTTTGTCAAAATTACAAAAAGGACCCTTAACTTTGAAGAATTGGCAAATTTAGTCCCTCAACAAAACTAAATTGTCAATAATAGTCCTCCAAGAAGTCAACAAACAAGTCAACACCTTGAAGAATGAAGACATGTCATTGAAAGCCCTTGAAGATTGCCAAAATTGCACTTTTAGTCCTTAAAACAAGTTTAAAAACTTCTTGTGCCAAAACTGGCAATTTCCCAAAGTTGTTATGTGTAAAAGTGGCGTTGATAACCATTTAATACAACATGAACAAAATTAGAAAAGTGAGGGGTCAAACCTGCCAGACAACCAAACCCTCACTCTCCACTCATAGCACGCCACCTCACCCCACTTATTTCTCCCAGCCAATCACACACTCCCATTCCCCCACGTCAGAATCCACCCACCCATTTATTTATTAAACTAACCCAGGTTTATATTTTGGTGGCAAACACGTTTTTTAAATATCTAAACCCCCAAACTGGATTAAAACCTGCTAATCACCCACTTAAACCCTAGCTAATTCTAGGATGAATTAAACACAAATCAAAGGGGTTTTGCCCAAACCTTCCAGTTTGCTGATTAACCATCACTTAAACCTAAACCCACCCTTAAACCCCCATCACCATCACCCCACATGCTTGTGCCACCCTCCCTTGCCCCACTATTCACTCCCAAACAAAAAGATGACAGCAGGATCAACAATTCAAAACATTTTCGTGTTTCCAAAGGGAAAATGGACGTCCAAGATCATCTTTTCCTCCCTGGCATCCCACATACATCCAAGATCATCACATGGGTTCTTGACTAAAATTCAAAAATGGCATCTTTCTGGAATCTCCAAGGGCAAAGTTGGGAGTCATTAGGGTTTTAGCTTCTTATCAGTTCTAGAATCATTTGTAAGCCTCTATATAAAGGCCTTATAGGACATAGTAGAAAGTTGTTCTTGTTTTCCTGTTTTCACAACCTTGTAAATCTTTTTGTTCTGAATGAGAAACTAAGTTAAGTGTTGGTGATGAAAACAAGTTCCATCTTACATTTCAGTTGATTTAAGTTATAATTGTTTGAGTTTGGTTTAATTTTCAGCAAAGGTTTTCAAGTTTCCAAGTTTCTGTTTTCTTTTCAAGTTTTTTCTCAAATCTTAAATTTCATTAAAAACCTGATAAAATGGTGATTAAGTGTGTTGGTGTGATGGTGTTTGAGCTTGTGTATGTCCAAGACACCATGGCTTGTTCTGGTGTAGTGGGTACCCAAGCTTAAATAAGCCATTTGTTTGGTCATATTTTTTAGCTTATCATAATCTTACCCATAAGCTAAGGCTTTCTTCTAGCTTAATCTATAAGCTAGGGGCAAGATCTTAAGCTTTTACACAGTCTCCATTTTTCTCTCTTAGCAGGTTCAAAACAAGAGCAAATTCTATCCATTTGTTGTTAAGAAATTCTTCATAATCATCTTACCAAAAGTCTGCACAAGCCCGGGCTTGTTTGGAGGTGACTATTCAGTCACTGTTGGGCCTGGATGTAGGCCCAACAAGGTAGCTTACTTGACCCTTTTTCAGTTTTTAAAGATTTTTCAGATTTATGTGATTTTATATGAATTTTGGTGAAACTGCTTGTTTATGTGTTTAATCAGCTTGATTAGGTCTCTTACTTGTTATTGTGCATGATTAGAGTGATTGGAATCATTTTCCTTTAATTTTGAGTTAATTTGCTTTGTTAAAATTTTTATTTCAGATTTAAAGGGGTGTTTGGATTAGGGTAATAGTAGGGTTTAATGCTTTGAATTTAGCCTAAAACCTGTTTAGACACTTCTCTTAGGTTGTTATTAGGTGTTAAGTGTGATTGGTTTTCAGTTTGAACAAGTTTAAACACATTTGTATGCCAAAAATTGGATAAAATACCTAAAATCCAGTAACTGCTTTGAGTGACTGATTTTGTATGGATTTTGCCATTTTATGTTGATGAGTTGTTAGAAGATAGATCATTTAAGGATTGTAAATCATTTATCTGCTATTTGGTGAGCTTTTGTGCAAGTGATTGGCCTTTATATTTCACTTTTGTGCCAAGTGTATCAGCAAAACATACATCAGAAACATTTGCCTCATTCAGAAACTTGCATGCCATTTGATTTGATTTTTGGTGCTTGATACTTGCTTGTTTGTGTTTGCTTAACTCCCTACACTCCAACTGAGTGTAGGGGTGCCCTCTTGTCCATCAAAATTATCAACAAACTCAAAACAAGTCCTCTTGTTAAGTATCTTCACAAGTGAAGATACGTTTTCCTTCATTTTTTTGTTCATCAGATACAAGTGCTACCTGGGCACTTGTTTGATTTCAATATCCTTAATTCTTGTTTGTTTTTGATTAAAGAGTGTGTTTTTAAGTTTAGTTAAGTTACTGTCTTGATTTTAAAGTTTAAAAAAAATATATATATAAAGCCAAAAAGGACGTGGCCAGGACTCGAACCTGCGCCACTCCTCTCACCACACACACACCTTACCATTGCGCCCTTGGGTCTTTTACTGACCAAGGGTGCAAACAAAATCCTTATAACACGTTTTTGATTGGGCTTATCTTAATAAAAGCAGTAGCTTTTTCAGCCCTTTGCGGCTTATTGGATAAGCAAATTGGCAAAGTTGCATTTTTCTTAGGTTTAAGATCACATTAGAGATTTTTCTAGCTAAGTTTTAAATTTTTCCCTTTCTTTATTTATTTTTTATTCATTTTTCTTTAGCCGTATTTTATTAATTAGTTTAAAAATAGATAAAAGTGTTTTAAAATTTTATAAAAATAGTTTTTAGGTTTTGATTTATATTTTTGAGGTTTACAGCTAAAAAAGTTTTCAAAAAGTCTTATTTTTGATTTTATAGGATTTTAGGGTTTTTTAACAACTTTAAAATTTAATATAAAATTATTAAATAGGATTTAGAAACTTTTAATTGCATTTTTGTTTTAGTTACAATATTCTAGATTTTTGGTAATTTTTTAGAATTTTTTATGAACTTTGAATTTTTTTGAATATTTTAATATTATTTTATTATTAAAAATTGAAGTTCGATTTTTTTAGTTTTTACATTTTTCCTAGGTTAAGGACACTTAATTAGGAGTTTTGTCACATTCCAAATATTTTTAGGACTTTTCAATTATTTTCTAGAATTAATTTAAGTTTTAAGTGATTTTAATAGTTTTTAAGTGTTTAAAAATAGTTTAATTTTGTTTTAAAATTTTTAAAAATAGTTTTTAGCTTAATTAGGATATTTTTGAGGTTTACAAACTATTAGATCTTGTTTAGGGCTTTTTAATAATTAATTGTTATTTTTAGGGCTTTAATTAGCATTAAAAAGTCATTATCTAATTAATTAAAAGGTTTTAGCAAGTTTGGATTTTTTGTAAACTCTTAGAATATTATTGGAGATTTTTAGAAATTTTTAGGAATTTTTAGGTTAAAATTTTAATTTTGGCACTATTTACGGTTTTGCGTGATCGCCTTTTTCGTCTTAGTTTAATCCGTTTTCGTAACCGTCTTTCTCTTCTAATCTCATTGCTTTCTTTCTTTCTCAATCATATAATCACAAATCAATATCAATTCAACACACAACGCACTAGCCTCCTCGAGAACGAACTCACTTTTAGGGTCATTCACACACGGTTTTCCTAAATCGTCGTGCACACTTGCCCTATTTATTGCTCTTTTCCTAAAGAGTGGTAAAAACTCCAACATCAATATACAAGTATCCAACATGACTCAAACTAGTCCAATTAACTCTTAAAAATCAACCTTCGACTTTTTATTGTACATAACTCTTTCCTTAATACTGAGCTTTTACATCACATTCACGCGACTCGACTCGTACACTGATGAGGTCTCACATGGCATTATGTCCTATAACTTACTAGTTTAAGTCGAGACTTGAATCACAATAATAATAATAAAATAAATAAACAAAATGCTTATTTCAATCACTCTAACATATAGAAAATTCGAATTTTTAAATCTTTAGCCATTTTCAAGTGATTTTAAAATTAACACATCTCGCATCAGAGTAAAACGACATTCCATCAATTTTTTTTAAAAATTTATTTCAAGCATTGGAATTTCTCACTTAAAGTTTATATTTCGATTTTATCCCAGTTTATTCACTACAAGGAGTTATGAGTTCCAGTTTATACCAATGCATTCGTAAATATAACTTGACCTTATGTTTAAAATAAAACAAATTTTACAAAGTCTCTAGCTCCAAAATACGTGGCCAATTTTCCTACACATTTTCTGTATTAAAAGATACGCCAAACGTTTACCATAATGACCCAAAAATTAATTCATATCAAACCTCATGCCGTCTATACTCGATATTCATATAATTAATTTTGCCAATAACTCCTTTTTCAAATTAAATTAAACAAATTCTTGAGAAATCCATCACAAGCTTCTAGTATCAAATTATTAATATATGAAAACAAGGATTTTACGAGTAATATAAATTACTTATTATGATTTACCAACCAAGTTGAAGGAAAAAAGATTCACTTTGTTCCTTTTATTCTCTATACAAATTTTACGTGTTACAAGACGCCTCTTACGTTATTTTTAACCAAAATTTTCGTTCACCATACATTTAATATGTAAGACGTTTTATGTTTAACTCATTCAATTAACAAAATTCAGTGCTTATTTAGCTGACACAAGTATCGGACCTCGTCATGTAAAATATTAAATTCAAAATAATGAAACAACAAAACAAAATGAAATAAACAGAACGAGAACACGTATGTCAACGCTATAAGTGTTGATATTGGCTTCGGGTGGGTCTCAAAACCGTAGGCAATAATGTTAACACAAAACAACCAAACTTCAAGCTATCACGCCTGATCACAACGCTAATCTATCCTTAAAGCGCATCTTTAAATTCGAGTTGAATGGTAAACAACGATTAAATGGTAACACGCCTCAACCACGTTTTATAATATACACATATGATTCGTCGCTACGATGTATGCGTCGTTGATTATACTTCAGCTATGTTATAGTTACGCGAACTAATATATCAAACCCATAGGAATAAGGGAAATAAAATAGTACATAAGTAATTTACGTTCCAAAACGAAGATGTCCCAAAATGACACATCACGGTGCGATAACGACAATCGGGATCAATCTAGTCGATATACAATATGTTACGAAGCATTATTTACATATCTAGAGTATCAAACGAGATTCACACTCGGTTATTCGGACAATAAATTAATTATCAAGATCGATGATTGGCGGTGAGGCCAAATTATGAACAAAAATCGCATTATAAAATGTACGATAATCACGCAAGGACCATTGCTTCACGTGCAATGCCTTTAAATACCATAGTATATACATACCTATACATACAATCATTCCCACATACACATAGGATCACAACGCAGTGTTTCCATGTAATGCATTGTAGCCCGCATGCCAATTACATGCAACCTATATGATATGCACGCAACTGCTTGCAAAAATACGATGATAAGTACTAAACATACACAAAGATATATCTCAATATATTATCATAGTATATACTTACTAAATACTAGGAAACTCATATCAGTTTTGAGGGATACATCTAAATCATAAGTCAACGCTAAAGAAATCTTACCAGAGCCATGCGGAGAAGTTGCGTGCTTTAAAACTTTTTATGACACACCAAAAGTTATAGTTTAGGTTTTCAACAAAATCGACCTAGTTCTCTATAAGTTGTGGCTCTGATTACCAATCTATAACACCCCCAATTTACCACGCAGCGGAATACCACTTTTGGCGTTATTTCATAGCACATCACACACAATCACAGAAAAGGACCTCAAAAGAGACGTTTAAGATAAACATAAAAGATTATTTATAACCATTGTCTAAAACATTTCCAACCCAAAATAAAATTTTCATCAAAGTAGCTTTACTTGTCCCCAAGGATCTCAACCAAACACAACAAATTTTTACCAAGACATAAAAACAAATAATTGATAAAAGGGAAGGAAATCCAAAATTTTAGACCAATAAAGCACCAACTCCCTCCATGCATGCTTCGCTGCTATCAATCATGATTACCTGAAACACATGCTTAAAATCGTCAACACAACGGTTGAGCGAAATCTATAGGTTTATCAAATCTTAAGTTGAACATATGTATTAAAACCAATCATGACCATTCAATAGCATTGTCGTACTCACAATCTATTATTCAAGGATATTATCTTTAGCAATAGCTAATAATTATGTTTAAGCTCGTGACACTAATCCGTTAACTCAATCACCCGCGTACATAGACCGGCATGATTTAAGTGAAACCAGGGCCCCTTCTAAATGCATTAGTTGCAGTTATACCTTATTTCTTATCACAAGTTATCCGTCCACAGAGGGTACTCAACGTACTAGCTCTCGTCTCGGATAGGGTCGTCAACCCCATGGTACTATCAATTGTATAAGCGGCTATCTTTAACCCACACAAGGGCAAGAGAATAGTTAATAGTTCACGGATTTAGGGACTTTTGCAACTAGGTACTCAACATAATTAAAGGCAACATTCCGGTCCAACAATCATTCATGTCTTATGTTCATTTTCATTTAAATAGCATGTATCCCCCTCGCGGGTAAAAACATTTGAAATAAGTAAAGAGCGAGGCTATAGACTCACCCTAAGTAGTAATGATAGAAGTAGTAACGAAGACGTAGACAAAGACAATCACCGACGATGAAGGATGCCCTGGGAAATCAAATACAACACCTAACAAATGAACGCGAAACGAATCAACACCTTCAAGTACCTTCAAGTACTGTATGTACATAATTAAGAACACTCCAAGTTCACATAAACTCACGCCAAAAATCCAAACAAGTGATATTTACTAGAAACGTTCATTTTTATACTTCATTAAAACTATTTCTCATTTTACAATTCTAACTGTACATACCAAAAGTACGGGCTGTTTTCTTATACTTAGACATCACCAAAAATTATGAGAAAATTTGTAAAATTCACTTATAACCTGTAGATAACCCGTATTAAAATTCATAAAAAGTTTTCACTTTTAAGACCTACTGCACGTCATTGCTAAACTCAAAATTTCGGACAGTTTTGTACCTTCGCGTGGTAAAACCATTTTGACCTTCTTAAGCATTCCCGTTTACAAATTCGACTCTTGATTATGAAAATATACTCAAAATTCTAAGTTTATAGCGTCATAGCAGCCTCTAATTATTTTTAAAACTCAACTTATAGTCCCCGATATTTGACTTAAAATCGAACATAATTTCAGATTATGTCTAGTTTCATCTCCCGGTACACGAAAACTTCAAAGTATCATAACTTTTGACTCGTTGGGAGTTAAAAGCTCTATCTTATACCAAATCGAAGCTTGGGAAATACTCTACAACAATATCCCATCATCTCAACCTTATCTTAGACTTAAACCCAAGAAAAATGCCTCTAAAGTTTCTGACCTAAAATGGACATTACAAAACCATATCAAATCATCTGTTTGCCTCATTTCATCAACTTCTATACTCCTAACATCACCTAATAAACATCCTAATAAAATCAAAATACCCTAAATCACTTGTATGTTCATCCTCATTCAAAACCCAAAAATCAAAACCACGCATTCAATCTAATTAAATCATGTAAAAATAATAATAACATAATTATGAAACCATACCAATTGATAGATTAATCAAAAACACCAAAATCATCAAAAGCCTCACTTGAGCCATGGGGTATGATCAAGAAAAACACCAAATAAAATCTTTATTGTGTTCCTAAACACAATCAAACATAAACCCACGAATTTAATTAGATCAAATCATAGTTTTTATCAAAATATATCAAGAATTAAATCTTGAAAAAAATGTTGTTGCATGTTTGATTTTATTGGTGGAATTTACTTAACTTGATGTTAGAAACATGGGACATTGATTAGATTTGCAAGAAAACAATTTTTGGTGGTGGTTCTATGGTGGTGATGGGTTGGTCGTGGGTTAGAGAGAGAGAGAGAGGGAGGGAAGTGTTGAAAATTTTTGAGGTGAAAATGAGTGTATGTGTGTTTGTGTTCTATTTTGTAAAAGATGGAGGGACCAATTTTGACAAGATAGCTATCTTTTGGCCTTAGGAATAAACGACCATTTTAAAGAGCGGGAATCGACTACATAGTCGGTTTTAAATTTTTGCGGGTGTCGGGATTCGTCCCGGCTAGCTCAAAATTCTTTTTAATGGTTCAAACGCACACAAAACGAATACACATATGGTTCCGACTCGACTTAAAACGTAATAAAAATAAAAATCTCGAAAATTCAAATATCGATCAATCGATAATAAAAGACAAATTTTGGGCATCCATCGGTATCGTAGTCGTTATCGGTACTTCTTAAATCGTCAAACGTAAAAAAAATTAAGGCCTTGATCATTGGTTACTAATTAAACCGTCAAATATATAACAAACGAAATTTCTTAAAAATTTCAAAAAATATTCGTAAATTAGAGTAAAATAAATGACGTTGGGTTCGGGGTATCACAATACGAGCCTGAGGAAGTCTCAAGGAATCTGCACCTCTGGATTTTCCTGTCAAACATCGGATAATGATACTAAAAATTGCCTTCCATGGTTGTCCAAGCCTAGAAGTGTTAAACTTTGACAAGGTTGGTAGTTCTTCATCATAGCCAAGAGACATAATCAAATTTATAATTTCTTTTGTGTCTGGTACAGGAGCATATGTTTTCCCTTTAGCTATAGAAGGGAATCCAAAGACTTCGCGAAACTGATTAAGAGAAAAATCCTTCTTCTCACGATTAATGTTGAATGAAAACTTTGTGTTTGTTATGGCTTTGATGGATGACCAAAACTCATGCATGTAGATTTCAGGAACACTTGCTAAAATCCGTAGTGCATTTTTGATCGGTGAGAGATCAAGGATTTCGATAGCGATTCTGAATGCTGCTTGTGATGGAACGAAGACTTTTTTCAATCGTTGATTATTGGGAGTGATTGGAAGGCGGTTGTCTTCTGGTACGAGTGCAAGGTCGAGTTTAATTTGTTGCTCTTGAGTGCGAGACATGATAGCTGCTAAGACAAAACATACACGTTGATACACAAGAGAGATATATCATGATGTATTAACCATAAAAGCATCATATTTTAATACTTAAACTATAGCAACATCTATCATACAATCCCTACCCAAAATAATCAATTAAAATCAAGTCGGAATCCACACAAATACTAACAATTTGTAATACAGAATCCTAAACATAGAATAATTCGGAATCCAAATAACAGAGCATAATTCGGAATACAAGTTATGCAAATAGGTCAGAATCTATGTTTCACACTTATAAGTCGGAATCCATGTTTTCAGCACATAATTCGGAATCTATGTTTTCACACTTAAGTCAGAATCCATATGTTCAACAAGTAAGTCGGAATCCTTCTGTTCAATACATAAGTCGAAATCCACATAAGTCGGAATCCATGTTTATATGAACCTAAGTCAGAATCCAGTTTTCGTGAACATAGTTCAGAATCCATTGAATTTCGACCTAAGTCGGAGTCCATTTTTTGTGAACATAGTTCGGAATCCTTTGTATTTCAACCTAGTCGAAATCCATTTTCGTGAACCTAGTTCGGAATCCATTGTATTTCGACCTAAGTCGAAATCCATTTTTGTGAACATAGTTCGAAATCCATTGTATTTCAACCTAAGTCGGAATCCATTTTTCGTGAACATAGTTCGTAATCCATTTTATTTCAACCTAAGTCGGAATCCATTTTTCGTTAACATAATTCAGAATCCATTGTATTTCAACCTAAGTCGGAATCCATTTTTCATTAACATAATTCAGATTCCATGTTATGTATACCCTGTTTTTACCTCAACTATGTTATCAATCAAAGACGATTTCGATTAAGTTTCTAAGGCAACCTACACATACCATTGATCCTAAACATGTTAGAAGTGAAATAATGATGTATTCATAAGAATAAAACATGTACCTAGATGAGTTTTAATCAAAGACAAATGATCCAGATGCAAGGATTTGAGGAATGGCTATAGCGACAAGATTGTTGGTGTGATGTGTTTGTGTATTTTTGGGAACGAAACAGAGAAGAATGGGCGGGGTCTTATTTTTGACCTAGGTCAAACATCAACGTTTCCCCTTTTTACACCTTTAGTCCTCCCTTTTCTTTCTATTTTCTTTTAGTTAATATCCTATTTTTGATTAACGCCCATTTAAGAAAACTTAACATTCATTAACACTTAACCGTTCTATTAACTATTTTTCTCACACACAACCAATCAACGCACTTAATCGAGTCTGCCTAAAAACCAATAATCTCTAAAATCCAATCAAATGCACGAGAGACGGTCTACAGCAAATCCAAAATCCACTATTTAGACAAACTCATGACGAACAACATTTAACCGTTTAATTTTGCTGAAAAGATTTTTGAAGACAATATTTCGATGACAAAGATGATTTGACATTTTCTCCCCCTTAAACACAGACCCGTTTTCTATTTAAAGAGCTGTAGTCGTTGTTTAAAGAGTCTAATACCAATGAAAGCATTTTCCGTTTAATGATTTAAAAGAACGATTCTGGTGGCAATAAGATTTCTCTTATTTATACAAAATAAGTGCACTAAAGCGTACACAAATTTAAGTTAGACCAAGTTATAAAGTAAACTTGATCCCTTGTATGGTTTTAAAGTAAACCATAGCCGAGAAAATTAATTCCCATTGTGAGCCAACGTTTTCGAAAGAAACACGTGACTCTAATGCGAAAAGCGGGTTGCAGTCAGAAATAACTACAGGCCATGTGGGCATGTTTTAAAACATGTACAACTTTTATACGGACTATATTTATGGCGCCGTGTCAATATTAATCGACATTTCTAAGGCCGTAAATATTACCGTACTAAAAGACATGCCCGATTTAAAATGAAAAATATTTTTGGATTTTCTTGATTTTATTTTTTGTTATGGTTTTGTAGGTTTTAATATTTTGTATTTTTCTTTTGGTGGTTTATATATATACAATAATATACATGATCACGATAAAAGGATACTATATAATAGTTTACCACCCCTATTCTGCAGATTCTTCTACCAACTCCTTAAGAGTCGCCGGTGAGAATGATTTCATGCCCAACTTTTCGATCAAAAACTCGATGCGTCCCCGATCTAAAGCTTTTGTGAATATATCCGCCAGCTGATACTCAGTGTTGACAAAATACGGCTCGATTACTCCATTTTCCACTTGCTCTTTGATAAAGTGGTAGCGTATGTCAATATGCTTCGCCCAGGAGTGTTGAACGTAGTTGCAGCAAAGAGCAATGGCGCTTTTGTTGTCACAGTACATTGGAATTTTGTAGAAGCCAAGACCGTAGTCAGTTGATAGTGATCTCATCCATAGAACTTGAGCACAACAACCGGACATGGAAATGTATTCAACCTCTGTACTTGATATCGCAGTGCTTTTCTGCCTTTTAGATGCCCAACTAGTTAGTCTATCTCCAAGAAGTTGCACACTGCCATAAGTGCTACGCCTAGTATCTTGACACCCAGCATAATCCGCATCTGCATATGATATTAGTGCAATAGAGGAATCCTTCGGATACCACAGACCATGATGAAGTGTTCCTTTAATATACCGAAAGATCCTTTTCACAACATGTAAGTGCTTTTCGGTAGGCCGAGCCTAATATCGGGCACACATGCATATAGCAAATTGCAAATCAGGCCTGCTAGCAGTCAGATAGAGAAGGGTGCCGATCATTCGACGGTAAAGTTTAGGATCGATATCAATCCCATCCCTATCCTCATCTAACTTGGATCTCTCCAGCATTGGAGTATCCACGGGGTTACAGTTTTCAAAATGATACTTTTTCAAAGATTCAAGAGCATATTTGGATTGATTAATGAAGATGCCTCTGGGATTTTGAGAAATTTGTAACCCTAAGAAAAATGAAAATTTTCCAATCATCGACATCTTAAAGCGTGTGGACATGATTTTCTCAAAATGGTCAGACAGTCTTTGAGTAGTGGCAACAAATATTGTATCATCAACATAAATTTGTACCAGTATCATGTCGTTGTCCTCCTTGAGAATGAACAATGTGGGGTTCACTTTGCCTTTGGAGAAGCCTTATGAGATGAGATAAGACGATAGGAGATCGTACCACACGCGTGGATCTTGTTTCAACCCATAAAGAGCCTTCTTAAGCTTGTACACAAGATTAAGATACTCCGGGTTGACAAATCCACTCGGTTGACTAACATAGACTTCTTCCCTTAATTCACCGTTGAGAAATGCCGTCTTTACATCCATTTGGTAGGAGATCATATTCATGTGAGCAGCATAAGCAAAGAATAGTCTAATCGCCTCCAATCTTGCAACAGGAGCAAAGGATTCTTCAAAGTCAATACCCAATGCTTGTTTATAACCTCGTGCGACCAATCTCGTCTAGTTCTTTAATACACCACCCAATTCATCAAGCTTAACCTTAAAAACCCACAACAAAGTAAGAATTACGACTTTGTCGGGTAAAGGAACTAATTCCCATACTTCAAATAGCTGAAATTCATTAGGTTCTTCTTGTATGGATTTAATCTAAGATGATTTTGTCATGGCTTGTTGCCAAGTTTTATGTTCAATGTCAGAGATAAATGCATCAAAGTAGCAGTATATGCATGTTCTTGTAGTTGATGGCGTGTTGAGACTGGTCGATCGACGTCACCAATAATATTGCGGATTGGGTGATCCTTTGTCCATTTGGTGTTGTGATTTTCAGTCCCTGGTGGTCTGGAGTGAACGATTGCAGGAGCTTCATCTGAGGTAGACGCACCGTTAGGGTTTTCGGGTATTTGTGAACCAAAGAATGGAAGCTCTTGTAGGTGAGCAATTTCTAAATCGTGATCATTGTAATCCTCTTCAACATCATTAGGAACGAGTGGAGGTGTTTATTTAGGTGTAGTTTGAGAAATGTTGGGGGATGGTGCATCTGGTTCAGTAGTGACTGTAGATGCATCGGATTGATTTCCATTATCTTGAGCAACAACTTCGGGAATTAGAGCTACTACTGTAGGTGCTGGAAAATCATCACTAGGTGGATCAAATAATTCATCAAACATAGGTTTAAATAACTCATCCCACTCGAGCCTTGTAGGTGGTGAAAATGATGGAGAAGTAGGATTGTTGGTAGTTATCCAGAACTAATAGTACCGATTCCCATCTCATGAAGTGCGGGTTCAGAGCTGCGTTGCTTAGAAGCCATTGTTGTCAGCTCATCAAAATCGGCATCCAAAGTTTCTACTATCTTGCCAAGACGACGGTTATAAATCTGGTAAGCTTTCTTTGCGGGTGAATAACCAATGAAAATTCCAATATCAGCCTTCGGTTGAAGTTTACCCAAATTCTCACTATTAGTATTTGGATAGCACAGTGCACCAAGCACATGAAGAAAGGAAATATCGGGTTTGTGTCCATGAAGAAGTTCATATGGAGTTTTTCCATGGCGTTTACGAATGATAGAGCAGTTTTGGGTATAACATGCGGTTGCTAATGCTTCAGCTCATAAGAATAAAGGAGAATTCGCATAAATCAACATGGTTCTAGCATCTTCCATAAGTGTACGGTTACATCTTTCCACGACACCGTTTTATTGTGGAGTGCGAGCAACTGAAGTTTCATGTGAAATACCGACCTCTTCATAATAGTCTTGTAGAGTCTGATTAACGAACTCAATTCCATTATCAGTTCGAATGCGGCGAACAGTTGCATTAAGACGCACCTGGATCATCTTAAGAAAAGTAATAATATATGCTGGTACTTGATCCTTGGTTGCTAAGAACTTAACCCATGTAAACTTTGAAAAATCATCCACCATGACAAGGGTGTATTTTTGACCACTCACACTAGCCGTAAGCATTAGCCCTCAAAGATCCATGTGCAAAAGATACAGTGGTTCTTGGTTGGTGTCTTCAGCTTTAGGTTTGTATGATGTTTTGGTGCTTTTCCCCAATGAACACGCAGAACATAAATGATCCTTGTCGAACTTGAGTTTTGGAAGACCACGAACAAGATCGTTTTTAGCCAAATGGTTAATAGCATCAAGGTTAAGATAAGATAACCGGCGATGCCACAACCATGACTTGGTCTTAGATGCTTTGGAGAGAAGGCATACAGGAGAGGCGACCATCATATTTTGAATGGACAGTGTATAGAGATTATCCCCTCGAGAACCATTTAACAAGTAATTTCCTGCAAGATCACGAATGAAGCAAGTATGTTGTCGAAAAGCAACCTCAAGGTTTGAATCGCAAAATTGTCCCACTGAGAATAAGTTATGACCAAGTCCCTCCACGTAATACACTCTTGAAATCGTAACATTCCCAATTTGATATTCACCATAACCCATGATCTTTGCAATATGGTCGTTACCAAATTTCACCGTTCCTAGAAACTTGTTGACGAAATTTCAGAGCATCGAGCGGTCTCCGGTCATATGCTTGGAGCATCCAGAGTCCAAGTACCAGAGGATGATTTTGGACCACCTGAAAGTATCACCAGACAAAGACGATGTATCGGAATCTAATAGTTCCTCTGTGTTAGCAGGCACAGATATATTTATCTTAGATTTGATATCAGAAGAATTCTTAGGCTTCCAAATTTTCTTCCTAGATACCGGCTTAGATTCTAGTTGTCTAAGATCCTGAGGTACTTCTTCAATGGTAGGCACAATAGTAGATGCAGACCTAGTTAAAGGGCACTTTTTCCATTTTTTAGTGCTAGTGTTCCTATTTAAAGGATGCTGAGACCTAACTTCAGTAGATGTGATCCTAGGTAAAGGGCACGTAGTTTCATTTGTAGTAAAGGTCCTACCAGTGGGTTTCTATTGCTAACCAACTTGGGTGAATTTCTTCCCCGTTGGAGTCCATTCAAGATTTTTCCTAATGGCATACATTTCATTCACATGGTCAACAAGGCATAAATCATGACGCTGAGAAAACATGCATTCATTACAATTCCAACATCTCAAATTAGAATTCACATTTTGCTTAGGCTGCTGCACAAGCGCAAGGCCTTTAGTCTTAGCTACATGATTCTTTTTATTCAAATTTGAAATAACATTCCTAGGGTGAACTTCTACTTTCTTCTTCGTAGTCCTACTAGTGGAAGGCTTGATCCCATCTTTCTTGTCTTGAGATCCTTTAGCCTTTGTAGACACAATTACTCCTGTAGAAGCCAAGGGAACATTAGTGACAGATTTTGATTTAGCCTTGATGGATGTATTTAAATTAGGCTTAGCTCCTGGGGCCTTATTGAATGGATTCATGGCAATGGTGGGGGTTTGTTGGTTTAAGTGGTGTAGAACCCGATTGTCCTATGAAATTAAGATGTGCTAAACAACACTGAACCCTCTCAATATATAAGTGGGCATCACTATAGTCATTGTTCGTGGGATCAGATTCATATAAGTCATCTAATATGTCCCTAATAAGTATGAAAACACTTATCCTTTCACCATTTAAAACAAGTAAAAACAAGACCAAAACGTGTATTTAATGTCATAAATATCGGAATTATGCGTGGTTTGTGTTTCTATTGTGTTTTAGGACAAAAATATGAAAAAGGAAGAAAACACGGGCTTTCACAGGCTTTTATCGAAGAAAAAGACAAAAGACAAAGTCAAAATATCAAAAGTGCAAGAAGAACGGAAGTCAAATGCCTATTCTAAAGATTTATTGAAGAAAAAGTCTAAAGACGGAAGTTTAACGAAGTCGAAGAACGAAGTCTAATAAAAGAATAAAATTAGAAGACGAAGTTCAATTTATCATTCGAAAAATCCCGAGACAAAGTCAAGAAAGTCGAGTTATTTAAAAAGACGAGAAGACAATAGAAAGAAGGAAACAACAACACCCTTCCCCTCCTCCTATAAATACCCTCCTAATCCTTCATTAGGAGGTGTTAGTTAGTTAATTTTTAGTTTTTAAGTAAGGTAATTAGGAGTAGGTGTTTAATACTTTCTCTCTCTAGATTTTTCTTTCATGTTCGCTTAATATTTCATCTTTTAATCTTGTATTTGAATCTTAATCTTTATTAATTCAAGCTTATTAATCATTCTCATTCTTCCTTTCTTAATCTTAATCTTTTGGTTGATTTTATTAATCATGTAGTTTGTTTAATCATATTGAGTGTTTGATTGATTTGCTTATGTGATCGTTCTTATTGATTTGGTGTGTTTGATGTTTTAACTTATTGTGATTTTTGATTAATTAGTGTTTAGCTTATTTTCATTTGAATTGATTTTATAGTTTAAATCTTTTAAAAGTTGCTTTTTAATATTTAGCTTATTTGGTGTTTTCATAGTTTTTAATTTGTGGCTTATTAGCTTTTTCTTAAAATTATTTTGGTTAAAGTTTTAGTTAAGTGCTTATTTAGTTTTTGCTTTATTTCTTAATTCGGGTTCATAAACCCTCATTCCGAACTAGCTTGTTTTGAGATTTCCCGAATTAGATTATTGTAACAGTTTATTCTGACTTGTGTAATTTTTAGTTATTCCGAACTATAAAAGAACCCTCATTCCGAATTAATTGAGAATGTTACTTATTCCAGATTGTGTAGAAGAACAGGATTCCGGATAAGGTAATAATTTGGGTGATTGAATTGTGTGCTGAAACGCATTCCGGATTAGCTAGACTTCTTAGATTTCAGATTGTGAGAAAACTCCTCATTCCGAATTAGTGCCCTAACTTTCATTCAGAATTATGTAGTTACACTTTGATGAGATGGCATTTATACATGATCTCATCGTTCTTTTCGGGCTTTAAATGCATAAAAATGTCATAAAATACCATATATATGCTTGTGTTTGTTTACTTGTGAATTTTAGGTATGGATATCGTGAAAAAGACAAAAGATCACAAGATACAAGGAAAAATGGACACGAGAAACGAAGCCGTACAAAGAACCGGGCCCTAATCATGGAATTCTCAACAAAATACCTTGAAGACTTGAAGACAAACAAGATTGATCTTCGTTTATTGAAGAAATGACACTTAAAACCCTTGTATATTCATAATTACAAGTTTGGTCCCTTAAGTTTGTCAAAATTACACAAAAGGTCCTTCAACTTTGAAGAAATGGCAAGATTAGTCCCTCAACAAATCCAAATTGCCAACAATGGTCCCTTATAAAGATTAAGATGCAATGAAGACCTTTGAAGATCAACATTGTCCAAGATCAGTCCTTGAAATATCTTCAAATGGCAAAAAGAACCCTTGAAAACCCTTTTGAAAAGTTATGTGCCAAAAATGACAAGTGGTGAAAAGTTGTTACAAAGGATTTAGACGCTGATGGGTTTTTAAACATAAATGACAAAAGAAAGGAAAGAGAAGGGTTAAACATGGGCATTTGAAACATTTAAACACAAAATGCGCCAAACACTTCCCCAATCCTACAAAAACGGATCAAAAGGTATTACTGTAGCAGTCAAGAACCCAGATTTTACACCAACTTAAACAAAGGGTAAAATGAAATTACCCTTACCCACACTTGATTCACACGCCTATAATCTCATCCCAACCTTAAAACACTCACTCCCACTCACCAAATGGCCCCACCACCAAAACCGTTTCACCATCATGTGACAACTTCCATACCAAGGCTTGCCACGTGTCAAGATCAACAGCTGACACTCATTGCTTCATCACAAAGCTATTTTAAATGGTTTGGATGCATTTTGGACAGCTCACATCAAGAAAACGTCTAGAAGACCAAGGGCATTATAGAGAAATCACATCTAGGGTTTGTGAATAGTGTTTAGCCAGGCATTTGCCTATAAAAGGAGACCTCAACATGTGAGAGTCCCTTTGTTCCAGTTTTAGGCTATCAATCTTTGTAATTCCTTTTTAAGTAATAAAAATTTGATTTTCTGAATTTTGAGAAATCTTGTTCTTGTTTATTAAAAGTTGGTGTTGGAATAGCCTAATTCTGAGTTCCATTTATATGTTTGAAGGTTTTTGAGGCAAGGTTTTGGTTGATAAAGCTTGGGTTTCAAAAATCAGAAAGTGCTTGTTTATTTGATCTCACCTTATTGTTTGTTCATCTTAGCAGCATTGGAAGCTGGTACTTTTTTTGCTAGTACCTCAGCTTAAACAATCCAGGGCCTGGATGTAGGTCTTGGAGGTTTGCACCTTCTTCCCTTTTCATTTTCTCTTTAAGTTTCTGATTATTTGTGATTTTTGTGGATTATTGCTTGAATCTGAGTTATTGTGGGTGATTATTGTTGATTTGTCTTGGTTTGATGTTATTGAGGTGTTATTAATCTGATTTGTGGGTTGAATCTTCATAAGCCTTTGAAAATTTGTGAAATCAAGTTTTAAAAGGGTGTTTGGGATTACTGCATAAGTTAGATTTGTGGCTTGTTAAGTGCTTGTGAGTTGTTTGCAAGTATTGGTATCTGATATTTAGGTGCATATGTTCATCTGTTTGCAGGTTTTGAGGTCTTGAACACATAGATTCTTATATTGGCTATAAAATCTTCATAACTTGGTAAAATTGGCTAGGATTTTGAGGACACCTAGATCTAAGCATAGGTTAAGGGTAACAAGTGCTAAATCATAGTTAATCACACCAGGGTAGAAGGATTCGAGGCTTGAAATTGGATCAAGTGTCAAGTATATCAGCAAACTGTTTCTACATATTGTTCTTTGTTCATCAGTAACATTTTGAGCTTTGATCTTGCTATTTACTTTCATTCAGTGTTTGATTCTTGTTGCTTTGTGTTTATTGTTAGTCTATATAGCTTGTGTATGCTTCTGGTTAAGTTTGGGTGGCTTATTTTGCTGAAATCTGCTTATTAAGTGCTAAACTGCTTATTTGCATATCTGGAGCATATTTGTGGACTGTTTGGCTTATTGTGGCTTATTGTGTGGATCAATTTGTGATTTTATTGTTGCTATTGACTCCTTGTGGTTCACTGATCACAAGGGTGCCTTTGTTTCCAATTGAATCAAACCAGAACTCTCAAATAAGCTTGGTCAATTAGTCAAAGCAGTGGGAACTCCTTTCCCCTGCTGGTTGCCACTGCTAGTGCAAATTTGGTGTCAGCTTATCAATAAGCTATAATAGCTTATTTTAACCAGCAACAACTTTGTTTTTGTAATAGGTGCTCATATTTTGACCCATTTGTTCATCCTGGAGCATTTGGGTGGTTGACTTTTAGGTTTGACTAGAAAACCAAGTCCTTTGACTTTTACATAAGTTCATTTGTGCTTAATCTGGCTTATTACTTGTGCTTATTAGATTTTTGTTGATTGATATTGCTTATTGAGTCAATTTGAAAGCTTTTGCAAGTTGAATCAGCTTCTGAGGTGCATTATTTCTCAAAAACGACTATTTTGTCGTTTAGTGAATTTTTGCTTTTCTATTTTCTGGCTTATTGAGTGTGCTTATTGGAAATTTCTTTTGACAGATCTCTTAAGCATCCAAAAAGAGGGTTGTGTGTCAAATTAGAGCTTATGGCATTAGCTTATGGCTTAATGGGCTGAAAAGCCCAATAAGAATAAGCTTTGTGTTCAATAAGCTGTGATAAGCACATTTTCAGCTTTTGGGCCTTTAGAGTTTTGTTCTTAGAATTAAATTTTAAGTCAGATAGGGCTTTTCCAAGTCAATTGGGCCAAGTTTGACTTTTTGGGCCCAAAAGCCCATTTAAGTTGACTGTTTTTGGATTTGGCCCATTTGAGGGCCCATTAGGGGTATTTTGGTAATTTCACTTTGATTTTCTGATTATTTAGGTTAAAATAAACTAGTTTGCAAGTTTTTAGAATTTTTTATAATTTTTGGATTTTTAATATTATTTTATTATTATTTTATTATTATTTTTAAAATTTCACATTTTCCAACTTTTTACATTTTTCTTAGGTTAATTACATTAAAATAGGAATTTAGCAACTTTTAGAATAATTTTATCTCATTTAGATTAATTTTTATAATTATTTTAAGTTTTAATAGTTTTTAAATCATTTTTAATAGTTTTTATTAGTTTTAAAATTTCTAAAAATAGTTTTTAATCATTTTAGGTCATTTTTGAGTTTTATCAATTGAAAAATCTTTATTTGGGCTTTTTGATAATTTATTTTATTTTTAGGGCTTTAATTAGCATTTAAAAATTGAATATTTAATTATTTAAAAGGTTTGAAAAAGTTTTAATCATTGGTAAACTCTTAGTTTATTATTTTTGATTTTTGGTAAATTTTTGGTAATTTTTAGAATTTATTTTTATTTTTGTGGTTTTTAAGGTTCTACGTTTTAACTTTCTAGTAGTGATTTTGTGCTATTTTTATTTTTACGTCTTCGTCATTTTCTCTTCTAATCCCCTTCTAAACCAATCATTAATCATAAACATTTGGCAAGTTTTTCACACACATATACCTCCTTGGGAAACGAACTTCCACACCATTAAGGGTCATTAACACTTGATTTTTCCTAAAGTCATTTGTTCGATACTTACCGCTTTTACGCCTTTTTCCTAAAGGGTGTAATTTACCACAATCACTTTGGCGCCGCTGCCGGGGAGGTGTGTCGTGGTTAATTTGCATTGTTGTTTTTAATATTAACCATAAATAGTATTTGTATTAGTAGAACTCTACTAATACGTATTATTGGTTTTCTTGGTTTTTCTTGTACAAATATTATTACTATATTGTATTAAGTATTACAATAAATTTACAATATCTCCAAAAGTGTGAAAACACAACCTTAATTGGATTTGATCTCCTAATTATTGTATTCGAATCTCAAACAAAAAGAAAAAGGCAAAAATAGATAAATACTTTCGTGAAGCTCGATTTTGAAAAATACAAACTATAAGGTGGGTATAAGGCGGGTATTATAAAATATACCCTAAGAAAAAAGGCTCTTAAGTGCTTCGCGCCGCCTCGTTTCCCCGCTTGCTTGTGAGTATTTTGAAATTGAAGGCTAATCGAGGGTTTTGCCGCCCAAAGTATTATTACGTATAATATATTTGCTTGGTTTCTTTGTGATTAAACCCTCTTGAACAATTTGGTTTTCACCAAAGTTCTAAAGTCATTCGAAGGCGTTCACTCCACGTGATCGTTTTCATTCCTTTGAGGCTTCTCTAATCAAGAGTTTGATTCGAGGAGACATTTTGTAGATTGTTGTCTACGAAGGTACACCAAAATCCAAAAAAATTAAATATCATCAAAAACACAAAAAATAGAAAATTCACAAAACACCCAAAAAGAATCTTCTTTGCTCACCTCCCATTCTTCGTGAAGTTTATGATCACTCGTAATCAAGCAAAACGAGCTCGTAAACGACTTCAAAAGCAAGCCAATCAAGAGACGTTGATTGTTGAAGAACCTCCAATTGTTGAACCTATTGTAGAACAAGAAGTCGTCATGGCTAATCGTACTATGATGGAGTTGCTACAAGCACCCACCGAGGGTTTTGGAGAGGCTATTGTGATTCCCGCCATCCTTGCGGAGAATTTTGAGATTAAGACGGGTTTAATGTCGATGTTGCAAGCAAATAAGTTTAGAGGTCATGAGAAAGACAACCCGCATTACCATATTAGGAATTTCAACCGTCTCACCGCTACTAGCAAGTTTAAAGATGTTCCACATGACGCCATTAAGATGATGTTGTTTCCATACTCGTTGGATGGACCCGCAAAAATTTGGCTTGAGAAAGAACCGCCGAATTCGATTTTGACATGGGCCGATCTCGTTTCTAAGTTTGTGAACAAGTTTTTTCCACCATCTAAAACAACACACTTGAAAAATGATATTTCACGATTTGTGCAAAGAAATAATGAAAGTTTTTCAATGGCATGGGAACGCTTTAAAGAGATGTTACATGAATGTCCACACCATGATTTTACGGAATTGCATCAAGTGGATACTTTTTATAATGGGCTTAATGATCATGAAAGAGATTATTTGAATGTCGCCGCGGGTGGTAATTTTTTGTGCAAGACGACAAATGAGGCTTTACAAATCATTGAGAATAGATCTAAGGTTTATAACCCTCGTAACACACCGAGTGTTGCCAATATGGGTTCGTCATCTTCGTCACAATCGTCTCGTAGCATTAATGCCTTACATGATGAAGCTAATGAGGAAAATCGGTTTTTTGATAGATTTGCTAATCTAATGTCCCATTGGAAGGCTCAAGAAGCTTCCAATTCCGCTTCGGTTAAAGTGGTTGCTAAAAGTTGTTTATCTTATGGAGGAGCTCATGATCTTTTCGAGTGCATTACCGCGGATGGTAACACTTCGAGTGCTTATGTAGCAACGGGAACTTACAACCAAAACGGTCAAGGTTCCCGCCAAAATCAAGCTCCACCAAACCAAAATGTTAACAATTATCGAAACAACAACCAAGGTAATTACCAAGGCAATACACGCAATTACAACAAGGGGAATTATCAAAGTGGGAATGGACAAATTTCTAATCAAAATCAAAACCGTGATTTTCAAAACACTACACAAGGTTTTCAAAATGCTCACACTAAAAATTTGCAAGGAGAATTTTTGGATTATGCAAAAGCAAATGATGCTAAATTTGATAATATGCAACGTGAGATGATTAGCTTAAGATCCGAGTTGAAAACGAGCTAAAAAATGAACTTGCTAATGAACTTAAAACTCATGCTAATAAAATGGAAGGAAATGTCCAACGTCTTCAACAAAATCAACAAAAGATGGAATTAGGACAACATGAGATTAAGCAAGAGTTATTAAAAGCGGGTGCTAGGCAATCAAAATTTGAGGACCGAATGGCTAAGATGTTTGAAGCAATCATGTGCAAACCCTCTTCCTCGGGTGGTCTTCCTAGTGATACCATTAACAACCCGAGGGGAGAAATGAAGGTTATTACTACACGAAGTGGTAAAACTTTCAAGGAACCAATCTCTCGTCCAAGTACTTCTACGGAGAAGGAAATCGAGAAAGAAACCGAGGTTATGGTCGAAAAGGAGCACATTACAATCCCACGAAGTACCGCTCATACCACATGACCAACCCACACCACCTTTACCCTACCCTTCGAGACGAAACAAAGAAAAAGCACAAGAACGGAACAATTATCAATTTGAGCTATTTATGAAAATGTTTCGTGATATGCATTTTAACATAAGTTTTGCCGACGCTCTTATCATGATGCCTCGATTCGCCGCAGACTTCAAAAGTATGCTAAACAACAAAGAGAAGTTACAACAATCGTCTAGTTGTTCATCGGTTTTTCTTAGCCGCATACCACAAAAAGTCGGTGATCCCGGTAAATTTTTGATTCCGTGTGCAATTCAAGATATGGAGGAATGCTACGCCTTGGCCGATCTTGGTGCTAGTATTAATTTAATGCCTCTTGAGATTTTCAAATCGCTTTCGCTTCCGGCTCTTACTCCTTCGAACATGTCTATCGAGATGGCCGATCATTCTACGATTTTAGCATGTGGAGTAGCCGAGGACGTTTTTGTTAAAGTCGGAAAGTTTTACTATCCTGTTGACTTTATCGTTGTAGACATTCCTATCGATCGAAAAGTTCCTCTCATTTTGGGTCGTTCATTTTTGGATACATCAAGAGCACTTATCGATGTTCATGCTCGAAAAATCACCCTTCGTTTCAATGAGGAAGAACTTGTCATCAATGCAACACAAAACTCCAATCTTTCTCATGTTTATTCTATTGCAACTTTAAACCATGGTGATTCAACCAATGTCGTTTGCAAGGAAATTTCACCAAGAATTTTAGGAAATGTCGGCAAAAACAATTTACCATTTCCTCCGCCGGTGGAGGTTATGAGTGTAAAGCCTACAAAGAAGAAACCGTCAATACTTGAATCGAAAAATCCTTCGCCTCACCTCGAACATTCATTCTTGAAAAGTGTTGATAAGTTGCCGGTTTCTACGGAAGATCCTTCGGATGATGAATATGTAGACCCCGATGGGGAGGTTTTCTTCGTCGATAAACGTTTTGAGAACTTGCCACCACCAAAACCAAAACGGTTTCAAAATGTGAGAATTTTTAGTGTGACTAACATCGTCTTAGAAACACCGAATATTTTCGACACAATCAAAAAGGGTTTTCATAAGGAGAGTTTAAAAGATAAAAAAGGAAAAGATCTTAAAAATGATTTAATTGATTTTTCTATAAATCTAACTCCGTCATCACCGCGTGTTTTGAGTACTACAAGCTCGTCTACTCCTTTTGACGATGCTTTGTGTGGTTCTAGTATGGGGGAAGCCCCTTATGTTCCCTCATCCTTGTCCACCGAGGACGAGATATTCGATCCCGGAATTTCATGTAAAGGGAAATCTCGGTCTTCCACCGATGTAATAAATGGAAAATCTTTCTATTTGCTTGGTGCGAGTCTACCTCGAGTAGGTCAAAAGTTTGACTTACCAATTGTCCCACCCTTCTACTTATCATCTATTTTCTTCAAACTCTTTGAGTTTATGGCACATGTTGAAGTGGCGTTAATTTGTTTTTCCAATGAAAACGAGAACGCCATTTTCGACCCCGGTATTTTGCATCATTTAAGGACTTAGTCCTTTATACCGGTTGCTTTTTGGGCCTTGTTTATCATGTAAGCCCCATCAAAAATTGACCATACCATGATTTTCCCTAAATGTTCACATTTTGAGGGGATCGAGTCGAGCTCATGACTCGGTAATCAAAAACGAGGTGCCTCGTAGGGGAGATCCCATTCTTATCTTTTATGCTCACTATTCACTAATAAGGGGACTTGTACCCTTTCAACTCGTTGTCTCGTGGTTGTTTGTGATTGTGTTATCTAGATCATCATCTACGATTGAAGACTCTCGTGTTCGTTTACGTGAGCCTCCATCGTTCGTTTGAAGAATTTTTTCACGATTCCATGACATATCCTTTATTGTTCTAACAATTATCTTTTAGCATACTTAATAAACGGCTTTAGATATATTGTTGATCACCCTTTCCATGCTAGATCCTAAGCATTCGACTCTTCGTCTCTAGTATGGGGGTGCTCCACCTTTAGACTAGAAACATTGAGGACAATGTTTACTTTTAGTATGGGGGGTGAATAGGTACTTGCTTTGCTACGCCCTCTCGCTTTCCAATTTTCAATGTTTTGTTAATAAGGCTAAAAATGGCCAAAATTTTAAATTTTTCTTAGTTTTAATAAGTGTTTTTAAGACACGAATGTATATTTTCCGATGGGTAGAATAAGAGTTAATTTTTGACTTGTTGGGCATTTGGAGCCATTTACATTCCTTAACCCGCTCAATTCAAGTTTTGCTAGACTTTTATATAGGGAGCTTTAAAACGCGAAAGTCTTAATTCATTCGAGTTAAGAATAAGAACTTTTCGCAAGTTCCTATAATTGATTCTAGAAAGTCACTTATCAAGGGAACTTTAAAACGCATTCTCTAAACTTGAAAAAGTCCAAGAAAGTGCGAGATCCTATAGGTGGCTTGAAAACCCAAAACTTTGATTTGATATAGTCTTAATGAAAGCTAATCCAAATGTGGCTTAATTTTGACTTGCATGGCTAAGTATTCACGAGTCTCTTTAATTAGAGGTCTTTATATAGTGAAGAACGAGAAGTGATAGAGTTAGACAAGTGATCATGCTAAACGTAGAACATGAAAGTGTTCTTTCAAAAACTCATGTGTTTTTAATTGTGGCTTTTTCTTCCCATAAGATCAATGCATTAGGAATAAATCATAATTGCAATAAGTAAGGTCGTACGATTTGAAAGGTTACTTAGCCTCTAGCGCAAGATCGTTTAAAAGTTGCTCGGGGTTGAATAGAGTTCATAGCCAAGGCATAACTTATTGAAGCGGGACGCGAAGATTGGCGATTATCCAAAAAGGCCCTAACAAGGCATGAGGAGCTCTATTTTTGCTAAAGATCCAAAGATGATGTGAAGTATCATTATTCCTAAATCAATATGAAGGATCGAGACACACGACGAGAAGCAATTACTCCCCTAAAGAATGGAGAAAGTCTATCCAAAAAGACCCTAACAAGGTATGAGGATAAATATATCCAAGTCCGAAAAGGAGGCGGATCGTTGTATATCAAAATCAAAAGTAAATATTGAAGAAAAATGATGAAGTCGTGGTCCTATATGAAGAATCTCTCAAAAACGTCAAGTGAAGAAATTCCAAATATATGAAGAGAAGACCATAATTTCAAGAACGTCTTCCCAAGATTTGAAGTACATGCCAAATATCGGTCCGAGAAAGGTCTCAAATCGTGAAACGAGTTATGCCAAGATATGAACTTAAGGAGATACACGAGAAGCCGTTTTAAAAGATTTTGTCATTCGGCTAACTATTGATCAAATCGTGCTACTTTGCTTTCGGACTAATAACTACTCAAATAAGTCAATATGAATCACTTGTGATCCATGACAAATAGATAAAAAAATGCTAGTAACCCATTTCCTTTTATAATAACTAGGATTGCGGGGAGAAAAAGTATTACACAATTTGGACGTATTGGTAGTGTTAGCATTGTGACTTGTACCAACAATGATCTTGTTTTTGCACTTAGCATGGAATGTATGACAATCAAGGATGACGAAGTTTACTCTAAGGGACATTTACTTGTTTCTATTCATTGACCCTAAAAGTCACTTTTTGTGTTGAAAATCATACATTATGTCTTTACACATCATCGTAGTATGTTGCAAGTCTTTTTCTTTTACTCTTCAATAAAGGATAATAAAATTGAACTTTGATGATGCTTAGATACTTTATTCTAGCATTGCGTGAGGGCACGGCAATGGCTTAGTATGGGGGAGTGATGAGATGGCATTTATACATGATCTCATCGTTCTTTTCGGGCTTTAAATGCATAAAAATGTCATAAAATACCATATATATGCTTGTGTTTGTTTACTTGTGAATTTTAGGTATGGATATCGTGAAAAAGACAAAAGATCACAAGATACAAGGAAAAACGGACACGAGAAACAAAGCCGTACAAAGAACCGGGCCCTAATCATGGAATTCTCAACAAAATACCTTGAAGACTTGAAGACAAACAAGATTGATCCTCATTTATTGAAGAAATGACACTTAAAATCCTTGTATATTCATAATTACAAGTTTGGTCCCTTAAGTTTGTCAAAATTACACAAAAGGTCCTTCAACTTTGAAGAAATGGCAAGATTAGTCCCTCAACAAATCCAAATTGCCAACAATGGTCCCTCATAAAGATTAAGATGCAATGAAGACCTTTGAAGATCAACATTGTCCAAGATCAGTCCTTGAAATATCTTCAAATGGCAAAAAGAACCCTTGAAAACCCTTTTGAAAAGTTATGTGCCAAAAATGACAAGTGGTGAAAAGTTGTTACAAAGGATTTAGATGCTGATGGGTTTTTAAACATAAATGACAAAAGAAAGGAAAGAGAAGGGTTAAACATGGGCATTTGAAACATTTAAACACAAAATGCGCCAAACACTTCCCCAATCCTACAAAAACGGATCAAAAGGTATTACTGTAGCAGTCAAGAACCCAGATTTTACACCAACTTAAACAAAGGGTAAAATGAAATTACCCTTACCCACACTTGATTCACACGCCTATAATCTCATCCCATCCTTAAAACACTCACTCCCACTCACCAAATGGCCCCACCACCAAAACCGTTTCACCATCATGTGACAACTTCCTCACCAAGGCTTGCCACGTGTCAAGATCAACAGCTGACACTCATTGCTTCATCACAAAGCTATTTTAAATGGTTTGGATGCATTTTGGACAACTCACATCAAGAAAACGTCTAGAAGACCAAGGGCATTATAGAGAAATCACATCTAGGGATTGTGAATAGTGTTTAGCCAGGCATTTGCCTATAAAAGGAGACCTCAACATGTGAGAGTCCCTTTGTTCCAGTTTTAGGCTATCAATCTTTGTAATTCCTTTTTAAGTAATAAAATTTTGATTTTCTGAATTTTGAGAAATCTTGTTCTTGTTTATTAAAAGTTGGTGTTGGAATAGCCTAATTCTGAGTTCCATTTATATGTTTGAAGGTTTTTGAGGCAAGGTTTTAGTTGATAAAGCTTGGGTTTCAAAAATCAGAAAGTGCTTGTCTATTTGATCTCACCTTATTGTTTGTTCATCTTAGCAGCATTGGAAGCTGGTACTTGTTTTGCTAGTACCTCAGCTCAAACAATCCAGGGCCTAGATGTAGGTCTTGGAGGTTTGCACCTTCTTCCCTTTTCATTTTCTCTTTAAGTTTCTGATTATTTTTTATTTTTGTGGATTATTGCTTGAATCTGTGTTATTGTGGGTGATTATTGTTGATTTGGCTTGGTTTGATGTTATTGAGGTGTTATTAATCTGATTTGTGGGTTGAATCTTCATAAGCCTTTGAAAATTTGTGAAATCAAGTTTTAAAAGGGTGTTTGGGATTACTGCATAAGTTAGCTTTGTGGCTTGTTAAGTGCTTGTGAGTTGTTTGCAAGTATTGGTATCTGATATTTAGGTGCATATGTTCATCTGTTTGTAGGTTTTGAGGTCTTGAACACATAGATTCTTAGATTGGCTATAAAATCTTCATAACTTGGTAAAATTGGCTAGGATTTTGAGGACACCTAGATCTAAGAATAGGATAAGGGTAACAAGTGCTAAATCATAGTTAATCACACCAGGGTAGAAGGATTTGAGGCTTGAAATTGGATCAAGTGTCAAGTATATCAGCAAACTGTTTCTGCATATTGTTCTTTGTTCATCAGTAACATTTTGAGCTTTGATCTTGCTATTTACTTTGATTTAGTGTTTGATTCTTGTTGCTTTGTGTTTATTGTTAGTTTATATAGCTTGTGTATGCTTCTAGTTAAGTTTGGGTGGCTTATTTTGCTGAAATCTGCTTATTTAGTGCTAAACTGCTTATTTGCATATCTGGAGCATATTTGTGGACTGTTTGGCTTATTGTGGCTTATTGTGTGGATCAATTTGTGATTTTATTGTTGCTATTGACTCCTTGTGGTTCACTGATCACAAGGGTGCCTTTGTTTCCAATTGAATCAAACCAGAACTCTCAAATAAGCTTGGTCAATTAGTCAAAGCAGTGGGAACTCTTTCCCCTGCTGGTTGCCACTACTAGTGCAAATTTGGTTTCAGCTTATCAATAATCTATAATAGCTTATTTTAACCAGCAACAACTTTGTTTTTGTAATAGGTGCTCATATTTTGACCCATTTGTTCATCCTGGAGCATTTGGGTGGTTGACTTTTAGGTTTGACTAGAAAACCAAGTCCTTTGACTTTTACATAAGTTCATTTGTGCTTATTCTGGCTTATTGCTTGTGCTTATTGGATTTTTGTTGATTGATATTGCTTATTGAGTCCATTTGAAAGCTTTTGCAAGTTGAATCAGCTTCTGAGGTGCATTATTTCTCAAAAACGACTATTTTGTCGTTTAGTGAATTTTTGCTTTTCTACTTTCTGGCTTATTGAGTGTGCTTATTGGAAATATCTTTTGACAGATCTCTTAAGCATCCAAAAAGAGGGTTGTGTGTCAAATTAGAGCTTATGGCATTAGCTTATGGCTTAATGGGCTGAAAAGCCCAATAAGAATAAGCTTTGTGTTCAATAAGCTGTGATAAGCACATTTTCAGCTTTTGGGCCTTTAGAGTTTTGTTCTTAGAATTAAATTTTAAGTCAGATAGGGCTTTTCCAAGTTAATTGGGCCAAGTTTGACTTTTTGGGCCCAAAAGCCCATTTAGGTTGACTGTTTTTAGATTTGGCCCATTTGAGGGCCCATTAGGGGTATTTTGTTAATTTCACTTTGATTTTCTGATTATTTAGGTTAAAATAAACTAGTTTGCAAGTTTTTAGAATTTTTTATAATTTTTGGATTTTTAATATTATTTTATTATTATTTTATTATTATTTTTAAAATTTCACATTTTCCAACTTTTTACATTTTTCATACGTTAATTACATTAAAATAGGAATTTAGAAACTTTTAGAATAATTTTATCTCATTTAGATTAATTTTTATAATTATTTTAAGTTTTAATAGTTTTTAAATCATTTTTAATAGTTTTTATTAGTTTTAAAATTTCTAAAAATAGTTTTTAATCATTTTAGGTCATTTTTGAGTTTTATCAATTGAAAAATCTTTATTTGGGCTTTTTGATAATTTATTTGATTTTTAGGACTTTAATTAGCATTTAAAAATTGAATATTTAATTATTTAAAAGGTTTGAAAAAGTTTTGATCATTGGTAAACTCTTAGTTTATTATTTTTGATTTTTGGTAAATTTTTGGTAATTTTTAGAATTTATTTTTATTTTTGTGGTTTTTAAGGTTCTACGTTTTAACTTTCTAGTAGTGATTTTGTGCTATTTTTATTTTTACGTCTTCGTCATTTTCTCTTCTAATCCCCTTCTAAACCAATCATTAATCACAAACATTTGGCAAGTTTTTCACACACATATACCTCCTTGGGAAACGAACTTTCACACCATTAAGGGTCATTAACACTTGATTTTTCCTAAAGTCATTTGTTCGATACTTACCGCTTTTACGCCTTTTTCCTAAAGGGTGTAATTTACCACAATCACACTTTATTCCGGATTACATTCATAAGTGGATTCCGGATTGCACCTTAATCAAGGATTCCGGATTGAGCAAGGAAACTTAATTCCGGATTAGTTCAGAATCTTGTTTTCCGGATTAGGGTTAGCATAGATTCCGGATTTTTTGTAATTTAACATTCCGGATTACTTGTGTTATTTTATTCTGAATAGTGTGCTAACTTTGGATTCCGACTTATGTCAAATTGCTTTATTCCGACTTGTGTTTTGTTTTAGTTTCCCGTATTGTTTTCAAAACTTTATTTTTTCCGCCACTTTTATTTAGTTTAATTTTAATTTGTTTTGTCTTAGTTAATTTTCAAGTTTACTTCTTTAATAAAGTTTTAATTTTTAAAGTTTACATTTTATTAAGTTTTATGTTTTATTTTAAAATAGATAATTCACCTTTTACTTTTAATCACTAAGAACAACTGAGTCACACTTTTAACCGGAGATCAATTCGATTAGACATATTTCACTCTCACAAAATTATTATATTAAAATGGCGCCGCTGCCGGCTCTTTTCGTAAAGATTAACGGTTTTTCGTGAGAGACACGTGGGATTTTGGGATCCGTTCACTTTTGAACGTTATTTTCTTGCCAAAACTTTCCAAAAATCCTAAAAAATAAAAATTTCAAAAATCCAAAAACATTTAAAAATCATAAAAAACATTTCTTTTTCAAAGATTTTGCACAAAAAATATTTTCTTTTCACGTTAACCATTATTTTTCTTCTATTTTGCTATCCTTTTCTTTTGTAGGTGTATGCGTACCCGTTCACGCAAAAGAAAGTCCATTCAAGCCGCTACTATTGAGCCTCCTGTTGTAGAGACTCCCGTTGTCAAAACAATGGAGAACCGTCCAATGATCGAGCTTTTGCAATCACACGTCGAAGGCAACGATGATGCGATTGTGGTGCCGGCTATTGACGCCAACAACTTCGAGTTTAAAACCGGGTTTATTCAAATGGTTTCCGCAACACCTTTTCTGGGCCGCACTCATGATGATCCTCACGATTACATCAAGAGGTTCATACACTTATCCAATACTGTAAAATAGAATGGGGTTTCACAAGAGGCAATTCGTTTGCTCCTGTTTCCTTTCTCCCTCGAGGGACAAGCCCGAACTTGGCTTGATAAGGAACCACCCCTAAGTATTGCAACATGGACGGACCTTGAGACAAAGTTTATAAATTATTTCTTTCCACCCTCACGTACTACCGCTTTGCGAAATGACATCATTAATTTTGAACAAAAGTACGGGGTGAGACCTTTAGTGAATCTTGGGATCGTTTTAAGGAACTTTTAAGGAAGTGTCCACAACACAGTTTTACAAAGGTACATCGAATTAATACTTTTTATAATGGATTAACTTTGAATGACCAAGATTCACTAAATAGTGCCTCGGGGGTAATATTCTTGTGAAAACTATGAATGAGGCTTGGGCAATTATTAAGAACAAAGCCAAAGTCCAAACCAAGAGTGTTATGGCTACTATGGCAAGTGCTAGTACTAGTGAGACCGACAAGAAAATGGACATGCTTAATTCTATCATGACAGACTTTGTTTTACATGTTAAGAACAATGTGCAAGTTAATGCCTTGATTGAGTCATGTAAGATTTTTGGTGGATCACATTCATACCTAAATTGTGATAAGGTTTATGATCCCTCTCAACAAGAAGTGTATGCTTATAACACTAATGAGAGGGTGCATTTTAAGACAAATGTGGATGCTAATAATCTTTCTTATAGGTCTACTAATTATTTGGCTCCTCTCGGTTTTCAACCTCATGCTAGACCCCCTCCTCAATTGACCAATGCCCAATACCCACCAAGGAACCAAGGCCAACAAAGGAATAATAATCAAAGGAATTTAAATTCAAACCAAGGGAATTTCAATGGTCAAAATCAAGGGAATTTTAATGGGCCAAACCAAGGGTTTCAAAATAACAACTTTAACCAAGGTTTTCATAACAACAATGATTTTTGAACCAAAACTTCCAAACCAAGATTTTAATAATTAAGGGTTTAATAATCAAGGGTATAATCAAATGAACATGCATAATCCTCAAATGGACTTGGTTCTACAAAATTTGACTGAACATGAGCGAACCATGAAAGAGATGCAAGAATCGACCGATAGGAAATTAATGCAAATGCTTCAAACCCTTCGTCCCCAAGGTGCCCTCCCTTTGAATACCGTGACCAATCCTAGGGCCAACGTTAATGCCATCACTACTTGGAGCGGTAAGACCACTGAAGAACCTTCTTATTTCCCACCTAACCAAGCACCCGAGATTCCTTCTACTTCTACCTACCGTCCTTCACCTTCTACTTGTGATATACCACCCGTAATGCCTTCGTCTACACTTTATGTCCCTCCTATACCTCAAGTTTATACCACACATTCGGTTCCAAAACCGGTTCCTCCACCTTCCACTTCTACCCCTCCTCCACCCAAGGATGTGAGTGAGCAATCCATTCTAAAGCTCTCAACTCAACCCAATATACCTTATCCCTCAAGGTTGAGGAAAAAGAAATTGAAGAATAAGGATGATATTCAAGTTTCAAACTTCCTAAAAATGTTCAAACAATTGAATTTGAATATCACCTTTGACCGATTCTCGTCAACTAGTGATATATATCAGAATCATTCGAATTACCAATCGGGTCTAAGACCAAACCTAGCTTTGTTGCATCATAAAGTCGCGGGTTGTGGTTAATAGCTTGCTTTGCATAACCCGGGTTAGGTGGCAGGTCTGTTAGACGCGATAGAGTAAATTCCTTAAAAGATGAATGAAACAAGTGTACTAGATGTGAAGCGGAGTATTGTTTTAAAAACAAAACTTCAGTCTTTTTAGTTTTGTCAGACGCCTTAATTTTCGTTTCAACCCTTTTAGACTCGAGAATTTCGAAATCCGTTTGTAGTTTTGAAAATTAGTAATGAGTGACTCTTTTTCTTTAAGTTCTTTTGACAGATTTGCTCTTAGACATTCAATTTCTAGCAATTTATCCATTTGGACTTTCCTAAACCTATCAAACTCTGGATTATTTAAGGTATTGGTCAACGGGGTTAACTCCAAGGTTTGAACCTTTTCCTTATACAAAGCAAGCTCGACAGATAATGTCTGATTAACACTAAGGGTTTCAAGGACCGCAGTATTCATTAGGACAAGCATAGATGCCGAAACCATAACTAAATCTTGTTGAGCAGACGAATTCGTAGACGTAATAGCTCCCGATTGTGTTTCACTCAAAGTCTGGGGACTTACATTGATATCACTACCATTTTTTGTCTCCTCGTTTGAATTACTAACCACTGGAGGCTTTTCCGGATACGGAGACGCTTGCTTAACTTGATAAGGTACAATACTAGTAGCATTGGCAGTATTTGGTACCTCAGCGATGTGGTCAGACCCATAGAGAGAGAGAGAGATTTGCCATAAGAGTTGACTTGGAGGTGTTGAGGTCATCTTAATCTGAATCATATGCATCAAGATCATCGCATTGATATGCTGAATTTTGAGTGAAAGACGCGATGAGTCCCTCATTTTCCGCAACTCTTGGATCTGCTAGAAATGCTAACTCCTCCTCATCGAGCTCTCGACCTTGTGCTTGAGCATTAACCAAGTAAATCTTTTCTTGAAACCATGTACCATCCCTCTTCCTCTTTGGTTGCTTACACTTCCGAGCCATATGTCCTTCCCCTTTGCAGTTATAGCAGATGATCATCTTCACTTTGCCAGTGTTGTTTCCTCTTGTAGAAGTGTTAAATGGGCATGCACTAGTATTGGATGAACTTGGTCTCCCCTGAAGTGGTTGCACAGTAACACTACCATCTTGAATTGTTGCTTGTTGACGAGAGTTAGAAGAATTTATCAACTTATTGTTTGTTAGAGACGGTCCTTTGTAACCTCTTTTGTTCAACGTTTGAGTTATGTAGGTAGACATTTGTGCGAGTACATCAGTAGGATTATCCCCTTGTCTGAACTCAGGAACTGGAACCTCATCATCGTAGTAGAAAATTGGTGTTGGTGGAGCTACATACACACTTGAATGAGTACTGACATGTTGTGAATAGTGGGTTTGAGGAACTTCATGTTGCTGGTAGGTGATAGCAGGATTTGTTGGTGGTTGATAAGGAGAGTATGGTTGTTGAGCACGTTGTGATGATGATGCTGGTTGCTGATATTGTTGCTGATATGATGTAAGTGGTTGTGGTAGTATCGAATACTAAGGAAAGCTTGGAGTTTGATACAAGGGCTAATATGAAGATTGTTGCCTCATAGCATACGGAGTGTTGTTATATGACAAAGTTGGATGATTTGCCATTAACGCCAATGGTTCGGAATAAGATCCTTGAGACATGCGTTTCTGGAGCACATGCTTCTCGTGTTGCTGCAAGAAAGCATACAGTTGATCTAAATTAGATTTGTGCAAATCCCGAATCAATTTAACATCAGTGACGTATTGGCTTCACTCTGGGGGTAACGTGTTCAAAAACTTGGTGTTGAGCTCAAACTAAGCAATCGAGAGATTATACACACTCCAATCATTCATCAGTGTAGTGAAGCGCCAGTAGTAATCATGAAGTGTTTCCCTGGAATGTATGAGAACCTATCGAACAAGTCATAGAATTGACACTCTCGATCCTGTTTGGTGAGTGAAGTCCCTTGTAACAAAATCGTTAAGCGATCCCAAAGTTCCTTTGCTACCTTGTGTTCGCTTACCATTCGATAAATATCGGGTGGAAGAGCCTGAAGTATAGTCTGAGCGGATTTGTCATCCGCATCGGCAATGATTTGATTGGAAGCTATTAATTCATGAAATAACCTTGGCCGAGTCACATTATCTACAGTAACTTCGCCACAATCGAGTGGTCCTTGTTCAATAGATTGAACCATAAGTCTCCCATTGGGTCTACCCATAATATAAGACCTCATGCGACCTTGCCATGCTTCAAATAGCTCTTTGATAAGCAACGGTGGACGGGTATCGGTACCCTAGATGATAGAAAGATCGGTAAGCGATGTCATTGTTGGCATAAATGAATGAGGATTCATTTTTGATCACTTGAAGGAGAAAGATTATCTTTTCATCGTCCAATGAAATAAAGTTATGAAATTTGTTGTGTGTTGATGTAGAATTCTTTAAAAAATTACAAGTCCAAATCTTGAAAAATCAATACACAATTGAAAAATCAATACACAATTCGGAATGTGGTTTGCTTCTAATAATTCGGAATGTGTGAGCATCTAACAATTATAATCTTCATTCTATTCGGAATATGACTCTAGATAATAATTCGGAATATGACTCTAATTCGGAATATGAATATGACTCTAATTCAGAATATCAATCAAGAAGGTAATCCAGAATATGCTAATGAAGATGCTAAGTCGGAATGTCTAGCTAATCCGGAATCCACTTGAATCAAAATACTAATTCAGAATATACTAATGAAGATGCTAACGGAATGTCTGGCTAATCCGGAATCCACTTGAATCAAGTACTAATTCGGAATATACTAATAAAGATGCTAATTCGAAATTTCTAGCTAATCCTGAATCCACTTGAATCAAGTACTAATTCGGAATATACTATAAAGATGCTAATGCGGAATTTCTAGCTAATCTGGAATCCACTTGAATCAAGTACTAATTCGGAATATACTAATAAACACACAAGTCGGAATATTCTAAACCCTTGTATTCTGACTTATTAAACCCTCTTATCCTGAATTATGAGAAAAAAGATTTACCTTGTAATTTTACCCAATAATCAAGCCAAAAGTACCAATTTTTACATGAAAATCACCAATATAAATATCACAAATCCCTACCACAACTATGTAGGCAATTCGTAAGAAATATTTTGGGTGAAAAACACGAAAAATTTTTAAACTACGGATATATCTTGATTAAAAGAGCATAAAACCAAAACTAACACAACAAAAAACCTTGTTTCACCCCATAGATTTTGATACCAATTGTAGAATGATTTTACTCTATGATCTTATCAAGAGGGTTGTTGTTTCTAGAGAGAGAAACTAGAGAGAGAAATGTGAGAGAAATATGTGTATATTAAGAATAACAAATGAACAACCAACCCCTTTCCATGAAGGAAATGGGGATTATATACCCAAGCCTATGTGGGATTGGGCCTTCAACCCATGGACAAGCCCATGGTTTGGTTTGTTAATTACTTTAATACAATAAACTAACTACGAGCTAATTACATTTAATAATATTGTTGGAGTGACCGATACTTCTAATATACCTTAAAAACGTATTACCAACAGGACTTATCCTTTCCGGTTACAAAGTGTTCCTGGAATGAGGAACTTACCTCTATTAAAATGAATTTTCCCCCAATGTGACTTGTTAATAGTTCACTTTCACTTTTAGAGAACATTTTCCTCTAACCCTTTTAATTACAGACCATGCTTGTTCCCATCTATGTTGATCTTCATCCCATGTCTGGGCTTTTATATTTTGCTTTTTAGTTCTTGTACCAAAAACAACCATTTCCATCAACACTTGTTTATACTACCAACTGAGCTTTGAAATATCTAACCTAAAAAATGGTGCAAAACATACCAGATGGCGCTGCATGTTCCAAAACAGTATTGTGAATCTGCTCAAAGACGTAAAATCTTGATTACCCTTCAATAAATGGTTCACTGTTACTCATAAATAATCTAAAGTAATTTTAGTATTAACAATATAGACCTTATTAGGAAGAATTGATCAATGATTAATCGCTTGACCTCAAGAAACATATTAAAAAATAAAATACTCACTTTGGATTCAAGAGATGTTTACTATGTAACTTCCATACAACAAATTCAACATTCTTATGAATTGAAAGAAATCGCATCAACCACATGGACATCAATGTCATACGTAACACTTGGTGGACCTCTTGATGGGCTGGTTGGTGGCGAATCACCTTCACTGCCAATTATAGAACCTAGAGCTGGTCTCTTTTGAAGGACGGTAGCTACATGTATTTGTAACAATAAATACAAAAACACAAATCAATCACATATTTATATATACATAAAATCCGATTGTATTCAAACAAAGTCTATTAGTCAGATCATAAGATAAATAATTTTAGAGTTTTGAAAGGAAAAGTTAACTAATATCGCATATGGTTATTCATTTAATTGATAATTAACTTACTAAGAACCTTTGATTATATTAAGAAGAACATTTGCAGGGTTTGTAGACGAAGATACACAAGATAAATTGGATTACATAGTATGATATTTTGGTTTTAATATTAATGATAACAGGGTTTTAGTTTAGATGTTTTCCGGTCTTTATTAATTTAGTTTTGTAGATGGATAACAAAACTGTTAATTTGGTCTATTGGTTTAGTCGCCTTGTCTTGATTCGCAAGGCCCGTGTTCAATCCTCGTAAGTGACAAGCTTTTGGTAAAATTTTGGGTTTCCAAATAGTTTCACAAAATAATTATTAAATAACGAAAATTAAAAGGAAAGTGATGACGTAGGTATGACGTGGCATACCCCTTTTATATATAATGAAAATATATATATATATATATATATATATATATATATATATATATATATATATATATATATATATATATATATATATATATACATATATATATATATATATATATATATATATATATATATATATATATATATATATATATATATATATATATATATATATATATTTGCATTCATGTAAAAACTAACTTAAAATAAAAATAGTAAGAACCAATTAAAGGTGGACAAGTAGCATTTTTCATTTAATAACATGTAAATTAAATTAAAGTTTTAAAGTAAATGCAAAAGGGCATTAAGGTAATATTCATTTCCATCAACATAAACTCGTTGAAACACATGTTATAAATTCCGACAGCTCTTTTGAAACGGTTCGACTTTTATGACGGAAGTGGCTATTATTAATATATTTGTTTTGAGTCTCGCTAAAATCTTGTTCGAAAATCCTCTGTTGACCTTGCTAGAATATTACCGCTAGAAAGGGACTCAAATTTCCAATAAGTTTTGAAATATGTTTGATTTTATCAATAAGAATGATAATATTTTTTTTTCAAATATGTAAATATATATATATATATATATATATATATATATATATATATATATATATATATATATATATATATATATATATATATATATATATATATATATATATATATATATATATATATATATATATATATATTTGCGTTCATGTAAAAACTAACTTAAAATAAAAACAGTAAGAACCAATTAAAGGTTGACAAGTAGCATTTTTCATTTAATAACATGTAAATTAAATTAAAGTTTTAAAGTAAATGCAAAAGGGCATTAAGGTAATATTCATTTCCATCAACATAAACTCGTTGAAACACATGTTATAAATTCCGATAGCTCTCGACTTTTATGACGAAAGTGGCTATTATTAATATATTTGTTTTGAGTCTCGCTAAAATCTTGTTCGAAAATCCTCTGTTGACCTTGCTAGAATATTACCGCTAGAAAGGGACTCAAATTTCCAAGAAGTTTTGAAATATGTTTGATTTTATCAATAAGAATGATAATATTTTTTTTTCAAAGGCTTCTTGGTCAAGCGGTATGTGACTGACCTTCTAACCAAAATGTTATATGCTCTGGTTTCGATGGAGACATGTGAGATACTCACTCCGTCTATAAATAAGTGTCTACTATTGACTTTTAAAATATTTCTTCGTCAATTTTAATTTTAAATTATTTTATTTATGTTTTATAGTTTTTGATAGAAATTATATTAATGAAAACACATATGAAACTCATTCTATTCATATATTTTACATCACGTATTATATAACACAAACAAAGTAATTTGAAGTCAAAATTGATAAAAAAAAACTTTAAAAGTTAAAAGTCGACATTTAATTAAGGACAGATGGAGTAACATTTGTGAGATAATTTGTGTGAGTTGTAAAAAATTACCGTTAAAAAAGAATAATAATGTTTTTTTTGACAATCTTATTGTTGGATGTGTATTTAACTAGTTTCTTGTTTACTTTTATAATATTAAAAAGTTGTATTACAATTTGTTTGGTATATCATTTTTATTTTTATTTATTTTTCAATACTTATAGCTTACTTTTTTTGGTTGCTTTGTTTTTCTCGATACACGTTAACTGTTTTCATTTGTTAGTTTATCTTTTAATAAGTGTCACTAGATTTTATTACTTGCATATTTTTTTATATGTATTAGGTGATTTTTTTTAGTTGGTTGTATATCTGTTGTGATACATATTAGTTGTCTTTTTAGTTTGTTGTCTCGTTTTTTGAATATTTGTATCATTTGTGTCTTATTCGGTTGATTATGTATCACTTAGGTTTCTATTTAGTTGGATTTGTATATTTCATCGAATACGTATCACTTAGGTATTTATTTAGTTGATTTTTTATTATTATCGAATATGTATCACATAAATATGTTTTTAGTTGGTTGCTTATTTTTTCGGATATGTATCACTTGTATAATTATCGGATATGTATCATTTGTGTCTTTATCGGATATGTATCACTTGTGTCTTTATCGGACATGTATCATTTGTGTCTTTATCGGATATGTATCACTTTGGTCTTTATTTAGATGGTTTTATATGTTTATCGGATATGTATCACGTAAATAATTTTAGTTGGTTGCGTATTTTTTCGGATATGTATCACTTGAATCTTTTTAGCTACACATACGTATTTTTTCAAATACGTATCATTCGAATCTTTTTTAGTTGGTTGTATGTTTTTTCGAATACGTATCACTTATATATTTTGTATTTGATTATATACTTTTAAGAAAATCCTTTAAAATAATATACTACTTAGTACAACAAATTTGACACACATGTGTACTATATTCTGGTAACTATAATAATATAAGAAAAATATAAGATACTCATTGGTATCAAATAAATAAGTGTATCAAAATAATATTTATATAAATGCAAAATAAAATCATGTGAAGGCAGATGCTTAAAACAATTAAGATCAAAGGGTACGATAAGCGTTAGTTTAAAAACTAAGTTGACACATTTAGGTTTTTCCTTTTTTGTAATTACAAAATTGCCATAACATTTAATATGAATAAATAGTGTCATCAAGGTATCATCTCTAATTCATCAAATGGTTGAAATCGGTTCCTATTATTTTTATTTTAAACATGGTCACCACAATAACGCCACTATATATATATATATATATATATATATATATATATATATATATATATATATATATATATATATATATATATATATATATATATATATAGAGAGAGAGAGAGAGAGAGAGAGAGAGAGAGAGAGTAAGAATCCAGTGAGAAGAAACTTAAAATAAGAAGTGGTGAGAAGAAACTAAAACCACATATTTGAGATGCAACGACTTGTATTAGATGCATTTATATTCATGTAGATGCACCATATTGAGTTTCGGAAGTTAATTTGATGTGTAGATGATGCAAATTGATTTTCATGATTTTGGCACGTGCAGAAGAACAAAAATATAAATAAGTTATAAAATGCATCTAATATATGTATATGCATCTAATTAAAAGCTATACAACACGTTATAATGCATTATAATGCATTTAAGATTACAAAGATGCATCTAATTTAAGTGGATGCATCTCGAATATGCGGTTATAGTTTCTTCTTATCCTTCTTATTTTAAGGTTTCTTCTCATTTGATCCTAACTCTATATATAATATATATATATATATATATATATATATATATATATATATATATATATATATATATATATATATATATATATATATATATATATATATATATATATATATATATATATATATATATATATATATATATATATATATGAGATTCATATATATATATATATATATATATATATATATATATATATATATATATATATATATATATATATATATATATATATATATATATATATATATATATATATATATATATATATATATATATATATATATATATATATAGATGTGCGTTCATGTGATAAGGTTATTTTTGGTGAAATGGTAAGATGAAATCTTGGCCACTCATTTCACCCCTCCTTTTTATGATCTAGTGACTTAGGTTATATTTATATATATAAATTGGTAACGTGTATCATTTAAAAATAATTCCATAAATTTTTTTACGTAAAAATTTTTCTAAATTTTTTTTTCGAAAAAAAGTTTCGAATTTTTATTCGAAATTTTTTTTGATTTTTTTTCGAGAAAAGTTTTTGATTTTTTTTCCTAAGAGTTTTCGATTAGTTTTTCGAAAATTATTTTTTGATTTTTTTTGGAAAATTTTTTCGATTATTTCGAAAAATGTTTTCGAATTTTTTTCGAAAAAAAATTTCGAAATTTTGTTTAGGGCTTAGGGTTTAGTGGGTTAGGGTTAGGGGTCTAGGGGTTAGTGTTTAGGGTTTAGGGTTTAGGGTTTAGCGTTTCGGGTTTAGCGTCTAGGGTTTAGGGGTTTAGGTCTAGGTTTAGGGTTTAGTGGTTTAGGGTTTAGTGGTTTAGAGGTTTAGTGTTAAGGTTTAGAGTTTAGGGTTTAGGCTTTAAGGTTTAGGGTTTAGGGTTTAGGGTTCAAGGGTTTTGGGTTTAGGATTTAGGGTTTTAGGGCTTTAGCGTTTTAGGATTTATGGTTTTAAGGTTTTATGGTTTAGGGTTTACGGTTTTAGAGTTTAGGGTTTCAAAACTAATATTCGAAAAAAATTTGAGAAAATTTTTTTTTGAAATTTTTTTCGTAAGTTTTTGAAATTTTATTAACTTTTTATTGAAAGACACATCTGAACACGTTTTATAAAAAAATAGCCTTCTTACATGAAAATGCCCCTATATATATATATATATATATGTATATATATATATATATATATATATATATATATATATATATATATATATATATATATATATATATATATATATATATATATATATATATATATATATATATATATATATATATATATATATATATATATATATATATATATATATATATATATATATATATATATATATATATATATATATATATATATATATATATATATATACATATATATATATATATATATATATATATATATATATACATATATATATATATATATATATATATATATATATATATATATATATATATATATATATATATATATATATATATATATATATATATATATATATATATATATATATATATATATATATATATATATATATATATACTAGTTTCATAACCCGCCCAACGGGCGGGTTCGATTTGTAAATTTATTTTGATACAATGTTTGTCGATTAGTCAATCCATAACAATCATCCTTATTCTCGTGCCTTAGCTCGTCTAATGGACTAGTTAGGTTCAAAAATGTCGTTTTGAAACAACGTTTGATATTATTTTGGTTTGATTCATCCGGTATGATCCATAAATTTTAATTTGAAAGAACATTATTTGTTTAGTTGTAACGGTTGCAGTGTTTGTGTAAAAATAAAATATTCATTCATCTCTTGCTTTTAACTCTTGAAACTGGGACATATAGTTGTTCGTGTGAGAATGTTTGTGATAATAGTATCTTCGTTAAAAGTAAACTAGAAGACTTTTAACCCTCAATTATTTTTTGCTCTTGTTAGTGTGACCAATAGTTAGTGTGTTAATATTTCCTTTATATAAAAAAACGAACCAATGGTAGTTATTGTTCTTGTCACTTATTAATCGTCATTGTCAAGATAATATACTTTTGAGATTAAATATTTACATGTATTTAAATATTAGCTTAAATATTTATAGATAATAATATAAAAGATAGTAAATAGATGTAAATAAGAATTGTACTCACCAACACATGTAAATATAAAGGGCATTGCTATTTCTTCCTACTATATCTGCCTACATTTCTTTCTACCCATGCCAAATTTCAACATGTGTCATGCATTAAATCTCTCTCGTAATTTAAATAATTGATCAATCCACTTGTCATTATCATACAAGTAGGAAGATATGTAGGAATATTAAGTAGGAATATATATCATTTTCCAAATATAAATACCGGCTTTGATAAAAACAAACCGACATGTGATAGTGTCTGACATTAGCTTTTTGTTTTTGCACTTAACGTTAGTGAATTTACTTTTCAATATTAACTCATTAACTTTACTAAGGCAATTGCCAAACATGACTTTATATCTAACTACGTTTCTTTGTTACCTTTGAATTACGGATTTTGATTGAATCCTTTACATATAAAGTAGTTAAGTTGGAGTTATATTTTGTACTGATTTAATAAAATGTTGTATGGTTATACAAAAGATCTTCGGGTCTAGCGGTTTGGAGGGTTTTATTTTTTAGACAAGGTTTCAAGTTAGAGTCTTGTCTAAATTGATAAGAGTTTTCTCTCACGTGTGTAAAACAAAAGGTGTCATTGTCTTCTGGGCTTGACCCAACCTATTTGTATGGGCTCGCTACGCCTTCTTGGCTAGGGGCCATGTAGCCAAACAATTTTCGCTCAAAATAAATTTTATTTTGTTTTCTAGAGTAAAATATTACACAATTACATACAGTCGATTTCAAGCACAAAGGCACAATCATGGGTTAGTAGTAGTATTATACTTAAATAATTAATAGTGTATTTCACAATCAAATTATACAGAATTACTGATTATGAGTATTTTTCAAAGCAAGAATTGCATATGCTAAAAATCTTTGGTTATCGTTTTAATATGTCATAGATCAAGTAATGTTCCTGCTTTTCAAAATGGATGACAATGATTAGGATGGAAGATCAAGTAATGAAATCTTCCATTGTCGTCTTTGTATGCACATTCATTTATATTTCTTATTATCCATATTGATCTTTATCTATTTAGTTTTTCATCGTCCATCCACATCCATGACCATGGATGATAAAGGTAGGCGGACATCCGATCGATTTCAAAAGAATGCAAATTGTTGCGAAAAAAATAGAATGTAACAACAACTACAACAAACGTCATTACGTTCTCATTTTCGCCTGTTTTTTTGGCACCGGGAAGTTTAATTATAACCTTTACTCACTTTGATTAAGTCTATATTGAATAGTGTTACAACAGTTGCTATCAATTTCGAAAAAAAGCAATAATCTAACAACTTTAGTAAACATGTATTTTATGAAAATAAGATGTTAATATTGTACCATGGGCATGTGAAATCCTATAACTTGTAAAACCTATCATGTTCTAAGATAATGTGTTTCGGTTTTGGTTTACATGCCGACATTTATTTTATCTTCTTAACAACTTTTGTAAATTAGTAATATCAAGTAAAATGAAGAAACTATTTAATCGTGCAATTTAGAAGGCTGTAATCTTTAAAAAGATTGTATATTTTAGAGGATCGTTATTCGTTACCATTAGACCCATTTTCTAAGTAGTTTGTGCATTTAAATTTAGAATTGAATTCTACCATGTTTGTGTATTTACTTTTTTTTTGGTAAAGATGTGCATTTACTTGTTCAAGATAATGACATGTTTTATCCTTTATAATACAACACTTTCAAGAAGAAACCCCAAAATCCATGAAGGAGATAAAGAAATTTGCATAAAAAACCATGGGCATAACAGAAGTGAGAGTGGATGTCAACTAAACAAACACGTGTGGTGCCATTTATATTAGGCTGGTGGGAGTGGAGTAAAACTCACTCGTCTTCACGTCAGCGTCACCTCAGCTTTTAAAAACTCACAAAAACTCACTCACGAAGATAATGACACTCACCCAAACTCACTTACACTCACCTTTCATACCTATTTTTTACTACCTCCGTCCCACTTTTATTGTCCTTATTTGACTTTTTGAAGTCTTAATTTTTAAATTTTAATCTTTAATAATTTTATTTGTGTTATATTATACTTAATAAAAAATGATATTAATGAAAATACATTTAAAAACTAATCCATGCATATATATTTCATCAAGTATTACATAACACAAACAAAATTATGTAAAATCAAAGTTAAAAAAATAAGACTTTAAAAAGTCAAATGAGGACAATTAAAGTAAGATATTTTTCTCAAAAAAGTAGCAAATGTAAAATTATTAATTGTGTGTACTGGTGTTAAACCAAATGCAAGTCGATTATTCTCATCTGCACCATAACTTTGGTATTAGTATGGTGTGGAAACATTAAATCCATACCTCCACCATGGATATCGAATTTCTCGGTTAAGTAAGTTGCACTCATCGTACTGCACTCAATGTACCATTCTGACCTTCCCTTACCCATGGGCTGTCCTAACTGATATTCTATTCTGGTATAGCAGCCTGAACAGCAAGAAGCATATACTATTAAATTAGCGAGGTGTTTGGTATTTCATATTGTAAGGGCGTTTGGAATTTCTTATTTTAAAACTTTTTATCTGCCAAAAAAATAAGCAAGTAACTACTCGCATATCCTGGTTATTTTAAGTGCTTAAATGCTTTTTGTAGTACTCTATAATTTATGACATGGAAAGAAAGCCCATATATTACATGACTTAAATCAGGGAATTTCGCTATTGCATCTGTATACGTGCTGATTTGTATTTGAAGATGTATATGTGATAATACATGACGTTCTAGCTTGTGTTGCCGCTTGTACAGGTTATTTGTTTGATGTCATAGCTCAAATAGCCGGCAAGTTTAAAACACACATAGATCATCTGGAAAATGGTCATAGGGACAATAGGTTCTGTCTAATCGAGTTTCTACTCACATTGGCATTATATTATTTCATTATAACCAACATCTCCATCTTGACCCAAGCCGTTTGACCTGTTACCCAACCCACCCATTTTAAAACATGTAGTTTCTCCTTATCATTATTGCATATTTTAGTTATAAACAGATAAAACGGTAAAACCTGTAGACTTATGTACGTACAGCCCCTCCAAAGAGTAACTTGTCCAAATATCCCCTAAAACGACAGTGTAAAAAATATTTAGTGTACTACGATACATGTTTCACTTTAATTTTTTCAAAATAGATAAGGTTTCAGCAAAAAAAAAGCAAAATAGGTTATTACTTTTAGAGTTAGTTATTCAAAGAATTTCTAATAGAATGATGAAAAAATAAAATATTTGGATAGAACAATAATTGGTAAGCATGTAAAAAGACAAAAATACAAAGAAAGTGCAAGAATACCTGAATACACCAAGGATCGGTAATCCCTTCCTCATAGCGATACTTTTTTCATCCGGATAACAACACCATCGCCACTCATCTAGCTTTAAGTTCATGCGCTTTAAAAGAAAGAAATTGTGCTAAAAATACTATTTCCTACAACTTCCTATGGGAATACACAATTTTTATAAAGAAATACCATGCTGTCTTGAATGTTCAATGAAACTCAATGCAGCCTGGTCTTGTTCATGCCTTGTCACGCCTAAGCGATGTGCAACATTTTCTGGCGTAATACCCATCGAAGGAATACAATATTGAGCTTGTTCCATTGTCTTGAATATAAGAAGAATTCAATACTAAGTTACATCCAAAAAGTAAGTACTTATATAGGGTCAAGAAGAAAGAACATACTCTTGGGTTAACATGCAGGTCTCTCGCAAGCTTTTAATTTGGTGGTTATAGATTTGAAACCAACACCAGTACCTAATAATAGACAATAAACCGGTTCAGAAAGTAAGCGTATATTTTCACATTTCTTTGTGAGGCAAAAAGTAGAATAATTCATCGATGTCATAAAATTTAGGTTTAATAGTTGCAGCCACGTGGGACCTGATTCTAAGACTGGCCCAACAACAGTATCTCCAACTTCAGCCAAATTGATATTTGTTTTCTCTATTACTACATGATCAAGTATACGAAAAAAGATATAAAACTTCAGGTCTCCTTTAACAATAATAGAACCATGCCATTAACAGATTTCAAAAACCATACCTTCATAACAGGCGCAAGTATATCATCAAGATAGGTTTCCTTGAGCCCACCTACCTTTTATTGCAACTTTCTAGTTGTCTCTGGTTGTTGTACATAATACTATAAACCACAAGTTTTAAATAAGCTCATTACTCCAGAAAATAAGGTATAAAAAAATAATTAAACTCGTACCCCATGATCAGGCAGATTTGCTAACTGGATAAACCAAGTGAGCTGGCTCAGAGACTAACCAAGTGTGATTGTAACACGTTTTGCAGCAACAGTAACTCAATAACCATTATATTGATTGGTCTTTGTTTATTACAATTTTTAACTCTAATGTGTAAGTGGGACTCTAAGTAGGTTTTGAGGTACAAACCAAACGTACCCGAATGTTCTTATAACTATGTCAATTTATTTATGGTTAAAAATGTTAAAATCCTAAATTTGCTATTAACAATAATCAGAGGAGTTATTACCTTCGTATATTTGAATCCCAAATCTGAAACCAGTTACATCTTCTACATACTCTCTTAACGTCACATTAGAATTAAATAGAATTGTCATACGTCTTGAAGCCTTGTGAAGATAATAAGGTCCGTGAATTTGATGACCATGACACCAGCAACCAGGTTATGATGAACAGGCCCGAGTACACATATTCATCTAGGCACAAAAGTCCACACAGGACCTACAGAAGAACTACATTCATTAATTACCTTATAATCTCCTAATTAGAACAACATCAAGTAATCAAGATCAAACCCTCATCATTTTTCTTACCTTCTTTCAGTAGGTTTCCAGAAGGAGAGGGGAGTTTTTTTTGTACCGTCCAGACATGATGACACGGGGCACATCATGATACTTAGACGTGTATAGGAGCACCACATTTCCACCTGCAAGTAAATAAAAATAAAGGAACCAGACCAAGTGAGTACATAATCTCAAGAAAATAAAGTGGATCGCTGATGTAGAGAAATATTGAAAAATCAGAAGTGATTATCAGATGCTTAATTTTAGGAATACTTAAGTGATTCCACGTTTATTTCGGTGATCAGCCTTCGTAAAGAAGGTCATGCAAGATGATTCACGTATAAATCATGTATACCAGACAAATGACCAATCCTATCGTCTTCTAAGTATTGAATCATCTGTTTAGGAGACCTCTTGATCAACCTAGGTATTTGGTCTTGTGAATCTTGGTTACACCTCAGCGCACTTAAATAAAGTGCTTTTGATTTAATAGTGTGTCGATCATTGTCATCTAATATAACCTACTGTAAATTATTGACCAGATTAGTCGGAATCATACCGAAAAAAAATCATCAAAATCAAAGTTATAAACTAAATATACACCTCTCCTCCTGTAAGAGTTGCAAGGTCTGCAAAGTTTGAGTTTCGGTTCTCTCCAAATCCAGGAGTTTTAATGGCACAGACCTGCAAAACAATTTCTTTTATTAAATAGAGAAGATAAAGAAGATGCTCATTTCTCTACATATTTTTCTGATGATAGCCCAGTTCTCAACTGACACGTTTTCAGTTTACGGGTATTAACAATATAAAGTATTCAAATGTGATATTTACCCGTTTTCACTCATATGACCATTTGTCATATATTATTATGCGCATCATCTTAGAGTGTAATTATCGTAACCAATTCTTGTCAAACGAAAGTGATAACATAACCAATTAGTTGTAAATCCATAAATTATCTTTTCTGACAAAAATGTTGTGAATAAGAGTTACCTGTTAACGAATAAAACACAAAATTCATTCGAACCCTATCAAATGTCAAACACAACTCAATTTAAAAAATTAATAACATACTGACACGAATTACGACTCACAAATGATATCTTATTCTTCTTCTCCATCTCTATATCCACACACAACCTGCAAAACACGTAATCCAAATTTTATTTATAAATCTTTATAATTAATAATAAGGCTTATCAATACTATATATGTATTCAATTCCCACTAGGTGCAAACAACCTTGAAGTGGCCACGCCAACCTCCTGAAAAGGGAGGGCTTTACCTGGTTTGAGTCTGTGTGGCGGTGGTCTCAAACCCCGTGGATTAGTCGGCTAATGAGTCGGAAATCACGGTTACCAAAAAAAGAAATCAATAATGAATATTCTAATTGAGCTATATATCTTTTAATTTTTACATGTGGTGATCTTTTATGGAAGTTGGTGTAGTGGTGATTGAACAGCAGTGGTGGTGAGTAAATCTATACATGAGCCTGGAAGCTCTCACTAAAAGGTCAGGTTGGTTGTAATCATTCCGAAGCTGAATCATCTCGATCATTTACTTTTAGACTTTTAGTCGCCTGCATGCAATTCTATAATCATGTGAGCATCAATCTTTAAATAAGCTATGAACAATAAGAAAAATTAGGGATTTCAAGTAATAATGAAACATGTATGTATACGTCTTAATATCAATAACAATATATACACTAAACAAATAAAAGATGAAGATCCAATGAATGATATTAGGTTAGATGATGTTTAGGGTTTTTAAGAGTCGAAGGATTTGTGTATTAGGGTTAGATTCAGATAAAACGAATATGATACTTTGGCAAGTATATCTTTGATATATAATGAATTCAAAAATTCATATTAAAGCAACGTGAATACGAATCAAAACGTAATCTGTAGAATAAATTCCATAATTACCTTAATAAACTTGTATCCGATTATTTTCACCTTGACAAAGATCTACTTTCCAAAATAAATTAGATATAATCCAATAACCAATAAGAAAATACCATGTAGGATATGACATGACGCATCTTATTTTTCTATGTCAAACTTAGCCCCATATATATTATATATATATATATATATATATATATATATATATATATATATATATATATATATATATAAAATGTAGCGCTATATGCAAAACCACTTTTTTAGTACAAACTTACAGAACCATCTTTTTACTACTAATAAAACATAATATACATGATATCAATGCAAGATGGCAGTATTGTAAATATTTACTCTTTAATTAATAATAATTAAAAAGGTAAAAGACAGATAAGGTATTTTAACTTTCCAAAAAAATAGCATCCCAATAAAAAACCAGTTACAGTACATTTCAAAATCACTCATCACATAACTCCTTCAGATCTAAAACCACCATGATTTCAATATTCATCTCCATCACGAAATCTATAAAAACTCGTATTATCACTCCATTTATTTTCGATCAGGAAAAGACCGACATGTCATATCCTTGTATACAACCGATCTGACCGTCGGTCACCAGGTGTGCTCCATCACCCCCGGCAGCCACCGCGATCTGTCATCTCTGGCGGTGACCACAAGTGCCCTGGTTTGTGTTCATTCGACGTCATAGGTAACGAGACAACCTATGGTTACACTTTTGAGAAAATGGTGACGATTTTGCTATTATTGGTCAAAACAATAATAGATCTGTGTAAGAATCTTGTAGATTTGTTGTAAGTAATGATGATGATGATGATGGTTAAGAAACTAATGGAGAAAAGTAAGTGTCTTTTTCGGCGCTATATGATTGTTCGTTCATATTTTATGTTTTTCATTTATGTTTTCGTGTGATTTTTCTGAAGATATGAAGTGACATGATAATAGAGTTACAGACACGTTTTTCATTAATGTTTTCATGTGTTCGAAATTTTTTGTTAATGGTAGAAAAGATGTGAGAAGAAGACAATATGTATTGAAAATAGAATCAAAATAATAAAGTAACATTTATTAATTGTGAAAGGTTACTGTGGAGTCTTAAATTGAATTCATCAATGCAACACGTGAGGAGGTAGGTGTTAACATGGTTTTATTCTTTCACTCTTATATTTTTATCACATAAATATATTTAAATATTTTATAATATATTATACTAATAAAACAAGGAAATGAACGAAAATAGACTACTAATATCTCGAACAAAAATTTTCCAACTGAAAAACTGTTAAAGTTATCAAACTTTGGGTTAAGTGGCTCGACCAGACATTCAAATAGTTTTATAAATTTTCAAATGCTTTCTATACTAAAATTTTAATTCTTTTTAAATACTAGTAGTATGAAACATTGACGTTAATTTGGTTGCTAGGAAAGCGTAATTTTTAATTATTTTATTAATAATATGAATGTTGTGTAATATTGTTTTGAAATACAGTTTGTTATATATTAAATGTATCGACGTTAATTTATTAATAGTATGAATGTTGTGTATTATTGTGTCTCCGTCGTATTTGTTTTTTTATTTTTTATATTTTATGTTATATCATTAGTTTTTACTGTTTTTACATATATGTTTCACGGGTCGGCTCAATCATAGAAATGATGGTATGTGATAAAGATGATTAACGGACACATTTGAGCTTTTAGATGGCGTGCATATATGTTTTTGAAGCCGCACATTTATGTTTTCGAAGTGCATATATGTTTTTGAAGCCGTGTATGTTTTCCAAGCGTGCATGATTGTTTTTTTAGATGTACACTGATGAGGTTGTAAAACTACATTGTTCTATGATAAGTTATAATTAAAAATTATTAAAAACTTGATATTTTTTTGTTTAAAATCTCCCTGATGTGTCAATATTTCTCATTTCTATGCTAAGGATAAGATATTATCTAATAGGTAAATATTACACTTTGTTGGCAAAACACAAGTTGATGGTAAGATAACCTGCGCACATTATTATCATTGTGAAGTATATCCGATCACATAATTTTTTTGAAGTATTATTTTACCAACTTGATCTATGGTTTAATTTTTATTAACTAGTTTAATGTTTGTCTTTATATTTATTGTAGTGTGGATGGCTTAACAACAGGATGGACTATGTGACAAAGATGATCAATGGATGCACTAATGCTTTTAGGTGGCGTACATATATGTTTTCGAAGACGTACGTATATGTTTTCGAAGACGTACGTATATGTTTCCGAAGACTACATATATGTTTTCGAAGACGTGCATATATGTTTTTTATATAGAATTTTATGTATCGTAGTTTTTTTTTTATTCTAAAGATTAGATATATATTCATCTTTTTTTTTTAAATTTTAAAGATAATGTACTTCAAGAACATATATTCATTTTCATTTTAAGTGATGTGCAAGTTTTGATTAAAAAATTGTATGCAAAAAATTTATGTAATATTTTGCTTTCTTTTAATTTTCTAAGATAATGTACTTCACTAACATATATGCAATTTCATTTTAAATAAAAACAAGTTATGGTCAAAGAATGTATGAAAAAATTACGTAATACTACAATACTTTAAAATAACATGTATGTACTTTTTTTAAATAACTTTTAAACTAAATAAAAATTAAAACTAAAAGAAAGAAAATGGAAGCTTTCAAAAATTGTATCTTTATTAAAAAAAAGTCAAATGTTTATGGAGAAATAAAATACCTGATTTGTCCTTAGTGTAATTTATTTTTTTATAATAAGTAGTGTATATTTTCAAAATTTTCATCTTGCATCAGTATGAGGTACATCATGCATTATTGAAAGTAAAAATTTGGTTCTGTATGTTCTGTACCAAAAAATGATTCTACAAATAGCGCGCTCCTATATATATATTTATATATATATATATATATTTATTTATATATATATATATATATATATATATATATATATATATATATATATATATATATATATATATATATATATATATATATATATATATATATATATATATATATATATATATATATATATATATATATATATATATATATCTTTACATTATATATAAGAGGAGGGATTTGCCACGTCACTAATCATCAAGATAATCCCAGTCAGCAGCAACACACGATATTCGGAATTTTAAAAAATTGCCCTATGCAGGATTCGAACCTGGGTTTGGTTTTTCAGAGGCAAGTAGCTCTACTAATAGACCAAGCCAGAAGTTGTGGTATAAGGTTGGAAACAAAATATTTAACAACGGTTTAATTGCCTACATAATTATATTTAGCAAATAGGCTGAATTTATAAACACGGGCATTCATATGTTCAAAAACTCTACAAAACCCTAAAAACACACGAATCGACTCATTCGTATGCTATGGATGCCTGAGAGTTGGCATATGATCCGGTGGGTTCCAACAATGCGTGTGGTAATTTTCATGTTTTATTATCATCAATAATCATCAACTTTATCAAGTAGGTGTGATAATCGGAATAGTTGAATGAGCTTAGCTATCATAAAAATTGGTCTAATTCTTAGTACCTGAATATAATTTTTTTTTACAGGTTCATGATTATTGCTTTTTATATATCATTGTCAACTTACCTGTTAGTTTTAGAAGGCACAAGTGAGACTCTCATCCAGGGTTTTGAGCAGATTATGATTTTGAAGTTTCAGAAATTCAAGGCTCGGTTAAAGCTCTTTGCCAAAGCGTTTGAGTTTGCTTCAAACCTTGAGTCAGTTTACACATTTGTGATTTAAAATCTATGACTTTTCTTGGAAAGATATTCTAGGAATGTACCATCTGATTTCTAATATTGACAATGAAGCCTCTAGAGTTCATGTATGTTAGTATCGATTGACAAATCATGAACTTTTTAGATTTTCTACCTGGAAACTACCTTGGTAAGTTGAACTGTTTAAATATCATATTGGTGTTGTTTGCTTACTATAATTACTGATTACTAGACAAATTTTGTTATGTAAGTTTTGATTACCACTACTCTGATGATTGCGAGGTTTTCCAATGGAGTAAGGTACATATCAAAAACACAAAACTTTCCATCTTTATTTCAAAGCGGTGCATACCGCACTAATGAACTTTTGTTGCAGGTATTCGCTAACATTAATTTGACATGCCAACATGACATCTACGGTAACTCTTGGATCAACACTGGATTGTGTAAAGTATATCTCCTTATGTCTATAGCCTTTCTCAAAAAAGATTTAATAATTCCGTTTTATAAATGGCTATCTATTTTGCATTAACGGTTGATCACGTAGATTTGGTTTCATTGATTCTTTGATTTGTTGATTATGAAAATCGTCAAAGACTTGGTGTAACTTGAATGTTCAAAATTTTGTGGTGACACACTTCCAATGCTTTTATTATGGTGCTATTATAATAGTGAAAATACCCCTTATGCCTAACAAACGTGTGTAAAAAGGCATCTTATAAATGGTGGCACGAGATTGATTGGTTTGGATGCTGCAATTAGGCTGAAGATTGCGGATGGCCATGTACAGCAAGAACGGCCTACTGGTACTTTATTTACCCATGAAAATACTACTGCATATTGAGAAATTCGGATCCATCACGACATTAAAAATAGAAGTAAGAACTTCTGTATAAGTGGCTTATTTTGGTTTACTACGTGCAGGGGTGAATGGGATTACTTATAGGGGGTGTTTCCTTGCTTGTAGGGGTGTTTGTGTACTTGCTGTTACGAGAGGGAAAAGATAATGTAGCGATGAGGTATATCAATTTATGATATTTGGCAATTTTGGGTTTTCTTAGATCGTAATCAAGATCAGTCGATGTTGATTTAGCTTTTAGACCTCCGACGTCATGTAAAAAACCGTGTCGTAACAAAACCTCTCAAAACACATATGTCCTTATGATAGAGGTGACAATAGGTTCTCCAAACTGTGTTACTAAGTACTAACTATTATTGTACATTAAATTGTTTCTTCAAAAGAGTTTTGTTCCTTTTTTAATTTTTGACAGTACCGTTCACACGTGAACCATCCTTTGTTGATAACAGTGGCCAAAACCATCATTTCAACACACTTTACCAAAAGCAAGTACACAAAACATTCATGCCGATAGAGATGTGAGAAGGTGTTCCACTGACGATCGCGCAAGCATTTTCCCGATGAAAGTAATCAATCTAATTCTGCACTCATGAATGTGTGTGTATGTAGTCTCCTAATATTATGGAACCACTGCCGAACTTGAAACAAATATGAACTTTTATTGAAATAATATGAACAACACCATCATCCCTACATCAAATTATAGAAACACCATCTACCGAGCATGAAACCTATAGGTAGAAAAGTTAATTCATTATCGCTATTTCAAGAAAATATGCAACCAATAAAAATTTCTGATGCCATGGTAATGGTCAAACAAAAGGAATTTTAAATGATACTAGTCGTACGTCCAATTTTGCAAACTCTTCATACATGAGTGTCGTATGCATGTTTATAGATGTTGAATTCTATGACAACAGCTGTTGCGATCTCTGTTTAATACAGTGTGTCTAACTTTTTGTAGGTTTGTTATTTGAGAATGTGGTAGGGCGGTAATATTTCCTTGCAATTTGATGCCATTAACCCTTTTATTTAATATTAAGTTCAACTAATTTGCGGGTTTTCTTATTAGTTAGATATATGTCCTTCACCTTCTGTCATATGATATATTTTCTTTGAAAACAAACAATTAGATCTTTGCAACCTCATCTCTTCGTATATATTCCATTAAGTTCTTTATATCTATAAACTGTTCTTTGATCATCTGTTTTTTTAACACAACAGTACTCTCTATCCAATAAAAGTTATTTAATTTTGTTGATTTAATTACTAAATTGTGTGGCAAGACAACTTTCACGAGCTGGGTGATACTGGGCCACGTGGACCAAGTACCAAAATACATTTTCACGAGCTGGGTGATAATGATGTCTTTCTACATATTTTGTTCTATTCAAAAGGTAATATAAAAATACATATGTTCACTTACCTCCAGTCTTTTACATGACTCAGTTTCAGTATGCTGTATGCATTTATGTAACTCCACTTTTGGAAGGCAACTGGTGCCAAATCTTATACAGGAAAAGTGGGGTCAGATGACAAGGATGACATCGAATGACATACAGAGTTGTCGTTGATCACATCTGAACTCTTTCATTTGCGATAGCCGATGTTTCTTGCCCAGGTTGATACCCATCTTCCTCGATTTTCAAGTTTTGTACTTAAAGACATTGCCACATAAATCTTATTTTGAGACAAGTTTCTAATATACAAATACTTTTCCTTTTAACTTTTTTCTATGCATGTTCAAGCAGAACAAGTGATATATGTAATCACATTAAAAAAGTTATAATAAAAAGAAAATTAGTTAGTTACTCATACAAAATATATTACCTATACTCTACAAGATTAAAAGGTACGTATCTAATAACCAATTACATATATTGTTGGTATGTGGAGCCATATGGATGGTTTTAGTTTTGTTATCATAAGTAAATCCAAACACCATCTCTTACATTGCATTTAGTTACATCTGATTATTTACTACTACTGTTGTCATAATCCACCATAGAATATGTAAAATTTGTGCAAATTCTTAGACACCTAAAATAAAATTGTTGATTATATTAAAGCTCTTGATGTTCTTCCACTTCAACACTTCAGAAAATGTGTTTGATAGGTGTGTCAACACCCATCCTTTTACCACTTAATTGTAATAATAACCAAGCCAAAACGTGTATTTAATGTCGTAAAAGTATGAATTATGCGTGGTTTGTGTTTTTGTTGTGATTTAGGACCAAAATGTGAAAAGGGAAGAAAACACGGGCTTTCACGGGCTTTTATCGAAGAAAAAGACAAAAGACAAAGTCAAAAGATCAAAAGTGCAAAAAGAACGAAAGTCAAAGGCCTATTCTAAAGATTTATCAAAGAAAAAGTCTAAAGACGGAAGTTTAACGAATTCGAAGAACCAAATCTAATAAAAGAAGAAAATTAGAAGACGAGTTCATTTCATATCGACAAATCCCGAGACAACGTCGAGAAAGACGAAGAATTTAAAAGACAAAAACACGAGAAGAAAGAAGAAAGCATCAACACATTTCCTCCTCCTATATATAGTCCTTAATACTTCATTTAGAAGTAGTAGATTTTAGTTTAATTTTTGTAAGGTAATTAGGAGTAGATTAAATTACTTTCTCTCTCTAGCTTTCCTTTCATGTTTTCAAGCTATTACATTAATCTTGTATTTTGAATCTTAATCATCTTTAATTCAAGCTTTTTAGATAATCATTCTCATTCTACCTTTCTTAATTTTCATCTTATGTTTTGATTTAGTTAATCGTGTAGTTTGCTTAATCTTTATGCTTATTGCTTTATTAATATGTTTGATTGATTGTGCTTATTGATTTTGATGTGTTTAATTGTTTTAGCTTATTGTGTTATTTTTCTAATTTTTAATTAAGTGTTTTAATAGTTCATTTTTATAAAAAGATGATTTTAAATATTTTAGATTATTAAGTGTTTTTAAAGTTTTTAAAATTGTGGCTTATTTGCTTTTTCCTAAAATCATTTTGGTTAAGTCTTTGGTAAGTGCTTATGAGATTATAGCTTATTTTCATATTTTTGCTTATATTTGTTTCTTATCCGGGTTATCTCAAAACCCTCTTTTCGCGACTTGCTTATCTACTTTTATTCTGACTTGTTCTTCTTGTTTAGTTTTATCCGAATTAAGTTTAACAAACATTCCGAATAGTGTGCATTTGGTTATTCAGGATTAGACTCAAAACCCATATTCCAGATAATACGGAATTTATGTTTCCCGGATTGTATACTTGACAGAATTTCGAATAAGGATCTAAACTACATATTCCGAATAGCAAGTATAACTTGGATTTCGGATAGAGCCTTGGATTCAAACATTCCGGATAAGCAAAGATCCATTTATTCCGGATTGTTTGGACAACACGTATTCCGGATAAGGAGTGAAAAAGGGATTCCGGATTGCTTCTTTCACACAGATTCCGGATAACAAGTGGAATGTGTTATTCCGGATTCTACTAAGGTCTCATATTCCGGATTGTACAAGAGTGAGGATTCCGGATAAGCAAGGTTTCTAGATTCCGGGTTGTGCCTATTTTTGGATTACGGATAAGTTTAGGTTTCGTATTATTCCGAATAGTGAGAAGAACTTGGATTCCGGATTGTGACAGGGTTTGGATTCCGGATTGTTTACATTTTAGGGATTCCGACTTAGCTTTCGTTTATTTCTTGTATTAGTTTTAAATTTTATTTTTCCCGCCAATTTTCTTTAGTTTAATTTTAAACTTATTCAATCTTAGATTTATTTCGAGTTTACATTTTTAGAGAGTTAATACAAAGCTTTTTACACCATGTATAAAATATTTATCGTCCGATGTCTTCGAATTGAATACCAGTCTAAAGTGCGACTCAATTGTCTTTTGGTGAACAATAGGGTGATTTGGTTTTGATTATCTAATTTTAAACTAAATTGCAAAGAGAAAATTGAAATTGTCGTTGAGTAAAATAGAAGTTTTAAAAAGTTAAACTAGAAATTTATTTAGAAAAATTACTTAAAACATAAAACTTTGTAACATTATAAAACTTAGTCTATCAGAATGTTGCAAATCATCTCTATCGGAATGCACCAAAGTCATACCCATCGGAATAAATATCTAAACAAACCATCGGAATACCAATCTGAATGCCCATCGGAATAGTCAAGGTCAAATCTGTCGGAATGCAATGTGGTCGCAATATCCAGATCGGAATATTTAGATCGGAATACAAACTCTATCGGCATGATGTCTATCGGAATGTTGCTGATGAAAAATGGGCAGAGTTTCGACTAAAAATAACCTTATTACCCGTCGGAATGTGCGATCGCAATGAGCGATCGCAATCCAGATCGGAATAAGGGGAAAATATCAAACGATCGCAAAGAAAAACCCTAATGGGTTATTGCGATCAAAACAAGTAATCCGTCGGAATGTTGAAATCCTCAAGATTAAGATGGAATGCAAACTGAATCCGAAATTGGTGGTAAGCTTTAAACTCAATAAGCACATACAATAAGCTAACTTATCCGAATTTTAAACAACTCAAAAAGCTTGAATTTGACAACTTTTTAAACATAAAAGATAATAAACTTTATGAAAGGAACTTTAAAATGACTAAACCTTTGAGGAATCCGAAAACTTAATAAGCTAAAACTTGGAATAAGCTAATAAGCATAAAGATCTTATAGCTTATACGAGAGTGAGCTTATGTAGGAACAAAGGAAATGAACTTACTAACCACACAACCTCAAATTCAATCACGGATCATGAAGAATTTGGATCAAAAGTAAGGTTTCGGATTAAGGAATAAGCAAAATTCAAGAAATGTAGAAGGAGATCAAAGAACTTAAAACTTAACTTGAACTTGATTAATGGAATCCAAAATACAAAAAACTTAAATTTGAAAGATTAAAAGAAAAGATGAAAGACTTAGTGAGAGAAAGTTTAGAACTTTCTCTCTCTAAAAACTAGAAAGGAAAAAATTAAAAGTGCAACTAGCTAACCACCCTCCTAATGTGATTAGGAGGGTATTTATAGGCAAAGTGGGAAGTGCATGTGTGGTGTGCTTCCTTCTTTCTCTTCTTCTCGACTCGATTTAATTCTTTGTCTTTTCTCGACGTCGTCTCAGGATTTGAACTTGTCTTAATAATTTTTCTTCTTTAATTTAGACTTGAGTTCTTCGACTTCATTAAACTTCCGTCTTTAGACTTTTTCTTCGATAAATCTTCATAATAGGTCTTGGACATCCGTTCTTTAAGCATTCTTGATCTCTTGACTTCGTCTTTTCTCGTTTTCTTCGATAAAAAGCCCGTGTTTTCTTCCTTTTTCATCTATTGGTCCTAAAACACAATAAAAACACAAACCACGCATAATTCCGACTTATACGACATAAAATACACGTTTTGGTCTTGTTATTATTGGAAATAAGTGGTAAAAGGATAAGTGTTTTCACACTTATTAAATCCCTTACACTTGACCATTGCAATGCCCTCATGCAATGCATTAATTTTAAAGCACGGTTTACATTTTTCATCATAAATAACCTATCTTGGCCTTTATTAAATACTAAACATTTAAGGAAAATAAGAAGATAGAAAACAAGTAAAGAAATCCGAGACTTACATTGGTTTTAGGCTGCCATGAACGTTTATCATCCTCAAGTTTCACGTTCCCCACACCAAGCTTAAAAACGAGATCATTGTTATTATAAGTTAGTAAACTAACACGAATTCATGTGGGCCAATTATTCACTTAGACTCCCTTATTCCTAGGTGTATCTCTTATATTTTATTTTTGTCTTGAATGATCACGAGGATTCATTGTTTGACTTATTTCGATAGTTATTTAGGCCGAAAATAAAGTGGGACGATTTAATCAATAGTTAGCTAAAGGACAAAATCTTTTAAAACTGCTTCTCGGGACCTCATAAAGTTCATATCTTGGCATAACTCGCTTCACGATTTGAGACCTTTCTCGGACCGATATTTGGCAGCGGCTTCATACTTCAAATCTTTTGAGAGACGTTCTTGAAATTATGGTCTTCTCTTCATAATAGGAATTTCTTCACTTGAAGTTTTTTTTTGAGAGATTCTTCATACTTGGACCACGACTTCTTCATTTTTCTCCAATCTTTATTTTGGACTATGATATACAACGATCCGCCTCCTTTTAGGACTTGAATCTATTTATCCTCATACCTTGTTAGGGTCTTTTCGGAAAGACTTCTCCATGATCTTTAGGGGAGTATTTACTTTTCGTCGTGTGTCTCGATCCTTCATATTGATTTTCGACAAATGATTCTTCACATCACTTTTGGATCTTTAGCAACAAACTGTAGCCCTCATGCCTTGTTAGGGCCTTTTCAGACTCGCCAATCTTCGCATCCCGCTTCAATAAGTTATGCCTTGGCTATGAACTCTAATTAATACCGAGCAACTTTTAAACGATCTTGGGTTAGAAGCTAAGTAACTTTTCAAATCGTACAACCTTATTTATTGAAGATAAATTTATTAACAAGCGATGGGAGAATAGGCTCATAATTAACTCACATAAATTTACGAAAGAATACCAAACTTATAATTGACTCTATCATCTCTCGTCCTCCACAGTTTAAAATCTCAAGGAATGAGACTCGTGGATGCTTAGCCAATTAAATCAAAGTTTTGGGTTTTCGAGTCATCTATAGGATCTTGAAAATTCTTAGACTTTTTCATGTTTAGAAATCGCATTTCAAAGTTCCCTTGATAAACGACTCTCTAGGATCAATTATAGGAACTTGCGAAAAGTTCTTGTTCTTAACCTGTGAGAGTTAAGACTTTCGCGTTTTAAAGCTCCCTAAATAAAAGCCTAGCAAAACTTGAATTAAACACGTTAAGGATACTAGCTAGAGTAAACTTAGATAAGTAAACTCGGGTTGAGTCAAAATATTCATGACTTTGAAAAATTTAAAACCACTTTATTGAAAATTTTATTCTAGCAAGGAAAGAAAATAACCATAACAAAGGTAAATACAACTATACAACTAGGCCAAAATAGATTAAAAATTTTGAAAAATGTCGAAAAATGTCAAAAAATCAAATTTTCCGGTTAAAATGAGTGGAAAAGACCACTTACTTCGATTGAAGTCCCCCCTACACTTGATATAAACATTGTCCTCAATGTTTAAGCATGTGGGAGTAAACTCCCCTACACTTATGACATTGTGCACTTTGTTTAAATCTTGTTAAGGAAAGGACAACTATAGTGATTGCAATGTGAACATATAAGATATGAAATATTTAATCACGAGAGTTTAGGATAGAACTGGGAAGATGGGAACACGGGATCACGGTTCGTCAAATGTCATCAAGAGTGGATCTTTGAAGCTTTAATCCTTGCACAGCACAAGAAACAAGACAACCAACACATACGGGGCTCCCCCTACACTTATTATGAAAGCGGTAAATGATAGATCACGGGTTGCCTCCCGAGAAGCGCTTGTTTTTGATAACCGAGTCACGAGCCTGACTCGACCCAAAACTAGTTCATCGGAAATGTGGTGAGGGATGGAATCATCTCATGAGAGATGTCCTCACCAAAGTACAGCTTCAAGCGCTGGCCATTCACCTTAAAATTAGGCCCATTTGGCTGAGAAAGCTCAATGGTGCCATATGGAAAGACTTTGGTGACGGTGAATGGACCAGACCAGCGGCTGTTCAACTTGCCAGAGAAGATCTTTAACCGAGAGTTAAAGAGTAAAACTTGATCACCAACGTTGAACTCTCGGTTCTTAATCCTTGCGTCATGGATGATCTTGGTCTTCTCCTTGTACATCAGTGAGTTCTCGTAAGCTTCATTCCTCAGTTCATTAAGCTCGTTGAGTTGAATCTTGCGAAGATCACCGGCTTTGTTGATGTTGAAGTTAGCCCACTTCAAGGCCCAGTATGCCTTATGTTCCAGCTCGAAAGGGAGGTGGCATGCTTTCCCGTACACAAGACGATAAGGTGTACAACCAATCGGCATCTTATATGCGGTACGGAAAGCCCACAAAGCATCATCTAACTTATCGGCCCACGCGACACGATGCTCTCCCACAGTATGTTCCAGAATTCGCTTCAATCCACGGTTGGAGATCTCGGCTTGCCCATTGGTTTGGGGATGATAGGCGGTGGAAAGACGATGATTAACACCATACTTAGGCATGACTCTTGCAAATTGATCATTGCAAAAATGAGTCCCGCGGTCACTGATTATAGCACGAGGAACACCGAATCGAGCAAACAGTTGCTTCAAAAGGTTCACAACCACCCTCGCATCGTTCGTTGGGAGAGCCTTAGCTTTAACACATTTAGAAACGTAGTCAACGGCTACGAGGATGTACTTGTTCCCTTTGGATGATGGAAATGGCCCCATAAAGTCGATGCCCCATACGTCAAAGATTTCACATTCTTGTATGAAATTTTGAGGCATCTCATCTTTATGTGTGATCTTGCCTTGGCGTTGGCAAGCATCACAATGCTTAACCATTTCGTGAGCGTCACGATAAATGGTGGGCCAATAGAATCCAGAGTCAAACACTTTCTTAGCGGTGTAGTTGGGACCAAAGTGACCACCGGTGGGTCCTTTATGGCAAGCATCAAGGAGTTGTAAAGCTGCTGGTCCATCAACACATCGACGAATGATCAGATCATCGCATTGTTTGAAGAGATAAGGGTCATCCCAGAAGTAAGTCTTAACATCTTTAAGAACTTCTTCTTTTGTTGGGATGTTAACCCTTTGATGAGAATACCACCCGCTAAGTATTTTGCTATGTCCGCAAACCACAGGGTGTCATCAAGATTGGAGTGAATAGACATTAAGGTCTCAAGGGGAAAAGAGTAAATGATCTCTTGGTTCGGATGATACCCTTGATATGGATCCTCAAGTCTACTCAGATGATCCGCTGCTAGTTTTTCGGCTCCCTTTTTGTCACGAATTTCAATATTGAATTCTTGAAGGAGCAAAACCCAACGAAGAAGTCTTGGCTTAGAATCTTGCTTCGTTAACAAGTACTTCAACGCGGAATGGTCGGTATAGACAATGGTGGTGGATAAAACAAGATAGGGGCGAAATTTTTCAAAAGCATAGACAACAGCTAAAAGCTCTTTTTCGGTTGTCGTATAATGCAATTGAGCCCCCGTCATTGTCTTGCTAGCATAATGGATTGGTTGGAAGTGTTTATTCACTCTTTGGCCCAAAACCTCTCCAATAGCAAAGTCGCTAGCATCGCACATCAACTCGAAAGGTAGCTCCCAATTAGGGGTAACCAAGACCGGTGCCTTAGTTAGCTTATCCTTGAGAAGATTGAAGGCTTCAATGCACTCTTTGGAAAAGATAAAAGGAGTATCTTTTTCCAAGAGGTGGGTCATCGGGCGAGCGATTTTAGAAAAATCCTGAATGAAACGACGATAGAAGCCCGCATGACCCAGAAAACTTCTCACACCCTTCACGGTTGAAGGTGGAGGTAATTTGGCTATGACATCTACTTTAGCACGGTCCACTTCAAGACCGGCTTTTGAGATTTTTTGTCCTAGCACAATGCCTTCTTTTACCATGAAATGGCATTTTTCCCAATTCAGAACAAGGCGAGTGTCTTCACACCGCTTAAGCATGCATTCCAAATTGGCAAGGCACGTAGAGAAGGAATCACCATAGACTGAGAAATCATCCATGAAGACTTCCATGGTTTCTTCAAACATGTCATGGAAGATAGCCATCATACACCGTTGGAAAGTCCCAGGAGCATTGCATAAGCCGAAAGGCATTCTTTTGTAAGCAAATGTTCCATAAGGACAAGTGAATGTGGTTTTCTCTTGGTCTTGGGGATCGATGGGTATTTGAAAATAACCCGAGAAACCGTCTAAGAAGCAGTAATAGTCATTACCCGCTAGACGTTCAAGCATTTGGTCCATGAAAGGAAGGGGAAAATGATCCTTTCTCGTAGCATCATTGAGTTTGCGATAGTCTATACAAACTCTCCACCCTGTAACGAGACGAGTAGGAATCAACTCGTTGTTTTCATTGGGAACAACTGTGATTCCGCCTTTCTTAGGTACACAATGGACTGGAATAACCCATGGTGAATCCGAGATAGGGTAAATCATGCTCGCATCAAGAAGTTTGATAACCTCTTTTTTGATAACGTCATGGATCTTGGGATTCACCCTTCTTTGGCTTTGAATAGTGGGTTTAAAGTCGTCCTCCATGAGAATTTTATGTGTGCAAAAGTTAGGATCAATTCCACGGATATCAGAGATTTTCCAAGCAATCGTTTTCTTATGATTCTTCAGCACGACGATAAGTCGGGATTTTTCTTCTTCGTTCAGGTCCTTTGCGATGATGACCGGTAACTTCTTGTTGTCTTCAAGGAAAACGTACTCGAGATGAGACGGAAGATCCTTAAGCTCTAGATCTGGAGGATTTTCTATGGACGGCGTAGTCAACTTCGAATCATCGGTAGAGATAGCCTTAGGAGATTGTGGAGAAATATGGTCCTCATTGAGAAGTTTCTCAATGGTACGAATGTCTTCATCCCATTTGGAGGGAGAATCGTCATATTGCAAATCCACATCTCCCAGAGTTGCTTCAAATTATTGCAAGAGGAAATCACTTTCTCCAAATGGAGTTAGTGATGGAGCAATAGAGGCAACGATCTCAATAGTGGGTAGAGAAGAAGAACCACTTTTACAAGCGTCTTTGAAGTGTTCTTCACAAGCCTCATCAAGAACGTCAATAGCATTAACACTCTCATATGAATAAGGTTTCTTAGAAATCTTACCCATATTGAAGACAATTTTATCGTCACCAACTCTCATGATTATTTCGCCCGCGGCTACATCAATGAGAGTGCGACCGGTCCTCAAGAAGGGACGTCCAACGATTAATGGAACACGAGGATCCATTTCGTAGTCAACGACAACAAAATCCGTCGGGAAGGTGAATTTGTCAACGCCAACGAAGACGTCTTCGGCTATCCCCACTGGATAAGCAACCGTACGTTTAGCTAATTCCAAAGTCATTTTGGTGGGGACTAGCTCGGGGAGAGATAATTGCTTCCAAACACTTAAAGGCATTAAGTTTATACTAGCACCTAGATCGGCTAGGGCCATGCAATTTTCTACTCCCGTGAAGTTGCAAGGAATCAAGAAACGACCCGGATCACCAAGTTTAGTGGGCAATTTCCTTAAGAGAACCGCAGAGCAATTCTCGTTAAGTTGGGTCTGAGCAATGTCAAGAAGCTTCTCCTTGTCACTAAGAAGATCTTTAAACATTTTCGCATATTTAGGCATGTGAGCGAGAGCCTCGGCAAAGGAGATGTTAAAATTCAATTGTTTAAACATTTTAAGAAAGTTTGAAACTTTAATATCATCCTTGCTCTTTTGCTTCTCTTTCCTCAACCTTGAAGGATAAGGTATATCAGATGAAGAGGAAGGCTTTAGGGGAGTAGGATCACTCACAACCGCGGGTGGTGGGGTAATGGGGGTAGAAGGTAAAGGAGGTGAAGAAAGTTGCTCTTTTTCCTTGTTCACAATCACGGGTGGAGGTGTAGGAAGCTCGGGTTCCGTTTAACCTTTTCCACTACGAGTGGTGATTGCTTTCATCTCCCCTCTTGGATTCGCAACGGTGTTACTAGAAAGAGTACCCGAAGAAGAGGGTTGATTACCTTGGAAGAGCGAACCTAACATATCACGTAAATTATCCGCTTGAGTGCTGAAAGAGTCTCTCATGTCGGCGCGAATATCATTGCTTTGTTTTGCCATGTAATTCCTTAGCTCGGCTCGAATATCACTCCCTTGTTTCGCCATGTCTCCCTTCAAGTTGATGAATTGACTTTGAAGATTCGTAACCATCTCTCTATTAGTCCTCATGAACGTCTCGATGTCTTGATTCAACGCCGATGGTTGATTGAGAGGTGGAGCTTGGTAAGCTTGAGAATTTCCTTGAGGTGGGTATGGGTTTCTTTGGGATTGATATTGATTGTTAGCACGAGGTTGGGATTGGTTATTTCGGTTATAGCTTTGTTGTTGGTTTTGGTTTGGAGGAGTAAAACCGGGTGGAGGAAGATAGTTGTTTGAACGATAACTTAGCAAGTTACGGTCTCCTTGAGGACGAGCTTGATAGCCTCCCGTGGGATAAGTACCGTATGCCGCGTTAACGTTTTCACAAAAATTGCCTTGAGTGGAAGGACAATCATTGTAAGAATGAGGACCACCACATGTGTCACAAGAAATAGCAACGGCTTTAGCTTGTTGAGTATGGTTATTAGCCAAAATTTGCATATTTTTGCTCATTTCGATAATGGCTCGTTCCATGGCGGACATGTCGGTGGTGGAAGAAGTAGATGAAACATTGACTCTCGGATTAGATCTTGAGGATGCGGATGAATCCCAATTCTTGTGGTGAGTAGTCATGTTTTCAATCAACTCTCGACACTCCTCTGGTCTCCTTTTCATTAAAGTACCACCGGCGGCGGCATTGATCGTGTCACGATCACGAAAAGTGAGACCATTGTAGAAAGTATCAATGAGAGTGACGGGGAGCATGATGTGATTTGGACAACGGTCGATCAAATCATTGTAACGTTCCCAAGCATCAAAGAGCGATTCATCATTGTCTTGCATGAATCCACTAATTTGCTTACGAAGGCTCGTGACCATGGATGGTGGGAAGTAGCGCGAAAAAAAGCGTTGAGTCATGTCATTTCAAGTATGAATAGAATTCTTTGGGAGACGGTCAAACCATTTTTTGGCATGGTGAGAAAGCGAGTGGGGAAACAGTTGAAGGCGAAGTTCATCCATAGAAAGACCGGGTGACTTCATGCTTTGGGTAATGGTAATGAATTTGTCGATGTGTTTGTTGGCATCATCATCCGGAATTCCGCGAAATGGATTAGTTTGCACTTGTTGGATCATGTGATGCTTCAACGAAAACTCCTGAGCCGTGATTTGCATCGGCGCAATCGGGCCTCCGCGTCCGTTCATGGTGGGTTGACACCATTCCTCCATTGTTCGTAAATCAGGTAGGGGAACATTGTTGTTGTTATTGTTATTCAAATTGAGTAGAGGTGGGTTATTATTGTTGTTATGCACACCAGCCATATCTAAATCTTCACGAGTCTCGGGCTCAGAATAGTTTGAAGATCTAGTACGCATACACCTGCAGAATAAAAATATACAGAGAGAATATCTATATAATCTTTTTGGTGCAAACCTTTGGAAAAGAATTGCTTTTTATGATTTTTTTCAATGTTTTTGTATTTTTGAAAAGTTTTTTAAAATTTTTATGGGTTTTTGAAAATTTTTGTACTTGAAAATAACGTTCCCAAAAGAACGGGTCCCAAAATTCAATGCGTCTCTCGCTAGAAACCGTTATCTTAACAAAAAGAGCCGGCAGCGGCGCCATTTAATACAAAGCTTTTTACACCATGTATAAAATATTTATCGTCCGATCTCTTCGAATTGATTACCAGTCTAAAGTGAGACTCAATTGTCTTTTGGTGAACAATAGGGTGATTTGGTTTTGATTATCTAATTTTAAACTAAATTGCAAAGAGAAAATTGAAATTGTCGTTGAGTAAAATGGAAGTTTTACAAAGTTAAACTAGAAAGTTATTTAGAAAAATTACTTAAAACATAAAACTTCGTAACATTATAAAACATAGTCTATCGGAATGTTGCAAATCATTTCTATCGGAATGCACCAAAGTCATACCCATCGGAATAAATATCTAAACAAACCATCGGAATACGAATCTGAATGCCCATCGGAATAGTCAAGGTCAAATCTGTCGGAATGCAATGTGGTCGCAATATCCACATCGGAATATTTAGATCGGAATACAAACTCTATCGGAATGATGTCTATCGGAATGTTGCTGACGAAAAATGGGCAGAGTTTCGACTCAAAATAACCTTATTACCCATCGGAATGTGCGATCGCAATGAGCGATCGCAATCCAGATCGGAATAAGGGGAAAATATCAAACGATCGCAAAGTAAAACCCTAATGGGTTATTGCGATCAAAACAAGTAATCCGTCGGAATGTTGAAATCCTCAAGATTGCGATGGAATGCAAACTGAATCCGAAATTGGTGATAAGCTTTAAACTCAATAAGCACATACAATAAGCTAACCTATCCGAATTTTAAACAACTCAAAAAGCTTGAATTTGACAACTTTTTAAACATAAAAGATAATAAACTTTATGAAAGGAACTTTAAAATGACTAAAACCTTTGAGGAATCCGAAAACTTAATAAGCTAAAACTTGGAATAAGCTAATAAGCATAAAGAACTTATAGCTTATACGAGAGTGAGCTTATGTAGGAACAAAGGAAATGAACTTACTAACCACACAACCTCAAATTCAATCACGGATCATGAAGAATTCGGATCAAAAGTAAGGTTTCGGATTAAGGAAAAAGCAAAATTCAAGAAATGTAGAAGGAGATCAAAGAACTTAAAACTTAACTTGAACTTGATTAATGGAATCCAAAATACAAAAAGCTTAAATTTGAATGATTAAAAGAAAAGATGAAAGAATTAGTGAGAGAAAGTTTAGAACTTTCTCTCTCTAAAAACTAGAAAGGAAAAAATTAAAAGTGCAACTAGATAACCACCCTCCTAATGTGATTAGGAGGGTATTTATAGGCTAAGTGGGAAGTGCATGTGTGGTGTGCTTCCTTCTTTCTCTTCTTCTCGACTCGATTTAATTCTTTGTCTTTTCTCGACGTCGTCTCGGGATTTGAACTTGTCTTAATAATTTTTCTTCTTTAATTTAGACTTGAGTTCTTCGACTTCATTAAACTTCCGTCTTTAGACTTTTTCTTCGATAAATCTTCAGAATAGGTCTTGGACATCCGTTCTTTAAGCACTCTTGATCTCTTGACTTCGTCTTTTCTCGTTTTCTTCGATAAAAGCCCGTGTTTTCTTCCTTTTTCATCTTTTGGTCCTAAAACACAATAAAAACACAAACCACGCATAATTCCGACTATTACGACATAAAATACACGTTTTGGTCTTGTTATTATTGGAAATAAGTGGTAAAAAAATAAGTGTTTTCACACTTATTAAGAGTTTTAAAGTTATCAAATTTACTTTTACAGTTTTAATATTTCATCATTTATTTTTAAGTCTTAATTCTTAGTTTGAATTTTCAAGCTTTCATTTTTACTTTGTTACTCAACGAAATTTTCATTTTTCATCTTTAGTTTATATTAGATAATCATTTTCTTTCTTTTTCACCAAGAACAACTGAGTCGCACTTTCAACTGTAATCAATTCGATTAGACCGATTTCAACGAACTTTTTAACTAAGTAAAATCCAGTTATTAAATGGCGCCGCTGTCGGCTCTTTTCGTGAAGATTAACGGTTTTCTGTGAGAGACGCGTGGGATTTTGGGATCCGTTCACTCTTGAACGTTATTTTTCGTGTCAAAATTTTCAAAAATCCAAAAAAGTTAAAAAATCATAAAAAGCATTTCTTTTTCAAAGTTTTGCACCAAAAATATTTTCTTTTCTCGTTAACTTTATTTCTTCTATCTCTTTGCTATTCTTTTCTTTTGTAGGTGTATGCGTACTCGTTCACGCAAAAGGAAGTCCATTCAAGCCGCTACTATTGATCCTCCTGTTGTAGAGCCTCCCGTTGTCAACACAATGGAAAACCGTCCAATGATCGAGCTCTTGCAATCACACGTCGAAGGCAACGATGATGCGATTATGGTGCCGGCTATTGACGCCAACAACTTCGACCTCTAGTCCGGTTTCATTCAAATGGTTTCCGCAACACCTTTCTTAGGTCGCACTCATGATGATCCACACGATCACATTTAAAGGTTCGTACACTTATCCAATACAGTTAAATACAATGGGGTTTCACAAGAGGCAATTCATTTGCTCCTCTTTCCTTTCTCTTTCGAGGGACAATCCCGGACTTGGCTTGATAAGGAACCACCCCAGAGTATTGTCACATGGACGGACCTTGAGACCAAGTTTATCAATTACTTTTCCCCACCCTCACGTACTACCGCTTTGCGGAATGACATTATCAACTTTGAACAAAATTACGGTGAGACACTTAGTGGATCTTGGGATCGTTTTAAGGAATTTTAAGAAAGTGTCCACAACACGGTTTTACAAAGGTACATCAAATTAATACTTTTTATAATGGATTTGTTGGAAATACGTTTTACGTATTAGAAAGGATCGGTCACTCCAACAATAGTCCATGTTATAGCTCGTAGTTTAGTTATTTACATTTATTAAACAAAGCCCAAAACCGAGCCCATGAAGTGTATGGGCCGGCGGCCTAATGTAAACCCAAGCCCATCTCATGGGCTTGGGTATATAAACCCTCTCCTTAGATGGAGAGGGTGTGTGGTTATTCACTTTTCCACATAGTAAACATTGGTTTTGTCTCTCTAGAAGTGTGTGTAATCCACCATCTCTCTATCTCTTTCTCTCTCTAAAAACATAAGCATAGATTTACATATCTTACAAATGGTATCAAGAGCCATGGGATGATTGCTTAGTTTTTGTGTTTGTGTTCTTGGATTACACGGCTATTTTGATCCGATTTCAAAAGTACCAAATTTTTTTTTGTGTTTTTTACGGTTTGATCTTGATACAAGTCATCTACATAGTAGTGATAGTGATTTGGTATTGTTACTTTGGTTAAAAACACAAAATTTTTGGGTGTTTGGATCAATTTTTGGCTTAAAATCACGAATTTGGTGTGTTTTGTCCGAGAAAAGTGGAAAAATCGTGCACTGTTTGTACCATTGCGACAGGCTCTCCATCGCAATATCTAGGGTTTAGACATTGCGATCCACATTGCGATTGGGATTACGATTGGAGTGTTTTCTGATATTGCGATTGGATTGCGATTTGAGTCTTTGTTATTGCGATCCATATTGCGACACATATTGCGACAGGATTGTTTTGTGACATTGCGACAGGGGGTATTGCGATTGGATATTGCGATAGGACTTATTGCGATTGGAATTATTGCGATAGGAATTATTGCGATTGGACATTGCGATAGGATTTATTGCGATTGGATTATTGCGATAGGATTTATTGCGATCGGACATTGCGACTGGAAATTCCTTTTAGGCATTGCGATAGGGCAACAAGTATTCCAAGATTTTTCAAAAACGTGTTTTTGAAAAATTTTGGTTTATCGAGAACAATTATTAGGGGATTTTAACATTATTTCTCGGTTTCTACACACAACAACAAATACATTTACTCTCTTTCATTGATCGATCAACTTTGTAAATCTTAACTTATTGAAATGGAGTACACATCTCTTACGGAGAAGTCCATCCTCTCGGGTACGGATAATCGTCCACCAATGTTGGTGAAGACTATGTATGAGGAATGGGCTTCCCGAATGGAACTTTATATGTTGAAAAAGGAGAATGGACATCTAATTTGGGCATCGGTGCTCAATGGACCATTAGATTATGGTACAGTGACGGAAGGTACGACTACTCGTCCTCGCACAACGGGTGAATTGACTGGAGATATGAAGATTCAAGATAAATGTGATAAGTATGCTACAAATATCATTCTCCAAGCCCTTCCTCCAGATGTCTACAAACTCGTCAGCAAACATAAAGTTGCCAAAGAGTTATGGGATAGAATTCGTGTTCTCATGCAAGGCACCTCGTTAACTAAACAAGAACGAGAGTGTAAGCTTTATGATACTTTTGATAAGTTTGCCTATGTGCCAGGGGAGACTCTCAATGACTACTATCTGAGATTTACCCTATTGTTGAATGAACTCAATATCTATGGCATGGCAATTCCCACCTTTCAATTGAACACCAAGTATTTGAACACTCTTCCTCCAGAATGGAAAAAATACGTGACGGATGTTAAATTGGCTAAGGACTTGCATAACACCAATGTGGATCAACTTCAAGCTTTTCTTCAACAACACGAATGCCATGTGATCGAGGCTCGGTTGTCTACACCTCAAGTTCATGATCCACTTGCAATGTATGCTTCTCAACAAAACATGGCTTATACTTATCAGCAACCATCATACTTGCAGCAGACACCACCACACAACTATCAGCAACCACAGCAACCATCTTATCCACCACTAGTGATGCCACAACAAGCATTTCAACAAAGTGTTCATCAACAATCTTTTCCACATCAACCACCATATGAGACATCACCATCACAAGCCAACACCTCTCCAATGGGCTATACTTCTCAGCAAGGATATTTTCCATTAGAAGCACAACCAGAACAAGCTTTCTACTCTAATGAACTTCCACCAATCCAATCACCGGTCTTTACTCCAAATGATACGCCAGCTGATGTACTAAACCATCTCACTGCCTACTTGTCAAAACTTGTTGCAACTAGAGGATTTCCACCAACAAACAATCAGCTCCGCACCTCTTCAAATCCTTGACAACAAGCTAATGTTCAAGATGGTCAAGTAACAGTGCAACCTATTCAGGGAAGGCAAAATTCATATGGACCTTCTACAAAGACAATGAATGCTCAAGTTGTGAATTTAGAAGCTAATGGAAATGGAAGTCCCATTGGTCCTCAAAAGGTTGTGACTTGCTACAATTGCCGAGGACAAGGTCATATGGCTAGGCAATGCACTCAGCCGAAAAGGAGAAAGGATGATGCATGGTTTCGTGAGAAGATGTATTTGGTTGATGCTCAGTCTAAGGGGAAGATTTTGGATTCAGATGAGTTAGCATTTCTTGCAGACCCAGGGGCAGCAGATACTGAAGGCATTGCAGTCGTTTCCACTTCTAATGCAGCTTATCAAGCAGATGATCTTGATGCATATGATTCAGATTTTGATGACATTCACTCTGCCCAAGCTTCTCTCGTTGCTAATCTCTCTCACTACGGTTCTGATGTCGTCAGTGAGGTACACACCACAACCAATCTTGGTAATGATGATAACCAACATCAAGTTAGGCATGAACATGACAACCTCGAACAACATTCGGGAACTAGTAACTCAATGATGTGGTACCCAATCCTACACATTTGAGTGAACCTCAACCAAATGCTACGACGGGTATGGAATCTTATGCTCAACATGATTTGGTCATGGTACCTAAACATATTATTGATCAAATGCATATGGCCCTCAGACAATCCGTAGATACGAATTCCACCCTAACTGCTGAGCTTGCGTTGCATAAAGAAAAGGTCAAAGCTTTTGAAATGGTCCCTCAAGCAGAGAAAATAACATGTTCTGAATTTGACCACTTTCGTTTTGAAAAGATTGAACAATTGAAAGAAATAGAATCATTAAAAGCTAATCTTTCCAATGAATTAAAAGAAAAAGAGTCGGTTGTCAATGATTTTCAGAAACTTAAAATGGATTTCGAAACTCTCTAGTCTAAAAAATTTGAATCGGAAATTAATGCTACCAAACTTCTTAAATTCAAAGAACAACAGCTTTTAAAACAATATGCTTCCACAGAAAAGGTTCATCTTTTAACTAAATCATTTAAAGAACTAGAACTTAAACGTCTTCAAGTTTTACCACCTAATCCCGGTTATGCAAAACAAGCTCAGGAACATATTGCCGGTCTTTATGATATGACCATAATTGGCAAATCGAAAGAAGCACCTTTCGTTCGTAGTTCTGAGGAGACACAGTCACTTGCGGATGAAACTCATTCTAAAATGCTTTCAAAACTCCATACAATTGATTATGATCAACATAACAAAGATCAATTTTTAAAAAAGACACGCATTCGCTTACAAAAGGAATTAGCAGAATTAACAGTTCTTGTGCCCCAAAGTTTGTCAAATGAAAACCTTCCTAGTACGTCTCCTACACTTGTCAAAAAGGATTTAACGAAGTTAATTCCACCGGTAAGTAAGGCGTCCGTTAACTTAAATGCGGTTCACCAACACTTAGCCGATTTTGACAAGTTCATTTTGGAACGTACGACGGCCACGGCCATAACGGAAGGTGAATGGAACTTTGAGCACACTAGAGCTGCGTTTCGAGATGAAATTGTTCCGTTTGTAGACAATGTTTCAGCTTGTCTTAGTAATCTTGATCAAGATTTGTTTTCGGAAATAGAAGAAGTTAGACGTGTTTTCAATAAAATGGAAGATGCTTATGAAAATAGTTTACTTGAAATAGAACGGGTTTCACGCCAAAATGATCTGCTTCTGAAGCAAGTGATGTCTCATGATATAGTTTCCGTCTGTGTGAATAACAGCGTTGATAATGATTCTATTGTGCATAATGTTGAATCTGTGGATAATGTGGTAGATAGTAATTGTCACGAATCTGACGCTGAATTTTTAAAGCTTCAAGATTCATATTCTTCGCTTTCAATACGTTTTGATGAGATTCAAACACATTGTATTTCGCTTGAATGCAAGCAACAATTTATTCAAGAAATCTTTGAAACGTCATTCGAAGGTGTTAATGTCGATGATGCAAACTTTGAAAAGAATTTTCGATTGAATTTACAATCAAAACAGCGTCAGCCAAGTGACAAAGTTGCTAAATCTTTGCCGATAGAAATAGAGAAATCTAAGGAGCTTAAATGTGTGAACGTACTTGAGGCCGCTGAGAATTTAAAACTTGATCTAGATAATCGAGTTTCCAAGATTTTGTCCAAAGTTGATAACTTAAAACAGAAAAATACACGACTCTTCGATTTAGTAAAGCCCGCATGTGCTAATACCACTGCAAAGAATCAATCATTGATTGGACAATTGAATCGAAAGTCGGTGGAAATATCTGATTTAAGGGAATAAATTTGTGATAAAAATCTAGTCTTGGCTGAGTTAAAGGAAACACTTCGTACTCTAAAAGGTAAGAATGTTGTAGATAACGCAGCCACTATCTCAGCATCGTCCTCTAGTGCAATCAAAAGAACCCTTATAGCCGTCACACCACTTAACAAGGGCCCTAGGACTAAACCATCTCAAACTTTGGTCAATAAAGATAAGGCGGAATCAAAACCAGCTTCTAATATTCCCATGTTGCCTTCTACAGGAGTAAGCACCACTACTAAGGCTCAAAGATCTAAGCTTAAGAGAAACAAGAAGAATGATAGGATCTTGCCCTCATCTAGTAGTCAAGTGAAGAAGAAAGTAGAAGCCCATCCTAGGAATGTTATTTCTGTTTTGAATAAAAAGAATCATGTAGCTAAACCTAAAGGCTCTGCGGTTGTGCAGCGTTCTAAGCCTAGTGTGAATTCTAATTTGAAATGTTGGAATTGCAATGAATGTGTGTTTTCTAGTCGTCATGATTCTTGCCTTATTGACCATGTGAATGAGATGCATGCCCGGAAAAATGGATTAGAATGGAAACCGACTGGGAAAGTGTTAACCCAAGTTGGTTGGATGTGGCGCCCCACTGGTAGAACTTTCACTATAGTAGGAAATATGTTCCCTTTAACTAGGATCACTCCCACTAAAGCGAAGAAAGCGTGCCCTTTAACTAGGAGTACCAAGACTACCAAAACACAAGCGTGTCCTTTAACTAGGAACACCGATACTACTGTAGGAACCAAGTGCCCTTTAAATAGGTCTACTCCCACTGTAGTGCCCGCGAATAATCCAAAACCTAAGAAAGTTGGAACAGTCTAACACCCCCACAAATGCTATGCACAGCGGAACTACAACATTTGGGTGCTAGGCAGTTATCATCGCACACAAGATATATCAAACGACTCAAAGAGACGTAAAAGTTTTAACATAATTTAAGCCTTGTTAAAAACATACATGTCTACGATTTTCCAAACCCAAAATGATACAACACATAGTTAGCGTTTTGGTCCCCACGAATCTCAACCCCAAAAGATACATTTTCAACAACATGATAGAAAAATTAAAATGTTCAAGTTAAATATGGGTGGAAAAACAAGTAGACGCCAAGCCGCACACAACTCCCATCCAATGCACGCTCCATGCTATACTTCATCGGTTACCTGAAACACATGCTAAATTAGGTCAACAAATAATGTTGAGTGGAATTCATAGGTTTTATAATCTCATTTTGACCATATGTGTTATAAAAATCATTCACGATCATTCATAGACTTGTCGATAAAACAATCTATTTTCAAGGTTATGACAATTGTGTTTAAGCTCATGACACTAATCCGTTAACTCAATCACCCGCGTAGTAATTACCGGCGTGATTAAGATGAAACCATTTCCCCTTCTAAAGGCATCAGTTGCAATTATACCTTATCTCTTATCACAAGTTATCCGTCCGCGGGGGGTACTCAACGTACTAGTCCTCGTCTCGGATAGGGTCGTCAACCCCATAGTACTATCAATTGTATAAGCGGCTATTTTCAATCCACACTAGGATTAAACAATAGTTTATAGTTCATGAATATAGGGTCTTTTGCAACTAGGTACTCAACATAATTTAAGGCAACATTCGGGTCCAATAATCATTCATGACATATGTTCATTTTAGAAAACTAGCATGCATTTCCCTCGCGGGTAAAAAAATTTAAAAACAATAGTAAGCGAGGCTACAAATTCACACCTTATGTATATAGAGTAGTCGACGATACGAATGACGATCACTGACGATGATGAGGATGCCCGGGGAATTCAACACCTAACAAACAATAACACGTAATGAGTAAATCTCATTTATAAACTTTAAGTACTGTATAATACGTACATATTAGTCAATTGTGATAATTACAAACTCACGCCAAAACCAAACGGATAATTGTTACTCGTTTTATACTATTCATCTACGTTATTAACGTTATTACCCTTTTTACGTTTTTCGCCGATACTTACTAAAAGTATGGGCTGTTTTCCTAGACTTAAACCCTTTTATAAAATTTGGGAAAATTCTCAAAAATACCTTAAGACCTGTAGAAAACCCATTTTTAATCCCATTAAATGTTTTCACTTTTACGACCCGTTACTCAACACATTACTAAACCTACGTTTTTCGGACTGATTTTGCACATTGACCATGTTGGACTTATTTGACCCATTTAAAATATACCATTGACCCATTTGACACCTAAGTCTAATAATAGACTCACAAATGCAGGTTTGAGACCAAATATCAACCTTTAACCAATTACCAAACTATATCTATGGTCCCCGGGATTTGACCCAAAACCAAACATAATTTCGGATTATGTAGGTTCTCATCTCCCGGTACACGTATTTTCAAAACTACATAACTTTTGACTCGTTAGGAGTCGTAAGCTCTATCTTATACCAAATCGAAGCTAAGAAGACGCTCTACAACTATATCCTAGTCCCATGACCTGTTTACAAATTCAAATTTATGAAAACAAGCCTAAACAATCTGCCTAAATTTACCCATCTCAAAATCAACCCAACACTCGTTTCCAAACCATTTTATCGACACCTAACCTCAACTTAATCACTCCTAACCATGACTAACCATCCTAATCAGTCCTTAACCCCTAAAATACCAAATCCATCCTAAAACCCATTCACCAAATCAAACATGCAATGAGGTTTACCCATTCTAAAACATCTAAAAACATGAATTAAACATAAAACCCATAAGCAAAACATCAAACACCATGATCCACCGAACACCCCCATTTGGCCGTGGGGTGTGGGTGATCAAAACACCCCAAACAAATTGATTTTGGTTGGTTTTTTGGGTGATTATCCATATACTATACCCCAATTAAACATGCATGAACTCAATTAACATCAAAACAAATTTTTGAAAAACCCATTCGATTCTTGAAAAATTTTTATGGAGGCATGTTGGATTAAAGCACATCAAAACACTTGGAATGATTAAACTAGATGTGGTCTAACCTTGGTTTTAATTAAAACAAGCTAGAAAAAAAAGTGGTGGTGGTATGGTGGTGTTTGGCCGTCGGCCTAAAGAGAGAAAAGAGAGAGGGTGAAGAAAATTTTTAGTGTGTTTTGTGTTGTGTGTGTGTTTGGTTTCCACTTTGTAAAAATTAGAGGCCCTTGTGTGCAATTATAGAATTCTTTTGGCCTTTAATGAAAACGACCTCAAATGTTTGCGGGAATGACTCACTAGTCGACTTGGAAAATTTTGCGGGAGTCGGGGGTCATCCCAAACACTCCAAAATACTTTTAGGATAATTTAAATGCACCCGGAAAGCAATAAAACGCACCCGACTCAACTTAACACGAACCGAAAGTAAAATACTCGAAAAATTATAATATCGATAAAACGACAATAAACATAGAAATTTGGGCATCCATCGGGATCGTAGTCGTCATCGTTCTTCTTAAATCATCAATCGTCAAGATTACGACCTCAAACATTGGTTTCGACCAAAACGATAAAATATATAGTAAATAAATTTTCTTAAAAATTTCAAAAATAAGCGTAATTTAGGGTAAGATAAGTGACCTCGGTTCTGGGTATCACATCCACCCCTCCTTAAAGAGAGTGACGTCCCGACGCTCGCCTCTTCTTATACTCACATTTCGTGCCGCTGAAACAGATGAGGATATCTCTCCTTGAAAAAGTCCTCACGTTCCCAAGTGTATTCCGGTCAACGCCTAGAATTCCATCGAACCTTCACAATGGAAATTCTACTATGCTTCAGCCTCTTGACCTCTCGGTCCATAATTTCCACGGGTTCTCCACGAAATGCATTTTATCGTCCAGCTGAATCTCGTCCAAAGGAATCACCAATTCCTTATCCGCCAAACTCTTCTTCAGATTTGATATGTGAAACGTGTCGTGAATAGAACTAAGCTCATTCAGCAATTTTAACTTATACGCTACCGGTCCAATTCGTTTAACAATCTTAAATGGTCCAATATACATCGGACTCAACTTTCCTTTCTTCCTGAAACGAATCACACCCTTCCACGGCGAAACCTTAAGCATAACCATGTCTCCGACCTCAAATTCCAACGGTTTCCTTCTATTATCGGCATAACTCTTTTGTCGGCTTCTTGCAGTAAGTAACCGGTTCTTAATTTGCACAATCTTCTCTGTCGTTTCCAAAACCATTTCGGGTCCAGTTAACTGACTCTCTCCTACTTCGCTCCAACACACAGGAGATCTACACTTCCTTCCATACAACGCTTCAAATGGTGTTAGGACCATTGTAATAGTTATATGTAATAGGTAGACTAGGAGGTATGTAGTTCCTCCTGGTCCTAGTCGTAGTAGGAGCAAGTCCTGCTCCTGGTCCTAGTCGAAGTCAAACTTTATTATTTACTTAATATTCTGTTAGGATATGCATGAGATATGTTAGGAAAGGATATGCATATCAGTTTTACACGTTTTCTTTAATGATGTATTAGGGTTTCCTTGTAGTATAAAAGGAACCTTAGGCAGAAGGGTTAGACACACCTTCACAAAACGTAGTTCTAGTCTTTATCAATATTAGAAATCCTTAGAAAGGATCAAGTCTTTATAGTTATTCTGTTTCTCTTGTTTATATTTATATTCTACATTCATATTATGTATAGAGTCTCTTTGTGATTTGACTTGTGATTACAGAAGTCATTCACCGATCCTGACAGGCTGCAAGATCTACATCTAGTAGACCCAACAAGTGGTATCAGAGCCTGGGAGGGTCTCTATACAAGCAGAATCAAGTTCTTTTATCACTAACAATCTGTTTATCATGTCTGCCTCAACTTCTACTCAAACAGGAGAAGAAAGCACTCCTAAAATCGTGCAACCACAACAGATCCTGGCTACGATCTCCAACACGAATGGAAAATTCCCTCTTCTGAAGAAAGGAGAATATGATAACTGGGCAATGAAGATGGAATGGTGGATCACCAACACTGATCAAGATCTTTGGAAGATCATTCTGAATGGAAACGGCAGGAAGCTTACTGGACGAGACAAGAACGGTAATATTACTCTTCTTGAACCTAAATCTCATGAGGATATCATCGCTATTCAGAAGGAGGTAAAAGCAAAAACAATTTTGCTTCAATCTCTTCCTGAAGATCACATGGGTGACTTCTACCATTTGGATGATGCCAGAGAGATTTGGAATGGCATAAAAGCAAGGTTTGGCGGGAATGAGGAGTCAAAGAAAATGCGAAGGTCCATGCTGAGAGATGAATTTACCGAATTCAAAATCTCAGAAACTGAAGGTCTAAATAAAGGGTATGATAGGTTCCAGAAGATCTTGAGCCAATTGAATCAACTTCGGTCAAAACCTGATGATGGTGATATTAATGCAAGGTTTCTTAAAGCCTTACCCTACTCTTGGAACCAGGTGGTGATCTCTCTCAAAGCCAAAGGTGGGCTTGACTATCTCACCTTTGATGATTTGTTTCATAGGCTCAAAACATTCGAACCTCATGTGAGAGGATATCCTAGTGACTCTTTTCCCACTCCTGCTAATTCAGCCTTTGTGAGCTCTATGGGATCTAGTCCCATGTCATATGCAAGTATCCCAAGCAATACTGTCTCCTCCCAGCATACTATTCAACATACTAGTCCCATGTCATATGCATCTAGTCCCATGTCTTCTGCTTCTGATCCTGCTGCCAAGTCTGGTAGTATGGTAGAAGCTGTTCTGCATTCTTTTGTGGCTGATGTTACTGCTGAACAACAACTTGCTTTTGATGACTTCAAACAGATCGATAAACTTGACCTGGATGAGATAGATCTTAAATGGAAGATGGCCATGCTTACTCTTAGGGTTCACAAGTTTGAGAAGAAAGCAGGGAGGAAGTTTAATTACAACCCTCGGGAGCCAGCAAGATTTGATAGAAGCAAGGTACGGTGCTATAACTGCCAGCAACAGGGTCACTTTGCAAGGGAGTGCCCTAGCAAGAATGATCAGGAGAAGAACAGGTACTCCGCTTTCAAGGTTCAGGAGGTTAAAGATGACAGGAAGGCATTGGTATCTGTTGACTCTATGGTCAACTGGAATGATCATCAGGCTTCTACTCTGGAATTAGCTGAATCCTCGACTGATGTGTTGGCAATGATTGCTGGGAATCTCTCTGATGCAGAAGAAGCAGAAGAGTTTGCTCTTATGGGCATCTCACCTCAGGTACAACATTGTCCTCTTGGTTGTCATGATAAATACACAGAGTTGTTGTCCCAATTTAATGAAGTAAATGATCAAAATGATAAGTATTTTTTAGAGGTACAAGCGTATAAGGCTTCATTAAACACGTTGGAACAACAAAAGAAGTGGTTACAAGATACACAACGTGCGTATGAGGATAAAATCAGGATACTAAGCATTGATTTAGAAAACACTACAAATATGCTTAAATATACAGAAACTGAAAGAGATGCTAGTATCAAAGAAACAGAGGAGATGCAAGCTAAATTAGATGCTACAATGTTAAGATTTGACAAATGGCAAAAGGCACCAAAAAATCTTTCCAAATTAATTGATAGTAGCATGTCTGGTAGAACTAAAAGAGGCTTAGGATTTGAAAAATATATTGATTCAGAAGATGTATTTGATTTATCTTTCTCGAGTGTCTTTGATGCCGACAAAGAGGATGAGGGCAAACCTAGTTACAATAGGTTTAAACCAGCAGCAGAAATGCATGCTGTCCCTCCTCCTCTTACTGGAACTTTTATGCCCACCTCATGGCATAATGACTCGGATGGATCACAGATGCTTGAGTCCCCAACAAGTTCTACTAATACTAATGACTTTGTCTCATGTACTTTCAGTGACAAAGCCGGTGACTCTGCATCTAATGGTTCAAGTGAAGAGTCGAGACCTACAAGTTCCAAGTCGAATGATCATGCTGCTACTGGTGCTAAGAAATGTGAAGAAAAAGTTGCTGTCAAGTCAAGTGTGTCTGGTCCTTGTTTATTGAGTCCTAGGAAGAATGTTTTTCCTAGAAATGTGTGTAATAAAGTAGGCAGTATGAAACAATCTCATTCTAATAAAAGGTCTTTCAAAACATGTTTTGTTTGTGGCAGTCCCTTTCATTTAATTAAAGATTGTGATTATTATGACACACATGCATCTGTTAATCATGCTTCTCCTGCTCCTGGTTCACCAGGAGCTGCTTCATATGCTTCTAGAAGACTTAATCCTAGTGCTCCAATGTTTAATACTCTAGAGTATCCTCTCCTTTCTCGTCTGATTATTGGAGAGATAGTGGATTCCAAAGAACCAGTAATTATTTTCCAAATTTTAATCCAAACTATCCGCATCATTTTGACCTCACGTATTTTGGTTTGGGAAATTTGGGTACTGCTGTTAAGCCCTCAGCAGGTTGTTCCTGGCCAAATAATAATACCCATATGATGAATAGGCAACTAAGGAACAATGGTGGATCTCATCAATCTTCTTGGCATTCTTCTAATGATCCACAAGGCAGGCTCAAACCTGAAAAGGTTTGGGTCCCCTTAAGACACTAACTTTTGCATTGTTATTATCTTGTTGTTGTAGGTTACTCCATACCAGGATCCTAGTCTAGGCATTGTTGATAGTGGTTGCTCCAGGAGCATGACTGGCAATAAAAGTCTCCTTTCTAACTTTGTACCATTTCATGGAGGCAAGGTCTATTTTGGAGGAGGTGAAGGCAGAATCATTGGCAAAGGAACGATAAAGACTCCAAATCTAAATTTTGAGCAGGTCTACTATGTGGAAGCACTTCAACACTTCAACTTGATATCGGTCTCTAAGATTTGTGACAAGAAGCAGTTTGTACTCTTCACCGATACTGATGCACTTGTGCTTTCCAAAGATTTTCAACTTCCGGATGACTCACAAGTTCTACTCAGAATCCCTAGAAGACACAATCTATATAGTATCAAGTTGAATGAAGTCAACCCTACTGGTCAACTAGCATGTCTGGTTGCAAAAGCCTCAGAAGATGAAGCCACTAAATGGCACCGAAGGATGGGACATGTGAACTTCAAGACCATTCACAAACTTGCCAATATGAATCTGGTCTCTGGTTTACCTCCCAAGACGTTTTGAAATGATATAAATTGTATTGCCTGCAGCAAAGGCAAACAACACAAAGCATCCTTCAAGGCCATTACTGCTTTAAGTCTTATTACTGAACCATTGCAGCTTCTACACATGGACTTATTTGGTCCTACTTCCATCAGAAGCATTGACCACAAGCAATTTTGTTTGGTGGTGACTGATGGTTATAGCAGGTTTGCGTGGGTGTTCTTCATGGCTGCCAAAAGTGAGACCTACTCAATTCTTCGAGATTTTCTTACCTTGATAGAGAATCAGTTGTCCAAGAAAGTTAAAGGTATTCGATGCGACAATGGAACCGAATTTAAAAATAGAGACCTCATTGCACTTTGCAATGCGAAGGGCATCAAAAGAGATTATAGTGCTGCTAGGACTCCTCAACAGAATGGTGTGGCAGAAAGAAAGAACCAGACACTAATAGAAGCAGCAAGAACTATGCTTGCCGATTCCAAGCTTCCGACCATGTTCTGGACAGAAGCTGTTAATACTGCAAGTTATGTTTTGAATAGGGTGTCTATTACCAATCCACACAAGAAAACACCTTATGAGCTGCTCACGGGCAAAGTTCCAAATATTGCTCATTTGAAGCCTTTTGGGTGTCCAGTCACCATTCTAAATACTAGTGACTATTTGGGGAAGTTTGATGGCAAGGCTGATGAAGGATACATTGTGGGATATTCAGCTCACTCTCGGGCGTATCGTGTCTACAATCTTCAAGCCAAACGGATAGTTGAAACTATTAATCTCAGGTATTTTGAGGAGAAGACAAACATACAAGGAAAAGGTCCAGAATGGTATTTTGATCTTGATTATCTTAGTGATTCGTTAGGATACTTTCGTTTCAAAACTAACCATGATGCAGGACCACAAGTGTTTGCAACTTCTAGTACTGGTGTTCCTTCTAGTCTTTCTGATTCAGATGATGAGGATGACATTTTTGTGGTTCCATCCTATTTCACCACGGTCTCTCCTACTCCTCCTAGTGATGCAACTCCATTGGATGTACAGGATTCCCAAGCAGATCTTGACACTCTTCTCAAGCAACAACAAGAAGCTACTAAAGCAGCTGCTTAGGGTAGTTTTGAGTTTCCCTTGGTTGAGCCTACTGATACAGTTGCTCCTGGTACTCCAGCTTCTGCTCCTAGTGCTAGCCTCTCAACTACTGGTACTCCGGCTAGTGAGTCTGCTTCCAATACACGTTTCTCCAGTCCTTCTGATTTGGGGAACCATGAAAAGAAGTCTTCTACCAAGCTGGATGATATACATAAACAACCGGTAGACGGGATTTTCCAAAATGCTTCATATGATGCTGATTTCGTTGGTGATCTCAATAACATGGCACCAGAAGTGGAGGTTTCTTCCAATCCAGTCTTGCAATCACATAAAGATCATCCTACCACTCAAATTATTGGCGATCCTGGCTCTACTGTCAAGACACGCAGAATGCAGCAGAAGGCCTCGTCTGATCATCATGCTCTTGTGGGCTATATTGAGGATCAACAGCGTAATAATCATACGGACTTTCAACACTGTTTGTTTGCTTGTTTTCTTTCACAGGTGGAACCTAGGTCTGTTTCTCATGCACTTGAGGATCAAAGTTGGGTGGAGGCTATGCAGGAGGAAATGCAGCAATTCTTGTTTCAGAATGTTTGGGTTCTGGTTGACTTACCAGATGGGAAGACAGCTATCAATACCAAATGGATTCTCAAAAACAAGAAGGATGCACGGGGAATTGTTGTCAGGAATAAAGCTAGGCTTGTCGCACAAGTAAACACTCAAATTGAGGGCATCGACTACACTGAAGTATTTGCGCCTGTTGCCAGGATTGAGGCCATTCGTCTGTTTTTGGCCTTTGCTTCGTATGTTGGCTTTACGGTGTTCCAGATGGATGTCAAGAGTGCATTTCTCTATGGAAAAATTGACGAGGAAGTGTATGTTACTCAACCTAAGGGGTTTGTTGATCCACTTCATCCGAAGAAAGTCTACAAGGTGGTCAAGGCTCTTTATGGGTTACATCAGGCTCCTAGAGCTTGGTATGAGCGTCTCTCCACTTTCTTGTTAAAGAATGGCTATAGAAGAGGTACTATTGACAAAACACTATTTCTTCGGCGGAATTCCAAGGATATTATCCTTGTTCAGGTTTATGTGGACGACATTATCTTTGGTTCTACAAGGAAGGAGTGGTGTGATGAGTTTGAACACTTGATGAAAGGCGAATTTCAGATGAGTGCCATGGGAGAACTGTCATTTTTCCTTGGTCTTCAGGTCAAGCAACAATCGGATGGGATTTTCATCAGTCAAGATAAGTATGTTCATGAGATTCTTCAGAAGTTTGACATGGATCCTCTTAGACCAGCAGCAACTCCTTATGAAGTTGCTAAAATCAAACTTAAGAATGAGCCAGATCCCTCGGTAAATGTTCATATGTACAGGTCTATGATTGGCTCTCTCATGTATTTGACTGCATCACGTCCGGACATTATGTTTGTAGTAAGTGCTTGTTCTAGACACCAGGTGACTCCAACGGTTTCGAACTTAAATGCAGTGAAGAAGATTTTCAAGTATATCAAGGCTCAACCTAAATTGGGTCTATAGTATCCTAGAGAATCTCCCTTTGTTCTTGAAGCCTATAGTGATAGTGATTATGCTGGTGCTAATAATGATAGGAAGTCTACTACTGGTGGTTGTCAATTTTTGGGTCGTAAGCTTATTTCATGGCAATGTAAGAAACAGACAATCGTAGCTACTTCTTCAACAGAAGCTGAATACGTTGCGGCTGCTAGTTGTTGTGGTCAAGTCTTATGGATCCAAAATCAGTTGTTGGACTATGGTTTCAATTTTATGAATACCAAAATTTTTATTGACAATCAAAGCACTATTTGCATTGTGAAGAATCCTGTCTTTCATCAGCGGACGAAGCATATTGAGATTCGGCATCATTTTATACGCGATGCCAATGAGAAGAAGCTGATACAGGTTCTTAAAGTTCATACGGATGACAATGTTGCTGATTTGTTGACTAAAGCTTTTGATGGTCCTCGGTTTAACCACTTGGTGGTTCATATTGGGATGGTCAATCCTTGAGGTCTAGGATTGAGGGGAGGCAAAGCCTAAGGGGAGGCTTTGTGTACATATTAGGTCCGTCTAACGTATACATAGTATTTAACAACATAATTTCTTAGTTATGATGGTGTGTGGTACTTCTGATGGAGGATTTTTGCTCTCTTCTGGTGGATATGGCCTTACATGACTGGCTTCTGGTCCTTTTTGGTCAGCTTCTAGTTATGATTGGTTGCCTTCTGGTGGTTTAAAATCCTTCCATGTCTAGTGGTGTTTGGCTATGGGTACTGGTACTGGTCTGGCTACTGTTCATTCTTTTTGTCCTTTGTTAATCACGTTTTGCTCCTGGTCTGACTATTGTGTACTTTGACTTTTGGTCAACGCTCCCAATACTGGTATTTACAAGTTTGAATTCAGCAAATAAATTGGGGGTAATTTATTATGTTAAAAAGGGCAAGTGGTTAGTATGCCATTATGGCTTAATTTGAAAGGGCAACCCCCCATTAATAGGGGTCAATGAACAGTTACTACTTTCTTCCTATATGGTCAACATACACCCTTGACTCACTCATTACAATTAACACACACATAAAAACCGCTTCTACTCTCTACATCCCAATCCCAATCCATCAATTCATCAAGATCCATGGTTGCTCTTGCTTACCAACCTGCTCATAATCGGGTTGCTTATCTGGGTGATGGTCCGAATCGTGAACATTTTGCTGATATCTTGGAGTTTATTGAAGCTTCAAACTTAAGGTTTGCATTTACTGTTTGTCCTACCATATATGATAGTGTGGTACGTCAATTTTGGGCGTCTGCTGAGCTTGTGAATGTGGCTGGACGTCCACGAGCACTCCATGCTACCATAGATGGACGTGCTTATGTGGTAACTGAAGCATCTATTCGCTCTTCTCTTCATCTTCAGGATGAGGGGGGTGTTGTATCACTTCCCAATTCAAAAGTATTAGAGGGTATGGCTGCCATAGGTTATGACCATGGGGGGAAGTTTAACTTCCAAAAGAATAGGTTTTCCCCCTCAGTGGAAGCTTCTGGTTCACTATTTAATCCATTGTATGAGCCCCAAGTCGGGGAGTTGGGATGCGTTCCCTACTCCTTTGGCTACTGGTCTTATATGTTTAGCCCAGGGTAGAGTGTTTAATTTTTCTCATTATCTATTTGAGGGGATGGCTAGTAATTTGTCGACTGCTGGTTCGAGGAAGAAATTTCTCATGTACCCTAGGTTTCTTCAACAAATTCTTGTGTGCATTCCACGTGATAGGGCTGAGCATGTGCCATCTAAACTTACAGTGAAAGTGTATTACAATATGATGAATGGGTTTCCTGGGGATTGGAGGCCCCTGACTGAAGCCATGATGGGGTTGGCTCAGGGTCCTATGGGTCAGGAGGAGGAGGCTCCTGAGTTGGTTGTGTTAGATGATGACCCCATGGAGGAGGAGGAGGCTCCTACTGGTGGTGCCACTCCTGTGGTGGAGGAGGAGCTAGTTGAGGAAGTGGTGGTTGAAAAACCATCCCCTTCCAAGGCTGGTCCTTCCTCCGTTCCACATCAGTCTCCATTTGTGGAGACTCCACCTCCTAGCCCTGCCCCACACCCGACTGATATCCCGTTTGATGCTAGTTCTCCACAGGTTGACCCACATGTTGCTTCGGGCTCCCGTGATGCTTTCCCTGATCCAAGTTCTCTTGGTGGGCAGGCGGAGGAGCCTACTACACTGACATCTTTGCTAGATCTTATGCACAGGTACCATGAGAGGATGATTTGTTTGGAAGCTGACTTGAACCAACATCGGAAGCTTACAAGGGAGTTTGTTCTTCCTCTGGCGGATCGTATAAAGGTATTGGAGAATCAACAACGTCGTCGCAAGAAGCATGTGGTCCTTTCAGATTCTGAGGATGAGGTTGCGGAGAATGTTGAGGATGGCTTGACGTTGCTGGCAAAGGCTGCCTTTGCTGATAAAGTTTATGATGATCTGCCCGGTCCTCCAATGTCCTCCAATGTTCATTCTCCTAGTGCTATTCCCCCTTCTATGGGTGGTGATTCTGATGCTGCTGCTGGTTCTCATGCTGGTCCCTCTCATGATCCGAAGGGAAAAGCCCCAATGACTGATTCTCCATCTCCCACTAGCAAGCGCACTCGTCGACAGCTTGAAGAAGAAAGACTTGGTGAAGAGGCTGCTCGTCGGGTTCAGGCTGAGATTGATGAGGAGGATAGGGCTGCTGAGGAAGAGCTCCGAGAGCGAAGGCGTGCGCAAATTCAGCATGATGCCATGCACTGGACTGATGGTGAATGGATGCAAGTGTTGACTGTTCTCACTCGGGATTATGCTCAGTTTAAAGATCTGTTGGGTGATGATGTTGATGATTACAGTTGTATTCCGCGTGCTATGGTGATGATGAGTAAGCACCAGTTGGCTCTTGCTGAAGAACTAAAGAAACAACGAAGGAACATACCTCTCTCTCGGACTGAGCAGCGCCAGCAGATGCAACGTTATGTAAAATATCAATCTGCTGCCCATTTCAATGCTCCGTGGTCTTGGGCTCGGGTGAGAGCTTTGACATTTGATGAGCTTAAGGTCCTTTATGAGAAGATGGTGAAGCGTCAGAGTCAACCTATTCCGGAAAGATTTATTTACCATCCTCGTGGTGTGACTGCTTCTATGCCTGCTGCTTCTACTGGTCCTTCGTCTGTACCCACTCCTGGTTCTGATGGTAGTCCTTCTGGTTCTGGTGCTACTTCTGTTGGTCCTTCTACTACACCCTTGGTTGCTCCTATTGGTTCTACTGCTGGTCCTACTGCTGGTATCTTTGTTACTACCACCACCACTCATGCTTCCACCACCACACCTGTTACCACCACTCATGTTCCTGCTAGTACCTTTGTTGATCCCTCCATACCTACTGCTGCTACATCTGATGTGCCATCTTCATCACCACAAGTTCCTGCAACACAACCTAATCCTACTTCTGATGCAGCTCCTAGTGGTTCTTTGGGTGGACATGTTCATGAGTCTACTTCTACTGCTTTTCCTGCTGTTGCTGAAGTTAAGGTGAAGGATGAATCAACTCCTTCGGCTCCCACGCCTCGACGTTCCACTCGCCAGAAACTTGCTCGTCGTGTTTGCCGTGGTAAATCAGTTCCTTTTGAGAAGCGTGATCCTGAGAACTTAATTGATGCAGCTTCGGATAGCGATTCTGACTTACCTTTAGGCAATGGAAGCATTACGGGTTATACGGTTGAGAGGTCTACAACACTTCCTGGTGGCGTCTCCCATCGGATTACTTTGAGTGATGGGACTGTGCGATTGGTCACGGGTTTGCAGGGTGTGTTATCGTGGGCTGACCGTTTGGATCTTATGGCGTTGTTTGGGCTTGTTGATTCTAGTATGCCATTTGACCCCATGGCGGTGTCTTCCTGGCCTGGTATCCGTCTTTGGGCCGATCTCAAGCTGATGTTGGATCCTCCTCCATCTGCTACTGTTTTGGGCGTATGGAAGGATCAAATGCAATGGGAGATTATTCGCTGGAAGCTATATGCTGGATGTGGAGTTCATGTGTTGGAATTAGAATCTGGTCATGTGGTGTTTATGCTGACGGATGTTGTGTATCCTTTGACTATTTCTTCCATGGAAGCAATGTTGGCGAGTCACTTGCAGATTTCTACTGCTCCTTCTGGGAATGAGTCGAGTATGGCCACATCTTTGGTAGAGGGTATTCAAGCACGGTTGCTAGCGGATAAGAAGGCAGCTTCTGGTATGTAAGGTGACTGGGTTGTAAGTGTTTATACTTTGAATTTTTGTTCTTATTTTGATTCTTTTCACCAATATGTACAGTGATTGGTGAATTTTATTCTTTATAGTTAAAAAAAAAAATTTACTTTTTATATAATATCTGCTTATACTTTAACACAGTTTAGCTTTTATACTTGTACATAATATCCCTTGGCTGTTTCAAGATGTGGTTCCTGGTTTGAGTTTGTTCTGGTACTTGGTTTCACTTGGTGTTGGACGTGGTCCACACAACAAATGGTTCTCAACTTACCATGTCCCATCGACAAGAAAAAGTTGATTCACCTTGAGGGTACGGCTCCTGGTGCGATTCTCAAATCCGTTGATGGTTGCCAGGTTACCCAAAACTAGATGGTTTTCACTTGCCATAGTCTTGGACTGAAAAGTGGCTAATCCAAGGGGGTACGGCTCTTGGTAAAGATCTTATCAAATCCGTTGATAGCTGTAATAGCTTGCTTAAAGCTATAGGGTGTTCAACTCACCGATGCTTCATTGCTAAGAGTTGGCGAGTCCAGAGGGGTACGGCTTCTGGTAAAGACGCATCAAATCCGTTGACGGCTGTGATGGTTTGCCTAAAATCATCAGGGTACTCCCACTTACCATTGATTCACGTTCTAAGAGTTGGGCTGGGTTCTAGTCTCCCAGGGTGATGCTTATTCCACCATAATGACTAGCTAGCCCAAGAGCGAGCAGCTACTTGGTAAAGGCTTATCAAATCTGCTCATGTTGCTGAAAAGATTCAACCTGATGCTGATTTGTTCCAAGCTTTGGAGAAGCTTCTAGTGTTTCATGCGGCTGTTCTTCTGATTCTTATCTTGTTGATGCTGCTATTTGTTTTGCTGATACAATCCGGGTTTCTTTGCACGTTTTCAGGGAAACTTGAACTCAACAGGTCAAATTTAAGTTTAGGGGAGGATTGTTAGGACCATTGTAATAGTTATATGTAATAGGTAGACTAGGAGGTATGTAGTTCCTCCTGGTCCTAGTCGTAGTAGGAGCAAGTCCTGCTCCTGGTCCTAGTCGAAGTCAAACTTTATTATTTACTTAATATTCTGTTAGGATATGCATGAGATATGTTAGGAAAGGATATGCATATCAGTTTTACACGTTTTCTTTAATGATGTATTAGGGTTTCCTTGTAGTATAAAAGGAACCTTAGGCAGAAGGGTTAGACACACCTTCACAAAACGTAGTTCTAGTCTTTATCAATATTAGAAATCCTTAGAAAGGATCAAGTCTTTATAGTTATTCTGTTTCTCTTGTTTATATTTATATTCTACATTCATATTGTGTATAGAGTCTCTTTGTGATTTGACTTGTGATTACAGAAGTCATTCACCGATCCTGACAGGCTGCAAGATCTACATCTAGTAGACCCAACAAATGGTGCAGCCTTGATGCTCGCATGATAATTATTATTATACGAAAACTCCACTAACGGTAAGTGGCGTTCCCAACTTCCTCCAAAATCAATCACGCATGCTCGGAGCATGTCCTCCATCGTCTAAATAGTTCGTTCGCTCTGGCCATCAGTCTCCGGGTGATAGGCCATGCTCAAACTCAATTCAGTGCCCATCGCACGTTGAAGAGACTTCCAAAATTCCAAAGTAAACCTACTATCGCGATCCGAAATGATTGATAAAGGTACACCATGTCTGCAAACAATCTCCTTCACGTACACACTGGCAAGTTTCTCCATGCCGTCCGTCTTCTTCATAGGTAAGAAGTGAGCAGATTTTGTCAATCTATCCACTATTACCCAAATCATATCGCATCCACTTGGAGTTCTAGGTAAACCCGTCACGAAATCCATAGCGATCCTCTCCCATTTCCACTCTGGGATATCTGGTTGTACCAACAGCCCAGACGGTTTCTTATGTTCGGCTTTAACCTTCGCACAAGTCAAACACTTACTAACGTAACGAGCAATATCTGCCTTCATATTCGGCCACCAATAGACTTTCTTCAGGTCATGATACATCCTATCCGATCCAGGATGTATCGAGTACTTCGACTTATAAGACTCGTTCATAACTAAATCTCGTACTCCAGGCATTCCTTCCTCGGATGGACATAACGGTAACCAAATCCGATTCTCAAAATATCTCAGCCCGTCTGACCTAACCACAAAAAGAGGTTTCAACAGTCTCCCCAGATTCTCAGCACCAACATTCTCTTTCATTAATCCCTTCTCTTGAGCCTTCAATATTGTTTCGGTTAAATCAACACCCTCAGTCATCACTAATGCTCTGACTCTCAAAGGTTTCTCTCTATCCTTCCTACTAAGTGCATCCGCTACAACGTTCGCCTTGCCAGGATGGTAGCGAATCTCGCAGTCATAGTCACTCAGCAGTTCCACCCATCGCGTTTGTCTCATGTTCAACTCCTTTTGGTCTAAAATATGCTGCAAACTCTTGTGGTCAGTGAATACAACACACTTCGTCCCATACAAGTAGTGTCTCCATAATTTAAGCACAAAAACTACAACTCCCAATTCTAAATCATGCGTAGTGTAGTTTTCTTCATTCTTCCTCAATTGTCTCGATGCGTAAGCAATCACCTTCTCACGTTGCATCAACACAGCTCCATAACCCTTACGAGACGCGTCACAATACACCATGAAGTCTTCGATTCCTTCTGGTAATGACAATATCGAAGCAGAACATAACTTGTCCTTAAGTGTTTTGAAAGCGAATTCCTCATCATCTCCCCATTCATACACCCGATTCTTCTCTGTAAGCTTTGTCAATGGCTTCACAATCAACGAAAATCCTTCAATGAATCTCTGTTAATACCCAGCTAAACCAAGGAATTGTCGAACTTCAGTCGGCGTTGTCGGTGCCGACCATTCCTTGATTGCCTCGACTTTGGCAGGATCCACGCGAACTCCTTTGCTATCAATTACGTGCCCAAGTAATTGCACAGACTCTAACCAAAACTCACACTTTCAGAACTTCACATACAGCTTCTCTTTCTTCAGCAGATCCAATATTTTTATCAGGTGCTTCTCATTCTCTTCCTTACTCTTAGAGTAAATAAGAATATCATCGATGAATACAATGACAAACTTATCTAGATACGGCTTGCATACTCGATTCATAAGGTCCATGAATACTGCAGGCGCGTTTGTTAGCCCAAAAGGCATTACTCGGAATTCAAAGTGCCCATACCGCGTACGAAAGGCAGTTATAGGGATATCCTCCTCTCTCACACGCAGTTGATGATACCCTGATCTCAAGGCGATCTTTGAGTACACACAGGAACCTTGCAATTGATCAAAAAAATCGTCAATCCTCGGCAATGGATACCGATTCTTAACCGTCAACTTGTTGAGCTCTCTATAGTCGATACACATCTGAAACGACCCATCTTTCTTCTTCACAAACAACACTGGCGCTCCCCATGGTGATGAGCTCGGTCGAATAAATCCCTTATCCATCAACTCCTTCAATTGATCCGATAACTCCTTCAACTCTGATGGTGCTAATCGATAGGGTTCACGAGCAACTGGTGCAGCTCCCGGCATCAAATCGATTTGAAATTCGACTTCATGGGTGGGTGGTAAACCCGGAAACTCATCAGGAGAAACTTCCGGATATTCGCGAATTACAGGTACCTCTTCTAACTTTGCCTCTAAGTCACCATCACTAGAAACTTGTGCCAAAACACATGACATCCATCTTCTACATACCTCATCATTTTCAAGAAAGATATCACTTTCAAACGAGAGGTGCATTCATCTCCCTTCACAGTCAAAACCCTATTCCGCAACGGGATTTGAACTAATCTTTCTCCACAAACGATCACGGCACTATGCGCCATTAGCCAATCCATTCCAAAGATCACATCGAACGATCCTAGCTCTATGGGCATTAAGTCGATATCAAAAGCGTAATTCCCTAACTTCAAGGTACACCCTTTTAGTATAGAATTTGTATTAACGATCTTCCCATCGGCTAATTCCACGTTATAACTAGTCGTTAGCATTACCGGTTCTCTATTGATATGACGACTAAATTTAACATCTACGAAGCTCTTGTCGGAACCAGAATCCAACAATATACTAGCATAACAAGCGTCTAGCAGAAACGTACCGGTAACCACATTAGGGCCTTGCAGTTTATCAGCAGTCCCTACTCGATACACAGCAGCAGCATTATTTCCTCCTTGCCTGTTTCCAGCCTTCGGGCAGTTCCCCTGCTTATGCCCTCTTTCTCCACACCCAAAGCAAACCATCACCTTCGTGGAATTTTCCCCAGTAGCTACCCCTTTAGCTCGGCAATCTGCAATTCTATGACCCGCTTTTCTGCACTTGCCACACGCAGGTGGGCAATTCCCTATATGGTACAAATTACATCGACCACAATGGGGATTCACCTTCGCTCCTCTAGGGTTAGTGACAACCCTCATCCCATCATTTCTTCTCTGGTTGAACTGCTGGTTGCGGTTCTGACCTTGGTTGTTACGGTTTCCTCCACGATTTTGACCTTGGGATTGATTACCCTGAGCTGCCTCCTACTTTCTTTTGTTCCCTTCGGCAATGAAGTCCTTCTTATCTTGCAGTTTGACATCCATTAGCGCGTGAGCCGTTTGGACAGCTTCATCGAATGACCCAGGCTTAGATGAAGTTGTCTCACCCTTGATATTGCTTGACAAACCCTTGATGTACTGCTTCATTTTCTTGTGATCATCAGCAAAGGCATCGGGACACAAAAGGCTCAATTCATTAAACCTCTTTGTATACGCTGTAATGTCATTGTTCCTCAAATACAAATGCCTTAACTCATCTGCTAGTTGACCCAGCACCTCTTCAGGACAAAACTTTTTGGTCAAGAGAGCCTTGGTAGCAGTCCAAGTCCTCGCATTTGCTACCGCTAAACCGACAGTGGCTACTTGATTGTTCCACCAACTTAAGGCGTCATCAAGAAAAGTGGCAGCTGCAAACTTGACTTTATTTGCCTCTGAACATCCGCTAATCTCAAAAGTACTTTCGATCTTCTCCAACCACCTTCGGAGTTCTAGGGCTCCGCCAGTTCCACGAAACTGCGTGGGACCGCATTTCATAAAACCAGCATAAGTACACTCCCTCGGGGCTTGCTGTCTTCCTGCATTTCCACCTTGATCTGGGTTTCTATTTGCACGATCCGCTTCGAGTGCATTTGCAATTGCTTCTTGAATCATTGTGTTCACACGGTTAGCTGTTAGCTTTGGAGGCATGGTGAATTCTCAAGTACACCTCTCTGCAAAGACAGGGAAAATAGAAAAACAAAGTAAGTATACACATCAAGATTAAGATGGATTTCTCTTTCAAGCCATAATATAAGTACAACAACACATCACTACAAGGTTACTAATATTCATCAATTCACATCACAAAAGAGCAAATTAAAGACATATCATAGATTATGAATGGTAAACATGGATTGTATTGATAAATCAACCAAAATCGGTGACAAGTAATGCCACTACAACCATACACCATTAAACTTAAGTCATCTAGTTTTTATCACAATACCATCATACAGGAGTCTAAAATAGTTCGATTACAACGATAAAAGATAAAATAAAATACAAGCAACTAGTCACGTGGTGATCCACACGACCTCTTGGATGGTGGTTCTTCTTCATCCTCCTCGGGCTCTTCATCACTGTCTTCCTCGTCCTCGTCCATCTTCCTCTTTCCCTTATCATTCGGCCCACACTCAGTTACCTTCTTCGTCCAAGAAGTAGATCCACACTCCACTGCTACCTGATTCCCTAAAGTGATACACACACCCCTGGCGGGTGGCTGGACCATAAAATCATTAGCCTCCATTTCCGAGTCATCTACAAATCTCCAATCTTGTGGCAGGGATGCTCTAACTCGATGCTCCCAACTTTGCATCCTAGTTAACCTTGCCTGATCCTCCCTAACTTGCTCAAGACTAGCACTCAGGTTTGCTATCATCGATCTCAAACTATTAATATCACTCTTATTTGTCACTCCATCAAATTCAACCCTTGCAGTTCTTGCCAAAAACCTCTGATGTGCCCTCTCATTCTCGTCGAACCTTTTGATTACTCTGGTTTCCACCACGTACCGCTCATACATCGACCTATCCAATCTTCTCAAAACAAGCAGAACGTCACGATAAGCTCTTGGTCCGGGGCAGATGACTCTTGCGATGTCCTGATGAAGAGAATTAGCGCTCGCTGCAGCGTCGGAACTTCTGGGGATACCTGGCATACCAATCAGATGAGAAATACGAGTAGGCCTGAGGAAGGTAGTACTCCTTCGATCGGGGTCCTGAGCTTGCACATTGTTCCTCTCGGCTTGTCCTTCAACAGCTGTTCCAACATTTCCCCCTTCGTGTCCTACGACGTATTCGTCTCCATTTCTGTTAGGCGGTACCTCGGCCATTCCTGCAATAACAGAGAATTTTGGAGGATACGTAAGATCACTATTCAATATATAAATACATGCATGCAAATGCAATGCAAAGGTGGTACACATGCCCAAGATGCGATAATATGATGCTCATGCATATGTAATACAAGAATTACGGTATCGAGTAATCCACGTACAGTTTCAACGTTTACATATAGTAGTTCAATATCTACGTAATAAATACCCACATATATTACTTCAACTCAAAGGTATACATCTATACCATCAATACTAAAATAAACCTTACCGGAGCCATGCAGGATAGTTGTGTGTTTGGACAATTTCTTACGACACCAAAAGTTATAGTTTAGGAATTTTCAAAACGACCTAGTTCTCTATAACTCATGGCTCTGATTAGCAATCTCTAACACCCCCACAAATGCTATGCGCAGCAGAACTACAACATTTGGGTGCTAGGCAGTTATCATCGCACACAAGATATATCAAACGACTCAAAGAGACGTAAAAGTTTTAACATAATTTAAGCCTTGTTAAAAACATACATGTCTACGGTTTTCCAAACCCAAAATGATACAACACAGAGTTAGCGTTTTGGTCCCCACGAATCTCAACCCCAAAAGATACATTTTCAACAACATGACAGAAAAATTAAAATGTTCAAGTTAAATATGGGTGGAAAAACAAGTAGACGCCAAGCCACACACAACTCCCATCCAATGCACGCTCCATGCTATACTTCATCGGTTACCTGAAACACATGCTAAATTGGGTGAACAAATAATGTTGAGTGGAATTCATAGGTTTTTTAATCTCATTTTGAACATATGTGTTATAAAAATCATTCACGATCATTAATTGACTTGTCGATCAAACAATCTATTTTCAAGGTTATGACAATTGTGTTTAAGCTCATGACACTAATCCGTTAACTCAATCACTCGCGTAATAATTACCGGCGTGATTAAGATGAAACCATTGCCTCTTCTAAAGGCATCAGTTGCAATTATACCTTATCTCTTATCACAAGTTATCCGTCCGCAAGGGGTACTCAACGTACTAGCCCTCATCTCGGATAGGGTCGTCAACCCCATAGTACTATCAATTGTATAAGCGGCTATTTTCAATCCACACTAGGACTAAACAATAGTTAATAGTTCATAAATATAGGGTCTTTTGCAACTAGGTACTCAACACAATTTAAGGCAACATTCGGGTCCAATAATCATTCATGACATATGTTCATTTTAGAAAACTAGCATGCATTTCCCTCGATGGGTAAAACAATTTAAAAATAATAGTAAGTGAGGCTACAAATTCACACCTTATGTATATAGAGTAGTCGGCGATACGAATGACGATCATTGACGATGATGAGGATGCCCGGGGAATTCAACACCTAACAAACAATAACGCGTAATGAGTAAATCTCATTTATAAACTTTAAGTACTGTATAATACGTACATATTAGTCAATTGTGATAATTACAAACTCACGCCAAAACCAAACGGATAATTGTTACTCGTTTTATACTATTCATCTACATTATTAATGTTATTACCCTTTTTACGTTTTTCGCCGATACTTACTAAAAGTATGGGCTGTTTTCCTAGACTTTAACCCTTTTATAAAATTTGGGAAAATTCTCAAAAATACCTTAAGACCTGTAGAAAACCCATTTTTAATCCCATTAAAAGTTTTCACTTTTACGACCCGTTACTCAACACATTACTAAACCTACGTTTTTCGGATTGATTTTGCACATTGACCATGTTGGACTTATTTGACCCATTTAAAATATACCATTGACCCATTTGACACCTAAGTCTAATAATAGACTCACAAATTCAGGTTTGAGACCAAAAATCAACCTTTAACCAATTACCAAACTATATCTATGGTCCCCGGGATTTGACCCAAAACCAAACATAATTTCGGATTATGTAGGTTCTCATCTCCCGGTACACGTATTTTCAAAACTACATAACTTTTGACTTGTTAGGAGTCGTAAGCTCTATCTTATACCAAATCAAAGCTAAGAAGACGCTCTACAACTATATCCTAGTCCCATGACCTGTTTACAAAATCAAATTTATGAAAACAAGCCTAAACAATCTGCCTAAATTTACCCATCTCAAAATCAACCCAACACTCGTTTCCAAACCATTTTATCGACACCTAACCTCAACTTAATCACTCCTAACCATGACTAACCATCCTAATCAGTCCTTAAACCCTAAAATACCAAATCCATCCTAAAACCCTTTCACCAAATCAAACATGCAATGAGGTTTAACCATTCTAAAACATCTAAAAACATGAATTAAACACAAAACCTATAAGCAAAACATCAAACACCATGATCCACCAAACACCCCCATTTGGCCGTGGGGTGTGGGTGATCAAAACACCCTAACCAAATTGATTTTTGTTGGTTTGTTGGGTGATTATCCATCTACTATACCCTAATTAAACATGCATGAACTCAATTAACATCAAAATAAATTTTTGAAAAACCCATTTGATTCTTGAAAATTTTTTATGGAAGCATGTTGGATTAAAGCACATCAAAACACTTGGAATGATTAAACTAGATGGGGTCTAACCTTGGTTTTAATTAAAACAAGCTAGAAAAAAATGTTGTGGTGGTATGGTGGGGTTTGGCCGTCGGCCTAAAGAGAGAAAAGAGAGAGGGTGAAGAAAATTTTTAGTGTGTTTTGTGTTGTGTGTGTGTTTGGTTTCCACTTTGTAAAAATTAGAGGCCCTTGTGTGCAATTATAGCATTCTTTTGGCCTTAAATGAAAATGACCTCAAATGTTTACGGGAATGACTCACTAGTCGACTTGGAAAATTTTGCGGGAGTCGGGGGTCATCCCGAACACTCCAAAATACTTTTAGGATAATTTAAATGCACCCGGAAAGCAATAAAACGCACCCGACTTAACTAACACGAACCAAAAGTAAAATCCTCGAAAAATTATAATATCGATAAAACGACAATAAACAGAGAAATTTGGGCATCCATCGGGATCGTAGTCGTCATCGTTCTTCTTAAATCGTCAATTGTCAAGATTACGACCTCAAACATCGGTTTCAACCAAAACGATAAAATATATAGTAAATAAATTTTCTTAAAAATTTCAAAAATAAGCATAATTTAGGGTAAGATAAGTGACCTCGGTTCTGGGTATCACAAACAGTAAAACCTGTTAGTGCTAAAACTCACATTAGAAAATGCAGGAAATCTAAGGGTCTCAAAAATGGTAGCAGTCCTGATAATTCTATATATGTATCTGCTAACACTCAGGAACCAATAGTTTCCAATGCATTGTCTACTATTGTTATTGAAAACAGGTGGTCCAAATTGTTCTCTGGTATTTGGACTCTGGTTGCTCCAAGCATATGACCGAAGATCGCTCTCAGCTCAGAAATTTCGTCAGCAAGTTTCTTGGTACGGTTAGATTTGGAAATGATCATATTGCAAAGATAATGGGTTATGGTGAATATCATATTGGGAATGTTATAATTTCAAGAGTGTATTATGTAGAAGGTCTCGATCACAACTTATTTTCTGTGAGACAATTTTGTGATGCAAACCTAGAAGTTGCTTTTCGAGAGCATACCTGCTTCATTTGTAATTTGGAAGGGGTTGATTTATTGAAAGGTACTCGAGGGAATAATTTGTACACTTTTTCTCTACAAGACATGATGGCCGCTTCTCCCGTATGTCTTCTCTCCAAAGCATCGAAGACTAATTCATGGTTATGGCATCGACGATTATCTCATCTTAACTTTGACGCTATTAATCACTTGGCGAAAAACGAACTTGTTCGTGTACAATGGGGAAAATCACTAAGAAATCATACAAACCCAAGACGGAAGACACCAACCAAGAGAAACTTTATCTTTTGCATATGGATCTTTGTGGGCCAATGCGTGTTGAAAGTCTTAGTGGCAAAAAGTACATCCTCATCATTGTCGATGATTACTCTCGGTTTACTTGGGTGAAAGTTCTTAAAGAAAAAAATGAGGCACCTAAATTCATCATCGGATTTCTCAAGATGATTCAAGTGCGTCTCAACACTACTGTCCGATGCATTCGTACAGATAATGGAACCGAATTTGTGAATCAAATTTTGCGTGATTATTATGAAGAAGTTGGCATTTCTCATGAAACATCCGTTGCACGCACTCCACAACAAAACGGTGTCGTTGAAAGGCGAAATCGCACACTTATGGAAGCTTCTCAGACGATGTTAATTTACGCAAAGGCTTCATTGTTTTTATGGGCAGAAGTAGTATCTACAGCAGTGTACACCCAAAACCGGTCACTAATTCGTAAACGCCACGGTAAAACACCTTATGAGCTTCTCCATGGAAAAGTACCAGATTTATCATATCTTCATGTATTTGGTTCTCTTTGCTATCCAAATAATGATTGTGACAATTTGGGAAAACTTCAACCAAAGGCTGATATTGGTATTTTCATTGGTTACGCACCCGCAAAGAAGGCATACCGAATCTACAACCGTAACTCTCGCAAGATCCTCGAAACTATGAATGTTGATTTTGATGAGCTGACAGCAATGGCTTTTGAGCAAAGCAGCTCTGAACCCGTACTTCATGAAATGGGACCCAGTAACATTAGTTCTTGTCTTGTCCCAAATAACCCTACTTCATCATCATTTAAACCACCTTCTAGGACTGAATGAGATACGTTGTTTCAACCGTTCTTTGATGAATTCTTTACTCCTCCTAGTATTGTCGCTCTAGAACCTGAGGTAATAGCTCCGGTAACCAAAGTTGTCGCTCCGGCAACCGAAGCACAATCAGACACATCTGCACCTACAATTGGTCAAGATATACCATCAACTAGTAATTCTCAACCAACACCCGAATCAACTACCCATGTCATGCCTATTGATGATGAAGAGGATGATGATGATCACGATTTGGAATTCGCTCAAATGCGTGAACTTCCATTCTTTAGTGTACCTATTCCCGACTCTAATCAAGCCGGGTCGTCCACCTCAGAAGAAGCTCCAACTACAGTTTACTCCAATCCACGGATTCGTGAACATGACAGCAAGTGGACAAAGGATCATCCTATAGATTCTATTATTGGTGACCCTAATCGTCTAGTATCCACACGTAGTCAGCTACAAGAAAATGCAATGTTTTGTCATTTTGATGCTTTTCTCACTGAAGTTGAACCTAAGACATGGCAACAAGCTTTTACTCAATCTTGTTGGATAGAAGCTATGCAAGATGAACTTAACGAATTCATACGTCTTGAAGTTTGGGAACTTGTCCCATGCCCGGATCAAGTGCAGTTACTCACTTTGAAATGGGTTTACAAGGTGAAACTCGACGAGTTAGGCGGAATATTGAAGAACAAAGCTAGACTAGTAGCTCGTGGATACAAGCAACTATTGGGCATCGACTTTATGGAATCCTTTGCACCTGTCGCCCGTTTGGAAGTTATTAGACTATTCCTCGCTTACGCAGCCCACATGAATATGATCGTCTATTAGATGGATATGAAGACGGCATTTCTTAATGGTGACATCAAGGAAGAGGTCTATGTTCAACAGCCAGATGGTTTTGTGAATCCTAAATATCCTAATCATGTGTACAAGCTTAAGAAGGCTCTCTATGGGTTGAAGCAAGCTCCTCGCGCATGGTATGATCTACTGTCACAATTCCTCATTTCGCAAGGCTTCGCTAAAGGCAAGGTGGATCCCACGCTGTTCATTCAAAAACGAGGTAAAGATATGATTATGGTACAAATATATGTTGATGATATTATATTTGCAGCCTCGACCCAAACCTTATCGGATGAGTTTGGGACACTCATGTCTTCCAAGTTTAAGATGTCAATGATGGGCAAGGTATCATTCTTGTTAGGTCTTCAGATATCTCAGAGTCCCAGAGGCATCTTTATCAGTCAATCCAAGATTGCCCTTGAATCGCTAAAGAAGTATAAGATGGAATCTTGTTACCCTGTGGATACTCCAATGGTGGAAAAATCTAAGCTTGATGCAGATCCACATGGAGTTGCCGTTTATCCGACACTTTATCGTGGAATGATCGGTACTCTTATGTATATCACAGCCAGTCGACCTGATCTCCAGTTTGCTATATGTATGTGTGCTAGGTATCAAACTAGGCCTACTGAGTTACACTTGGCTACTGTGAAACGGATCTTTCGATATCTTAAAGGAACCATTAATCGGGGACTTTGGTATTCAAAGGACTCTTCAATTGCACTTATGGCATATGTAGATGCGGATCACGCGGGTTGTCAAGATACAAGGCGTAGCACGAGTGGAACTTTGCAACTACTAGGAGATCGACTAATCAGTTGGGCATCGAAAAGGCAGAAAAGCGCTGCAATTTCAAGTACGGAAGCAGAATACATAGCTATGTCCGGTTGTTGTGCTCAAATTCTTTGGATGAGATCGCAATTAACCGACTATGGTCTAGGTTTCAATAAAATTCCGATGTACTGCGACAACAAGAGTGCAATTGCCTTATGCTGCAACAATGTTCAATTCTCCCGGTCGAAGCATATTGACATTCGCTACCACTTCATCAAGGAGCAAGTGGAAAATGGAGTAATCGAGCTTTACTTTGTCCGGTCTGAGTATCAATTGGCGGATATTTTCACGAAGGCTTTAGATCGCGCTCGAATTGAATTCTTGGCCGACAAGCTAGGAATGAGAACCTTCTCGCCTGAGACTCTAAAGGAATTGGCAGATGAAGCGAAAGATAGTGGTGGTAAACTATTCTCCGTATCCTTGGTGATCATTTGTATATATTGTTTATATTTTTATCCACAAAAGCAAAATACAAAAATATAAAACCCTATAAAAACCATAAAAATTGAAAAAAATTCATAAAAATCCAAAAATATTTTTACTTTATTTTTCAAAGGCATGTCTTTTGGTACGATAATATTTACGGCCTTAGAAATGTCGATTAATATTGACACGGCGCCATAAATAGAGTTCGTACAAAATTGGAATATATTTCATAAAACATGCCTAAATGGCTTGTAGTTATTTCAGACTGCAACCCGGTTTTCATATTAAAGTCAAGTATTTCTTATGAAAGCTTTGGCTCATGATAGGTGTGAAAACACCCATCCTTTTACCACTTATTTCTTGCTAAAACGAGACCAAAACGCGTATTTAATATCATTTGTTTGGAATTATGCGTGGTTTTTGTGTTTATTGTGTTTTCAGAGCCAACCGGATGGATATTGGAGAAAACATGGGATTGCACGGGTTTTATCGAAGAAAAAGACTCAAGACGAAGTCTATTGTCCAAGAGATGCAAAAGATTTGAAGTCAATGGGCCTATTTCAAGATTTATCGAAGAAAAGGACCAAAGATGGAAGATTTACATATGTCGAAGGAACTCAAGTCTATTAAACGAAGAAATTAAAAGACGAGTTGAATTTAATCGTCGACAAATCCCGAATCAGAATCGAAAACGTCGACTTTTCTGAAAAGACGAGAAGACAAGAAGAAAGGGAGAAAGCCCACTTCACCAACCAACCACTAGCCTATAAATAGGAAACCCCCTCACACTTTTTGAGCTAGCTTTTATTTTCCAGTTATTTCTTTTCTTTCGTAGGAAGCCAACACCATTAAGGTGTTGGTGATTTTTCATTCTTGTTGAATCTTTTATTTTGTAAGTGTTTAATCTTCCCTTTTGTTTACTCTATATTAATCTATCAATATAATCCTTCCATTAATCTTGTTCATCTTCATCTTTTTTATTTAAAGCTTAAAGTTCTTATTTGGTTGATTTGATCTTCAAAAGTTATTTAGTTTTGTGTTTTTATTGTTGGGATTTGATGTTTATGGTTAGTAAATGATAAGTGTTTAGTTTGGTTTAAATATTTTGATTAAATTTGGCTTGTTTTGATTGAAATCGTATTTCCTTGTTTTTCTGTTTAACTGTTCTCCGTTCCCAGTATTCCGAATCAAAGTAAACATTCCGCATCAGCATTTTTATTCCGTGTCAAATTCGTTCATCCGGAATATTTTATGTTCCGGATCAAAGCCTTTCATCCGGAATAATCAATTATTCCGGATCAACACTCTTATTCCGAATCAAGCTCATTTCCATTTTATTCCGCATCAAGTTCATCCATCCGGAATATCCATTATTCCGGATCAATCTTGTTTATTCGGAGTATCCATTATTCCGCATGAGCTATTATTTCGCATCAACAGTTTATTCCGCATGAGCTATTATTCCGCATGAACAGTTTATTCCGCATGAGCTTTTATTCCGCATGAACAGTTTATTCCGCATGAGCCTTTTATTCCGCATCAACAGTTTATTCCGCATGAGTAAGATATTCCGCATGAAGGAATTTTGTCTGATATATTCCGAATAAAGGGTACATTCCGAATCAAGCATTTTTCAGGGTATTTACAGTTACTGTTTTATTTAAATTTTAATTCAAGTTTTATTTTTATTAATTAATTGCTTCTAGTTTACTTTTATTTACTTCACGCATTTACCTTTTTAGTAGAATAGAAAACCAAACCCCCTATTTGTCACCAAGAACAACTATTCCACTTTGAGCTATGATCAATTGGAGAAGATTCCGAGACTTAATCTGAACCCCATGCAAAATCTTAGTATCAAATGGCGCCGCTGCCGGCTCTTCTCGTAAAGATTAACAGTTTTTTGTGAGAACTTGGATTTTGGGATCCGTTCTCCGTGAACGTTACTTTTTCATAAAGTTTTTCAAAAATCCTAAAAAATATAAAATTTTCAAAATTCCTAAAAATTAAAAAACCATAAAAACCAAAAATATTTCTTGTTTGCTTTGTTAGTTCTTTTGCAGGTGCATGCGTACACGTTCAACGTCTTACCAAGAGCCCGAGCCTCTCGAAGACTTAGACATGGCCGGTGTACACAACAACAATAATAACCCACCTCAAAACAATAACAACAACAATGAACCTCTACCGGACAATCGCCCGATGATTGAACTTTTGCAAGCACATGTGGAGGGCAACAATGATCCAATTGTCATACCCGCGATTGCAGCCAACAACTTTGAGCTCAAATCCAGCTTTATTCAGATGGTCTCTGCTCAACCATTCTTGGGGCGTACCATTGATGATCCTCATGACCACATCAAAAGGTTCCTGCAACTCACGAATACGGTCAAATTCAATGGTGTTCCACAAGAGGTAATCCGTTTACAACTTTTTCCCTTTTCTTTAGAGGGACAAGCCCGGCATTGGCTTGCAAAGGAACCACCACAAAGTATTCTGACGTGGACGGATTTGGAGACAAAATTCATAAACTACTTTTTCCCACCCTCTCGTACTACCGCTTTACGGAATGAAATCATTAATTTTGAACAAAAGTACGATGAGTCTTTTAGTGAATCTTGGGACCGTTTTAAAGATCTTTTAAGAAAGTGCCCACAACATGGTTTTACCAAAGTGCACCAAATTAATACTTTTTATAATGGTTTAAGCATGAATGACCAAGATTCAGTAAATAGTGCCTCGGCGGGTAATATTTTGGTTAAGACTTCTAATGCCGCTTGGGATATTATTGAAAATAAGTCTAGAGTGCAAACCAGGAGTGTTCGGACCAATGCCGCTAGTGCTAGTACTAGTAACAACGACAAGAGACTTGACAAAATTACGTCGCTTCTTGAATCGCTTGTTACCCACACCGCTAGCAACACCAACAGCATCAACGCTAAAAACGCTCAAGTCAATGCTGTAAGCCAACCATGTGAAATATGCGGGGGTCCTCACTCTTACACCACTTGTACCTCCACCCAAGACTATCCTTCTGAGAATGTTAATGCAGCATACGGTACCTATCCTCTGGCCGCTTATCAAGCTCGTCCTCAAGGAGACCGCAACATGCCTAGCTACCGCTCAAACAACTTTCTTTCCCCGCCCGGTTTTCCTCCTAACAACCCAAACCAACAACAAAACCTCAATCGCCCTCCTCAACAACAACCTCGTGCACCATACCAACCACCTCAAAGACAACCATATGCACCTCAAAGAAACAACCAAGTTTACCAACAACATGCTTATCAACCACCCGCCTACAATGCTCCTCCCAACCAACCCACCCCATTACACCAAGATATTGGAACCTACATGAGGACTAATGATGTGATCGTGGACAATCTCGAGCGGGAAGTGCTCAACTTGAAAGCAGACATGGTGAAACAAGGGAACGATCTTCAAGCTGATATGCGAAACACTTTGGCAAGTCAAACGAATGACTTAAGGAACATGATGGTTGGTTTCTTCAAAGGTAATCAATCCTCTTCTTCGGGTACTCTTCCGAGTAACACCGTTGCGAACCCAAGAGGGGAGATGAAAGCAATCACCACTCGCAGTGGCAAAGGTACCAAGGAACCCGAGCTTCCTATACCTCCACCGGTGATTGTGACTAAAGAAAACGAGACACCTACTCATATTCCTCATCCTTCTACTTCCCCAATTTCTCCACCTCTTACTTCTACCCCTCCTCCACCCAAGGATGTGAGTGATCCTACTATTCCAAAGCCTTCCTCTTCTTCTGATATACCTTATCCCTCAAGGTTGAGGAAAGAGAAGCTCAAAAGCAAGGACGATATTCAGGTTTCGAACTTTCTCAAAATGTTTAAACAATTGAATTTCAACATCTCCTTGGCTTAGGCTCTCGCTCACATGCCTAAATACGCGAAAATGTTCAAAGACCTTCTTAGCGACAAGGAGAAGCTTCTTGATATTGCTAACACCCAACTTAACGAGAATTGCTCCGTAGTGCTCTTAAGGAAATTGCCAACTAAACTTGGTGATCCGGGTCGCTTCTTAATCCCTTGCAACTTCCCGGGAGTAGAGAACTGCATGGCCCTAGCCGATCTAGGTGCCAATATTAACTTAATGCCTTTAAGTGTTTGGAAGCAATTATCTCTCCCTGAGCTAGTCCCCACCAAAATGACTTTGGAATTAGCTAACCGTACGGTTGCTTATCCAGCGGGGATAGCCGAAGACGTTTTTGTAGGAGTCGACAAATTCACTTTTCCTGCCGATTTCATCGTGGTCGACTACGATATGGACCCTCGTGTTCCATTAATCGTTGGGCGTCCATTCTTGAGGACCGGTCGCACTCTCATCGATGTAGAAGCGGGTGAGCTTATCATGAGAGTGGGTGACGATAAAATTGTCTTCAACATGGGAAAGCTTTATAAACAGCCTTATTCATACGAGAGTGTTAATTGTATCGACGTTCTTGATGAGGCTTGTGAAGAACACTTCAAAGATGCTTGTAAAAGTATTCCTACCTCTCCTCCTAATGTTGAGACCGTTTCCTCTATAGAATCATCACTATCTCTATTTGGAGAAAGTGATTTCCTTTGGAAAGATTTTGAAGCAACCATGGGAGATGTGAACATATAACATGACGATTCTCCCACCGATTGGGATGAAGACATTCGTCTCATTGAGGAACTTCTCAAAGAGGACCATATTTCTCCACCATCTCCCAAGGATATTGCAATCGATGAACCGAATTTGAATCCGCCTCCCATCCAAAATCCTCTAGATTTAGAGCTTAAGGAGTTGCCGTCCCATCTCGAGTACATATTCCTTGAAGATAAGAAGAAGTCGCCCGTCATCATTGCCAAGTACTTGAACGAAGAAGAAAAATCTCGCCTTATCGCCGTGCTTAAAGATCATAAGAAGGCAATTGCTTGGAAAATTTCTGATATCCGCGGAATTGATCCAAACTTTTGTACTCACAAGATTCTCATGGAAGATGACTTTAGACCCGTAATCCAGAGCCAAAGAAGGGTTAATCCTCGAATTCATGACGTCATCAAACAAGAGTTTATCAAACTGCTAGATGCCGGCTTGATTTACCCTATTTCAGATTCCCCATGGGTAAGTCCCGTCCATTGTGTGCCCAAGAAGAGAGAAATCACCGTTGTTCCCAATGAACACAATGAGTTGATTCCCACTCGTCTTGTTACTGGGTGGAGAGTTTGTATCGACTATCGCAAACTCAATGATGCCACGAGAAAAGATCACTTTCCTCTTCCTTTCATGGATCAAATGCTCGAGCGTCTAGCGGGTAATGACTATTACTGCTTTTTAGACGGTTTCTCCGGGTATTTTCAAATTCCCATCGATCCCAAAGACCAAGAAAAGACCACATTCACTTGTCCCTACGGAACATTTGCTTACAAACGCATGCCTTTCGGTTTATGCAATGCTCCTGGGACGTTCCAAAGGTGTATGATGGCTATCTTCCATGACATGGTTGAAGAAACTATGGAAGTCTTCATGGATGATTTCTCGGTTTATGGCGATTCTTTCTCTGCTTGCCTTGCCAATTTAGAACGTATGCTTAAGCGGTGTGAAGACACTCGCCTTGTTCTTAATTAGGAAAAATGCCATTTCATGGTAAAAGAGGGCATCGTGCTAGGACACAAAATCTCCAAAGCCGGTCTTGAAGTGGACCGTGCTAAAGTCGATGTTATTGCTAAATTGCCTCCACCTTCAACCGTGAAGGGTGTGAGAAGTTTCCTCGGTCATGCGGGCTTCTACCGTCGCTTCATCAAAGATTTTTCTAAACTCGCTCGCCCGATGACCCACATCTTGGAAAAAGATACTCCTTTTATCTTTTCCAACGAGTGTATTGAAGCCTTCAACCTTCTTAAGGATAAGCTAACTAAGGCACCGGTCCTGGTTACCCCTAATTTGGAGCTGCCTTTTAAGTTGATGTGCGATGCTAGCGACTTTGCTATTGGAGCGGTTTTGGGCCAAAGAGTGAACAAACACTTCCAACCGATCCATTACGCTAGCAAGACGATGACGGGGGCTCAATTGCATTACACGACAACCGAAAAAGAGCTTTTAGCTGTTGTCTATGCTTTTGAAAAGTTCCGCCCCTATCTTGTCCTATCTACCACCATCGTGTATACCGATCATTCCGTGTTGAAGTACTTGTTAACTAAACAAGATTCCAAACCAAGACTTCTTCGCTGGGTTTTGCTACTTCAAGAATTTAAAATCGAAATTCGTGATAAGAAGGGAGCTGAAAACCTAGCCGCGGATCATCTTAGTAGACTTGAGGATCCTTATCAAGGGGATCATCCGAACAAAGAGATCAATGACTCTTTTCCCCTGGAGACCTTAATGTCTATCAACTCGAATTCTGATGAAACCCCGTGGTTTGCGGACATTACAAACTACTTGGCGGGTGGAATTCTCGTTGACGGATTAACCTCCCAACAAAAGAAAAAGTTCTTCAAAGATATTAAGACTTACTTTTGGGATGACCCGTATCTATTCAAACAATGTGTTCATTTGATTATTCGCCGATGTGTTGATGGACCGACATCATTAGACATTCTCGAAGCTTGCCACAAAGGACCCACCGGTGGTCACTTTGGTCCCAACTACACCGCCAAAAAAGTGTTTGACTCGGGATTTTATTGGCCCACCATTTATCGTGATGCTCACGAGATGGTTAAACATTGTGATGCTTGCCAAAAACAAGGCAAGATCACACATAAAGATGAGATGCCTCAAAATTTCATACAAGAATGTGAAATCTTTGATGTTTGGGGTATCGACTTTATGGGGCCAATCCCTTCATCTAAAGGAAACAAATACATCCTTGTAGCCGTTGACTACGTTTCTAAATGGGTTGAAGCCAAAGCTTTACCCACTAATGACGCAAGGGTGGTTTGTAACTTTTTGAAATCGCTATTCGCTAGATTCGGTGTGCCTCGTGCCATTATTAGTGATCGCATACAAGACTCTGATTGGTTTTACATCATATCGTCTCGTGTACGGAAAAGCATGCCACCTCCCATTGAGTTGGAGCACAAGGCTTACTGGGCCTTGAAGTGGGCTAATTTCGATATCAACAAAGGCGGTGACCTACGAAAGATCCATATCGTCTTGATGATGCTCTGTGGGCTTTTCGATATCAACTTGATGATGCTCTGTGGGCTTTTCGTACCGCATACAAGACTCTGATTGGTTGTACACCATATCGTCTCGTGTACGGGAAAGCATGCCACCTCCCCATTGAGTTGGAGCACAAGGCTTACTGGGCCTTGAAGTGGGCTAATTTTGATATCAACAAAGCCGGTGACCTACGAAAGATCCAACTCAATGAGCTGAATGAACTCCGGAATGAGGCTTATGAAAATTCTTTGATCTATAAGGAAAAGACTAAGCTCATTCACGACTCTAAGATTAAAAACCGAGAGTTCCAAATTGGAGACAAAGTTTTACTCTTTAACTCTCGGTTGAAAATCTTTTCGGGCAAGCTGAAATCTCGTTGGTCCGGCCCATTCACCATTGCCCAAATTTTTCCATATGGTACTCTCGAGCTTGCTCAACCTAATGGACCTAATTTTAAGGTGAATGGCCAACGAGTGAAGTTGTACTTTGGTGAGTACATCTCTCATGAGATGATTCCATCCCTCACCACGTTCCCCATGAACTAATTTTGGGTCGAGTCAGTCTCGTGACTCGGTTATCAAAAACAAGCGCATCTCGGGAGGCAACCCAAGTATCTATCCTTTTCCGTTTTAACCTCCTAAGTATAGGGGACCTATATAGGTTGTTTGTGTTTGTTTGGTGATGTGATTACAGGGATGAATGAACTCTTGGAATCTTTGAAGAACCGTGCTCCCGTGTTACCCGAAATCTGGTTCTATCTCTCAACTATCGTGATTCAATTTTCTTCATACTCACATTTGAAATTGATCACTTTAGTCGACTCTTCCTTAACTTGATTTAACCAACGTGCACAATGTCATAAGTTTAGGGGATATTTTTTCCCACATGCTTAAACATTGAGGACAATGTTTATCTTAAGTGTAGGGGGGACTTCTATCGAAGTTTTAAGTGGACTTTTCCATGAAAATGCCTTCATTTAACCGGAAAATCATCTTTTTCAGCATTTTTCAAATTTTTAATTAACTTTGGCCATTTAGTTGTAATTTTTAAATTTTTATCGTTGCTTTCATATGTATATATCCCGCAATAAAGTCAAAAATATTAATAAAGTGGTGTAGCTAGTTTTGAAATCTTTGGCATATTAGGCCCGTTGCGATTATTTTGACTCAACCCGAATAGACTTGTCCAAGTTTATTCTAGCTAGTATCCTTAACCATGTAGACCTTAATTGGTTTATTAGGCTAAGCATCCACGAGTCTCATTACTTGAAATTTTAAATGATAGAGTCAATTATAAGTCGGTATTCTTGCACAAGCACACTTGGTGTGATTATCTGCCTATTCTCCCATCACTTGCTAATAATGTATCTGCAATAAGTAAGGTCGTACGATTTGAAAAGTTACTTAGCTTCTAGCCCAAGATCGTTTAAAAGTTGCTCGGTAATGATAAGAGTTCATACCCAAGGCATAACTTATGAAGCGGGGCGCGAAGATTGGCGAGTCCGAAAAGGCCCTAACAAGGCATGAGGATTCAATCTTATTGCTAAAGATCCAAGGTGATGTGAAAAGCATTATTCCCAAAATCAATATGAAGGATCAAGACTCACGACGAAAAGCAATCAACTCCCATAAAGATCGTGGAGAAGTCTATCCGAAAAGACCCTAACAAGGTATGAGGATAAATAGATCCAAGTCCGAAAAGGAGGCGCATCATTGTATCTCAAAATCCCAATTAGAGATTGAAGAAATAATCATGAAGTCGTGGTCAACAAAGTTGGAGTACCCCTCAAAAGTCTCCAAGTGAAGAAACTCTATTAACGAAGAAAAGACCATTATCTCAAGAACGTCTCTCAAGATATGAAGTATGAAGTACATGCCAAATATCGGCCCGAGAAGGGTCTCAAATTGTGAAGCGAGTTATGCCAAGATATGAACTTTTGATATCCTGAGAAGCAGTTTTAAGAGATTTTGTCCTTTAGCTAACTATTAATCAAATCGTCCTACTTTGCTTTCAGCCTAAATAAACTATCGAAATAAGTCTAAAAATGCATCTTCATGATCATTCTAAGACAAAAATAAAATATAAGAGATACACCTAGGAATAAGGGAGTTTAAGCATATAATTAAGCCATGTGTGTAAGTGTTTGATTTGCTAACTTATAATAACAATGATCTCGTTTTTAAGCTTAGTTTGGGGAACGTGAAACTTGAGGGTGATAAATCTTCGCAGCACCGAAGCCCTAATGTAAGTCTTAGATCTCTTTGCAAGTTATTTCCATGTAGCTATTTTCAAGTGAAAATGGTTTTCTATCCTTTTGTTTCCTTTAAAGTTCTAATGCCTCTTAGTATTCTAAGTTTTGTTTTAGTAGTATGTTAATAAGGCCCAGGTTGATTGATTATGAGAAAAGTGTAAAATTGCTTTATCACTAAGCATTGCATGAGGGCATGGCAATGGTTAAGTGTAGGGGATTTGATACGTGTGAAAACACCCATCCTTTTACCACTTATTACTTGCTAAAACGAGACTAAAACGCGTATTTAATATCATTTGTTTGGAATTATGCGTGGTTTTTGTGTTTATTGTGTTTTCAGAGCCAATCGGATGGATATTGGAGAAAACATGGGATTGCACGGGTTTTATCGAAGAAAAAGACTCAAGACGAAGTCTATTGTCCAAGAGATGCAAAAGATTTGAAGTCAATGGGCCTATTTGAAGATTTATCGAAGAAAAGGACCAAATATGGAAGATTTACATATGTCGAAGGAACTCAAGTCTATTAAACGAAGAAATTAAAAGACGAGTTGAATTTAATTGTCGATAAATCCCGAATCAGAATCGAAAACGTCGACTTTTCTGAAAAGACGAGAAGACAAGAAGAAAGGGAGAAAGCCCACTTCACCAACCAACCACTAGCCTATAAATAGGAAACCCCCTCACACTTTTTGAGCTAGTTTTTATTTTCCAGTTATTTCTTTTCATTCGTAGGAAGCCAACACCATTAAGGTGTTGGTGATTTTTCATTCTTGTTGAATCTTTGATTTTGTAAGTGTCTAATCTTCCCTTTTGTTTACTCTACATTAATCTATCAATATAATCCTTCCATTAATCTTGTTCATCTTCATCTTTTTGATTTAAAGCTTAAAGTTCTTATTTTGTTGATTTGATCTTCAAAAGTTATTGGGTTTTGTGTTTTTATTGTTGGGATTTGATGTTTATGGTTAGTAAATGATAAGTGTTTAGTTTGGTTTAAATATTTTGATTAAATTTGGCTTGTTTTGATTGAAATCGTATTTCCCTTTTTTTCTGTTTAACTGTTCTTCATTCCCAGTATTCCGAATCAAAGTAAACATTCCGCATCAGCATTTTTATTCCGTGTCAAATTCGTTCATCCGGAATATTTTATATTCCGGATCAAAGCCTTTCATCTGGAATAATCAATTATTCCGGATCAGCCCTCTTATTCCGAATCAAGCTCATTTCCATTTTATTCCGCATCAAGTTCATCCATCCGGAATATCCATTATTCCGGATCAATCTTGTTTATTCGGAATATCCATTATTCCGCATGAGACTATTATTCCGCATGAGCTATTATTCCGCATCAACAGTTTATTCCGCATGAGCTATTATTCCGCATGAACAGTTTATTCCGCATGAGCTTTTATTCCGCATGAACAGTTTATTCCGCATGAGCCTTTTATTCCGCATCAACAGTTTATTCCGCATGAGTAAGATATTCCGCATGAAGGATTTTTGTCTGATATATTCCGAATAAAGGGTACATTCCGAATCAAGCATTTTTTAGGGTATTTACAGTTACTGTTTTATTTAAATTTTAATTCAAATTTTATTTTTATTAATTAATTGCTTCTAGTTTACTTTTATTTACTTCACGCATTTACCTTTTTAGTAGAATAGAAAACCAAACCCCCTATTTGTCACCAAGAACAACTATTCCACTTTGAGTTGTGATCAATTCGAGAAGATTCTGAGACTTAATCTGAACCCCATGCAAAATCTTAGTATCAGCTCACAACGGGAATTAATTTTCTCGGGCAAGGTTTACTTTAAAACCTTGTAAGGGATCAAGTTTACTTTATAACTTGGTCTAACACAAATCCATGTAAGTTTCAGTGCATTTATTTGTTAAAACAAGAGAAGTCTTGTTTTTATGAAGCTATCATCTCTACAACCATAGCAATCTACATTTGGTATCTACATACTCGACGATGCGACTACTCAACCGACGACTACAACTCTTTCAATAGAACACGGGTCAACAATTGAGGGGGATCAATTGTCAAGCATTCAGACTCTTGGATGCTGAACGTGCCAAGTTCACAAGTTGGTGTCAAGACAACAATACCAATCGTACACGTGGTGTCAAGAGATGACTTCAGACGTGACGAGGCGACCAACATATGCTAACAAGAACCATTTGATCTTTTCATATGATGTTCTCATCAATCAGGTCCAACCTTGTCAATTCTTTTTTAATATGGTGAACATGTGATCATGTTACAAATCGGTATCATATCTCATACGTTTGATATCATGAAGATAAAATGGACTTGCATTTTTCTTCCCAAAACCTTTGTTAAAACTTCATTAAATCAATTGATATTAAAAACATCGGTTGGGTTAATATTTTTAATATGGGGGAGAAAATGTGATTTAATATGGGATATTATCACAATTGGTTTGACTTAATGTGCTGGCTCATCCCGACATATGCGAAATGTTTTCGAATATCGTGGCATATGTTAAGGGTGAGCAAAATGGATTTACATATCAAAAATGGATTTCATGGTGATTTATACTTACCCAAAACCCATTTATTTCACGACGATGAAGATTGTGGTGACATAAGGATGGTAGGATAGGTTAAGTCCAATGATTCTTCTAGAACCAGATGAATCTTCCCAAGGACATTCCATAGCTAGAAATAGTAGTCCTTAGGAAAGATGGAGAAAGATTGTGAACGTAGCTGAATGCCGACCAAGTACTTAAGTTAGCACTGGAACAATCACAACAAGGTGCTAGTTATGACGTATTGGTAAGCATTAAAGGGGTTGAAGAATGAAAAAGAATTGTAACGATAAAGGGTGTAAAGAAAGAAGCCCTCCTCACAACTTTAGGCAGAAACCGGGTCAATACATATGCTATTGAGATCATTTTTAATGATGCTTGATATTGAAGATAAGACATCATGGACCCAGTGATGCAATGCACAACCCATCCCAGCTAACTCAGATATCTCTAAAAAGGTATTTGTTTTAATCACACAGAGACAACACGTTATCTATTGATTTATTCACTCCGAATAAATTGGTATTGAAATGGTGGCACTCCTCTCCAGCCTCCGATCACTAAAATTCAAAGTGCACGATCGAGTCTAGAGCCATTTGAGATCATCAAATATCTCATTAGGACACACTTCCATATTTCCTTGCTTCTTCACACACTGTGAAAAGTGAGAAAGATCTTAAGAGTCCTACGCAAAATCTTCATGATCTTGCCTGAACATCCGAGTAATACGAAAGTATTTACAATGAAGATGGAAATCCTTCTTGAGCGAATATCAAAAAGCTCATGGTAGGTGACTTGTGCGATTCTTTATGAATCAAGCTTCTGATAACTGGAAAGCAACAGTGGTTTAATTCTTAACTGAATTTAAACACGTTCCAGGCCTCTATGCAATATCTTAGTGATCTTGCCAGAACACTCAGAGTGATACCTTAGTGTTCACAGTGATGAGTGGAAATCCTTCTAGTGTTAACCTCGAACAGCACTTGGTAGGTAACTTGCAAGATTCTATACGAATCAAGCTCGTGACAACTGGAAAGCAACGATGGTGCGGTTCTTAATTGAATTTCACTTGTTCCAGGAACATGAATTGACGGCTTCAAATCATGCGGATATTATTATCCAAATGATTCAGTCTTTATGTTCGCAATCAGCTTTGGACGGTCGAATAAAGAGATCGGGTTTACCCGCCAAATCCTGTCAGGAAGTTACTTAATTGAAACTATCCGTCACAGGTACGATATCTAATATCGTCCAACGGTCTTCACCGACCGGAGGTAAAATGCTACCGATTTAGAACGAAATGTTTAAAGCCATTTCGTTCGTGTCTACTTATGATGCGTCATTTGAAGACGGTGGCGTTGCGGAATCCAAGAAGATGTCGTCCCCGTATGCTTATACTTTATGCACTTAATATCTCATCTAATTCAAGAAAGCCTAAAAGTTAAGTCTTCCGCTGTATCGAACTTTGAAGCTTTCAAGAGTTACGAAGGTATAAGTATGTGGGACATGGCGTCACGAAGAGGCGAAGATCACAAGTGATGGATGCACGAGATCAAAGCAAGAGATTAATGCTCAAGATTGATATCAAAGATCACATCAGCATGTTCACCAGGAAAAGAAAAAGAAAAAGAAAGACAAAGACTACGAGCTCAAGACAAGCATAGTATGCTAGGTTTTTCTTATTATTGTAACTCGGGTAACGCCCTTGTTTGGAGTGACCTCCCTTAGGGGGAGATTGTTGGAAATACGTTTTACGTATTAGAAAGGATCGATCACTCCAACAATAGTCCATGTTATAGCTCGTAGTTTAGTTATTTACATTTATTAAACAAAGCCCAAAACCGAGCCCATGAAGTGTATGGGCCGGCGGCCTAATGTAAACCCAAGCCCATCTCATGGGCTTGGGTATATAAACCCTCTCCTTAGATGGAGAGGGTGTTTGGTTATTCACTTTTTCACATAGTAAACATTGGTTTTCTCTCTCTAGAAGTGTGTGTAATACACCATCTCACTATATCTTTCTCTCTCTAAAAACATAAGCATAGATTTACATATCCTACAGGATTAACTTTGAGTGACCAAGATTCACTAAATAGTGCTTCGTGGGGTAATATTCTTGTCAAAACTATGAATGAGGCTTGGACACTTATTGAGAACAAAGCCAAAGTCCAAACCAAGAGTGTTAGGGCTACTATGGCTAGTGCAAGTGAGAGTGAGTTGACCAATCATCTTAAGGAACTTACTTCAGCTGTAAAACAACTTGTTTTAAGAGATAACCCTTCAAATCAACATGCCCATGCTCTCAATATTACTTGTGAAACTTGTGGTGGGCCACACTCTTATGCTAATTGTGATAAAGCTTATGATCAATCTCACGGGGAAGTGTATGCTTACAACAACACAGAGAGAGTTAATTTCAAGCCTAATGTCGATGTTAATCACTTGTCTTACAACTCGACGAATTACTTGGCTCCACCCGGTTTTCAACAAAGACCTCACCCACCCACCCATAACAACCAAGGGCCACCAAGAGCAAATGTTTAACAAAATGCAAATGTTAGGGGCTACAATACTAATAAAGGAAATTATCAAATGCAAAATCGAGGCTTTCAAAACCAAGGTTTCAATCCTCTAGGTTTTCAACCATATAACCAATACCCAAACCAAGGTTTTCAGCAACAAGGGTTCAATTTACCTCATCCGCACATGGACTTGATTCTACAAAAATTAACCAATCATGAGAAAACCATGAAGGAAATGCAAGAGTCCACGGATAGGAAATTCGTTCAAATGTTTCAAACCCTTCATCCCTAAGGTGCTCTTTCTTCTACAACCGAAACAAACCCTAGAGCTAATGTGAGTGCTATTACTACACACAGTGGAGCAACTCTAGTAGAACCATCTATCCCTCCCCAAGTTACTCCATCTAAACCTCTTCCACCTCCATTTATCCCTCCTACTTCCACGCCTAGTACTAGTTCTACATTATCGTCTCCACCTCTTACGGAAGAAGTACCAAAGACAAAACCTTTATCACCCCCACCCTCCACCTCTAAAACTTCTACTTCTCAACCATCAACATCTCAACCTTCACCTTCTACATCTACACCACCTAAACCCAACATCCCTTATCCTTCTCGGTTAGACAAGTGCAAATTGCTCACTAAAGAGGATGCTCAAGTTACTTATTATTTGAAGATGATCTCCCAAATGAATTTCAACATTAGCCTTGTTGAAGCACTTGTCCAAATGCCAAAATTTGTCAAAGCATTCAAGGAATTACTTAGTAAGAAGGAGAAGATGGCTGAGTTTGTTAACACACGCTTAAATGAAAGTTTTTCTGCTGTCATTCTTAAAGAACTTCCGAAAAAACTTGGAGATCCCGGTCGTTTTGTGCTACCTTGCATTTTTAACAAAGTTGAAGAATTTACTGCTTTAGCCGATCTCGGGGAAAGTATTAATTTAATGCCATTAAGTGTTTGGAAAAAGTTATCATTACCCGACCTTACACCAACAAAGATTACTCTTGAGATAGCAAATCGAACTCACACTTACCCCGTTGGTATTGCCGAAGATGTTTTCGTTAAAGTTGGTACCTTCACTTTTCCGGTCGATTTTGTTGTTGTTGACTATGAAATGGACCCTCGTATTCCGTTAATACTTGGACGACCATTCTTGAGAACCAAAAAAGCTTTAGTTGATGTTGCCGAAGGTGAACTAATTTCAGGGGTCGGGAATGATCAACAAGTTTTTAAGATGGGGAAGATTACAAGTAAATCCAATGGAAAAGAATCGGCGAATATGATTGATGTGCTGCAAGACGAGCTTACAACTACTTTGAAAAGTATAAAGCTTGATGATTTTGTTGTATATGACAATCCTCTTTTCGAGACTTGCTATGATAATCCACTTTTCCAAGATCATGTGGATGATTCTAAAGATTCTCTCTCCAATTTAGATCCCCCACCAATTTATGATTCTCCACCGATCTATGATGATTCTAGTTCCGATGTGGATGATTATGATGATTTTTCTTCCGAGTATAAAGATATGCCAACTTATGATGACTTTGATGATGTTGACACTCTTTCGAGTGATTCTTCAAATGATATGTCTCCTAATGGTGACTATGCTCCTATTTTTGATGAAGATCCTCCGCCAACAATGCTTGATCCTACTTTGGATGATTATTCATTTGAGGAAAATTTTGCTACTTTTCTTAATACATACTTTCCTAATGAGCATGATTCTCCTCCTTTAGACTTTGATTATGGTCTTTATCCTCCTTCGGATATTAAGAAACCCGTTTCAAAGGAGAAGAAACTAGACGACCCCAATATCCGTAGTACCTATGTCTTGACACCTCTCTTTCCACCTTCTTCGGATGAGACTGTGCGGTTTATGGGCGAATCTTCAAGGTCTACTGAGTCTAAGTCTTATATTTCCCTAAAGGAAAAGGTGTTCGATCCGGGTATCACAATTTTTAAGCCATCTCAGTATCCATCTGATGAAATAAAAGGAAAGATTTTTGGAACTTATGGAGCTATGCTTTCACTTCATCATATCTTCTACCACCGTGCTCAACAATTGCTTAAGGGAACCTTGCCTACTCTTCTTTGGCTTGTCTTGTTCACCTTAAGCTTTTGCTACTTGATGGATGAAAACTATGTATTTGATCCCTGTGGATGTTCTTCAAGGTTCTTACCATTCTAATAAAGGTCGAGTCAGCCTCACGACTCGATGAACAAAAACAAACGCTTCTCGGGAGGCAACCCAATGATCTATCCTTTTTATCTGTTTTTATAATAAGTGTAGGGGGAGACCCTTGTATGTTTTTGTTGTTTTCTTTCTTATCATGTACAGGGATTCAAGTTTTCAAAGATCCATTCTTGATGACTTTTGACGATCCGTGATTCCGTGTACCCGTCTTCCCGGTTCTATCCTAAACTCTTTTGATTCACTATTTTATATTCTTCAAACAGGAATCACTTTAGTTGTCTCTTCCTTTGCAAGATTTAAACAACGTGCACAATGTCCTAAGTGTAGGGGAGTTTACTCCAACATGCTTAAACATTGAGGAAAATGTTTATCTTAAGAGTAAGGGGGACTTCTATCGAAGTTAAGTGGAATTTTCCATGAATTTGTCCTCATTTTAACCAGAAAATTAAATTTTCGACATTTTTCAAAATTTTTGATCTATTTTGGCCTAGTAGTATTTTCCTTTGTTATCGTTATTTTCTTTCATTAGAATAAATTTTAATAAAATGGTTTTAATGAGTTTAGATGTCTTTGATATATTAGGCCCGTCGTGAATCTTTTGACTCAACCCGAGTTAACTTATTTTAGTTTACTCTAGCTAGTATCCTTAACGTGTTTAAATCAAGTTTTGCTAGGCTTTTATATAGGGAACTTTAAAACGCGAAAGTCTTAACTCATACGGGTTAAGAACAAGAACTTTTCGCAAGTTCCTATAATTGATCCTAGAAAGTCGTTTATCAAGGGAACTTTAAAATGTGAATTCTAAACGTGAAAAAGTCTAAGAAGTTGCAAGATCCTATAAATGACTTGAAAACCCAAAACTCTGATTTAATAGGCTAAGCATCCACGAATCTCATTCCTTGAGATTTTAAATTGTGGAGAACGAGAGATGATAGAGTCAATTATAAGTTTGGTATTCTTTCATGAATTTATGTGAGTTAATTATGAGCTTTTTCTCCCATCGCTTGTTAATAAATTTAATTGCAATAAGTAAGGTCGTATGATTTGAAAAGTTACTTAGCTTCTAGCACAAGATCGTTTAGAAGTTGCTCGGTATTATTTAGAGTTCATAGCCAAGGCATAACTTATTGAAACGGGATGCGAAGATTAGCGAGTCCGCAAAGGCCCTAACAAGGCATGAGGGCTACATTTTGTTGCTAAAGATCCAAAGTGATGTGAAGAATCATTTATCAAAAATCAATATGAAGGATCGAGACACACGACGAAAAGCAAATACTCCCCTAAAGATCATGGAGAAGTCTATCCAAAAAGACCCTAGCAAGGTATGAGGATAAATAGATCTAAGTCCTAAAAGGAGGCGGATCGTTGTATATCAAAATCTTAAATAAAGATTGGAGAAAAATGAAGAAGTCGTGGTCCAAGTATGAAGAATCTCTCAAAAACTTCAAGTGAAGAAATTCCTATTATGAAGAGAAGATCATTATTTCAAGATCATCTCTCAATATTCGAAGTATGAAGTCAATGCCAAATATCGATCCGAGAAAGGTCTCAAATCGTGAAGCGAGTTATGCCAAGATATGAACTTTATGAGGTTTCGAGAAGCAGTTTTAAAAGATTTTTTCCTTTAGCTAAATATTGATTAAATCGTCTTACTTTATTTTCAGCTTAAATAAACTATCGAAATAAGTCAACAATGCATCCTCGTGATCATTCAAGACAACAATAAAATATAAGAGATACACCTAGGAATAATGGAGTCTAAGTGAATAATTGAGCCACATGAGTTTGTGTTAGTTTGCTAACTTATAATAACAATGATCTCGTTTTTAAGCTTGGTATGGGGAACGTGAAACTTGAGGGTGATAAACATTCATGACAACCAAAGCCCTAATGTAAGTCTTTGATCTCTTTACTTGTTCTCTTCCTTTAAACATTTTGTAACTTTCTATCCTATTAAGTTTCCTTAATGTCTTCTGTTCAATAAAGGCCAAGGTGGGTTAATAATGATGAAAAATGTAAATCTTGCTTTGTAATTAATACATTCCATGAGGGCATTGCAATGGTCAAGTATAGGGGATTGATAGGTGTGTAAACACCCATCCTTTTACCACTTAATTGTAATAATAACCAAGCCAAAACGTGTATTTAATGTCGTAAAAGTCGGAATTATGCGTGGTTTGTGTTTTTGTTTTGATTTAGGACCAAAATGTGAAAAGGGAAGAAAACACGGGCTTTCACGGGCTTTTATCGAAGAAAAAGACAAAAGACGAAGTCAAAAGATCAAGAGTGCAAAAAGAACGAAGTCAAAGGCCTATTCTGATGATTTATCGAAGAAAAAGTCTAAAGACGGAAGTTTAACGAAGTCGAAGAACCAACTCTAATAAAAGAAGAAAAATAGAAGACGAGTTCATTTCATATCGACAAATCCCGAGACAACATCGAGAAAGACGAAGAATTTAAAAGACGAAAAGACAAGAAGAAAGAAGAAAGCATCAACACATTTCCTCCTCCTATATATAGTCCATAATACTTCATTTAGAAGTAGTAGATTTTAGTTTAATTTTTGTAAGGTAATTAGGAGTAGATTAAATTACTTTCTGTCTCTAGCTTTCCTTTCATGTTTTCAAGCTTTTACATTAATCTTGTATTTTGAATCTTAATCATCTTTATTTCAAGCTTTTTAGATAATCATTCTCATTCTACCTTTCTTAATTTTAATCTTATGTTTTGATTTAGTTAATCATGTAGTTTGCTTAATCTTTATGCTTATTGATTTGTTAATATGTTTGATTTATTGTGCTTCTTGATTTTGATGTGTTTGATTGTTTTAGCTTATTGTGTTTAGTGATTATTGTGTTATTTTTCTTATTTCTAATTAAGTGTTTTAATAGTTCATTTTTATAAAAAGATGATTTTAAATATTTTTAGATTATTAAGTGTTTTTAAAGTTTTTAAAATTGTGGCTTATTTGCTTTTTCCTAAAATCATTTTGGTTAAGTCTTTGGTAAGTGCTTATTAGATTATAGCTTATTTTCATATTTTTGCTTATATTTGTTTCTTATCCGGGTTATCTCAAAACCCTCTTTTCCCGACTTGTTTATCTACTTTTATTCTGACTTGTTCTTTTTGTTTAGTTTTATCCAAATTAAGTTTAACAAACATTCCGAATAGTGTGCATTTTGTTATTCAGGATTAGATTCAAAAGCCATATTCCGGATTATATGGAATTTATGTTTCTCGGATTTTATACTTGACAGAATTCCAAATAAGGATCTAAACTACATATTCCAAATAGCAAGTATAACTTGGATTCCGGATAGAGCCTTGGATTCAAACATTCCGGATAAGCAAAGATCCATTTATTCTGGATTGTTTGGACAACACGTATTCCGGATAAGGAGGAAAAAAAGGGATTCCAGATTGCTTCTTTCACACAGATTCCGGATTGCTCCTTTTTATCTAATTCCGGATAACAAGTGGAATGTGTTATTCCGGATTGTACTAGGGTCTCATATTCCGGATTGTACAAGAGTGAGGATTCCGGATAAGCAAGGTTTCTAGATTCCAGATTGTGCCTATTTTTGGATTCTGGATAAGTTTAGGTTTAGTATTATTCCGAATAGTTAGAAGAACTTGGATTCCGGATTATGACATGGTTTGGATTCCGGATTGTTTACATTTTAGGGATTCCGACTTAGCTTTTGTTTATTTCCTGTATTAGTTTTAAATTTTATTTTTCCCGCTAATTTTCTTTAGTTTAATTTTAAACTTATTTCATCTTAGATTTATTTCAAGTTTACATTTTTAGAAAGTTTAAAGTTATCAAATTTACTTTTACAGTTTTAATATTTCATCATTTATTTTTAAGTTTTAATTCTTAGTTTCAATTTTCAAGCTTTCATTTTTACTTTGTTACTCAACGACATTTTCATTTTTCATCTTTAGTTTAAATTAGATAATTATTTTCTTTCTTTTTCACCAAGAACAACTGAGTCGCACTTTCAACTGTAGTCAATTCGATTATACCGATTTCAACGAACTTTTTAACTACGTAAAATCCAGTTATTAGTGTTCAACACATGATCCTGATATATGGATACTTGATTATAAGTTAGACCATCTGTTCATCTGTAATCAGTTAAATGCTTTAATCATATGGATAGTTAATTATAAGTTGGATCATTTATATTTTTGTTTTATATTTTTTTTGTTTGCCATTGACAGAGTACCTTGCCAACACACATTGAGGCTGAATCCGACAGTATTGTTATAAAGATTTGGCTCAACATGATTATGTGTGTATCAAGTTCTTTAGTATCTCAACTTCAGGAACACAAATTCAAGAAAAGAACTGGAAGCTTGTAGCATGCTTCGAGGAAAGTTACCGTGATATTAAAGATAGTTATGATCACGTTTTAGGGGAAAAGAAAGCTGATAAGCTGCCAATCAAGATGACTAGTTTCTATAAGAGGAATTAGAGTTGCATCTTATTAAAGAAGCAATGTTTGAACAATTTGGTCATATGGGGCATGAACTTTCTATGTCATTGAAGGAAGTTACAGATGACAAAGATGTAAATCTAAGATGTTTGTCTGCAAAAGAGATTAAATTAATCATCATGTCGTCAAAACTAGAACAAGTGCATTGGAAAATAATGATATTCAGATTGAGAGCATACATAGGATTGGGCTTTCATTTGCACGTGCTTTGAACAGAAAATTTTATAGCTTTTTTAATGGTGGATTATCTGATGTTGCTGAAATCAAGGAAGTATGCTTCTCATTTCAATTTTTGGTTACCTGCAGTATTGCCAACATGTGGACCTTCATCTGGGTATATCCCGATCGTTTCCACCTACAACGGGCAGCCAACACGGTTGTCTCGATGGAAATTTGAGAAGGAGACTTTCATACTCAGTCAAATATATCTGCTCCGCTGAAACAAATCCTTAACATGCCAACAATGAAGTCCCCGAATTAGGCTCGACACATTTTCACGGTGATTGTCATTTTCATGTTTAATATGCTTTTCTACTTTTGTTGTGACGCTCTGTTGTTGGTTAACGCAGATGATTCGACACCGTACATTGGCATTGGTGATTTTGATCATCAATGTTACTCTGGCGCAAATGGCCATGACATATCACAAACCTTTCATACAGCAAGTCGAAATGCGTGCTGCTATACACAAGTTACAAACAAAACATGATTCAGTCATGTTTCGTTTTATGTTAATAATATCACATAAGCCGGACTTAAACTTGTCCTTCGAAAGAAATATGTCTATTGTAATACCTTGCATGACCACCACTTCAGAAAGGCAGTATAGTTTTAAGCAATGCACATAATCTCAAGACCATTTCATTTGGGTTAATATACACGCAGGTTACTAAAGTTTGGCCAAAGTAACGATTTTGTTACTAAAGTTTAAAACCTTACACTTAGGTTACTAACGTATTGTTTACCTGAACTTCTAGTTACTCATAATGTTTTTACCCGTAGTTATAAGTTGCATGTCTACGTGGACTCCAACTTACGTTTTCGTCAGTAAACTTACGTTTTCTTCACTAAAGTTACGTTTTCGTCAGTACACTTACGTTTTCGTTAGTAAACTTAAGTTTTTGTCAGTAAACTTACGTCATCGTTAGTTAACGTACGTCTCATCAGTAATTTTACGTTTACGTCAGTAAATTTACGTTTTTGTCAGTAATTTTACGTTCTTGCCAGTAAACTTACGTTTTCGCAAATAAACTTACGTTTTCGTCAGTGATTGTACGTTTTCATTAGTAAATTTACGTTTTCGTCAGTAAATTTTCATTTTCTTCAGTTAATTTTCATTTTAGTGAGTAAATATCGGTTTTCTTCAGTAAATTTACGTTTTCGTCAATAAATTTACATTTTTCTTAGTATTTTTACGTTTCCGTTAGTAATTTTATGTTTTCATTAGTAAAATTACGTTTTTGGTCAGTAAATTTACGATTTTGACTGTAAATTTTTATTTTCGTCAGTAAATTTACGTTTTCGTCAGTAAATATACATTTTCTTCAGTAAATTTACGTTTTCGTCAATAAATTTACATTTTTCTCAGTATTTTTATGTTTCCGTCAGTAATTTTACGTTTTCGTCGGTAAATTTACGTTTAAGTCAGTAAATTTACGATTTCGTCAGTAAATTTCATTTTCGTCAGTAAATTTACGTTTTCGTCATTAAATATACGTTTTCTTCAGTAAAATTTAAGTTCTTGTCAATTAATTTACATTTTTCTCAGTATTTTAATGTTTCCGTCAGTAATTTTACGTTTTCGTCAGTAATTTTACGTTTTCGTCAGTAAATTTACGATTTGGTCAGTAAACTTTCATTTTGGTAGTAAATTTACGTTTTCGTTAGTAAATATAAGTTTTCTAAGTAAATTTATATTTTCATCAATAAATTTACATTTTTCCTCATTATTTTTAGGTTTCCTCAGTATTTTTACGCTTTCGTCAGTAAATTTACGATTTCGTCAGTGAACTTACGTTTTCTTCAGTAAATAAATATTTTCATATGTATTTTTATGTTTTCGTCAGTAAACTAACCATTTAGTCAGTAAATACGTCTTCATCAGTATTTTTATGTTTTCTTAAGTATTTTAGGTTGAAGAAAACGTAAAATTATTGACGAAAACATAAATTTACTGACGAAAACGTAAAAGTACTGACAAAAACATATTTTTATTGGCGGAAACATAAATTTGCTGACGAAAACCTATATTTACTTACGAAAACGTAAATTTACTGACAAAAACATAAAGTTACTAACGAAAACGTATATTTACTGAAGAAAACGTAATAGTAGTGACAAAAACGTAAAATTACTGACTAAAACGTAAGTTTAATGACGAAAACGTAAAATTACTGACGAAAACGTAAAAATACTTACGAAAACGTAATTTTACTTACGAAAACATACGTTTACTGACGAAAACGTAAATTTACTGACGAAAACGTAAATTTATTGACTAAAACATAAAATTACATACGAAAATGTAAATTTACTGACGAAAACGTAAGTTTACCAACGAAAACGTAAGTTTACTGACGAAAAAGTAAGTTTACTGACGAAAACCTAAGTTTATTGACGAAATCAAAAAATTACATACGAAAACGTAAAATTACTGACGAAGACATAAAATTACTGACGAAAACGTAAAAGTACGAACGAAAACGGGAAAAAACTGACCAAAACGTAAAGGGTTAATATACACGCATGTTACTAAAATTTCGTCAAAGTAACGATTTTGTTACAAAAGTTTGGCCAAAAATAGAATAGGGCCCACCAAAACCAGCTTAAAAGGTAACCTATCTCATGAGTTACGGTGGGATAGTTTTTCTGAACGTTTAGTAACAAATAAGTCAAACCCGTATACAATAGTAACCTAAGTGTAAGGTTTTAAACTTTAGTAACAAAATCGTTACTTTCGCCAAACTTTAGTAACCTCTGTGTATATTAACCCATTTCATTTCCAGGTTTCAAACTGATCCCGTGTTATGTGATTGTTAGTTTTCATTAACACAAATTTAACGTTAGTTTTATCTTTCTGACGCAGCTAACTACTGACTCGTCGTTTTGTGATACTTGGTTTTCAGAATGTCTTCGGTGGGAGACATAGGGTAACATTCTATAGCGTCTGACATTTGGAATTTTGTTTCAATAATCATCTAGGGTAATAGATATTTAATATTTCTTTGATCGATCTAACTCTTATTATAAATTATTTGATCTACAGGCTTACAAAGGGATTTAAGCTTTGCATTTCTATCATATGCAAGGGTGAGGAAATACTACATAGAACTAATATGATGACGAAATAGGAGTTATTAAAAATAGCATCATTGCATAGGTAATACGTTGGCTTGCTGGATGCAGGTAGTTATCTGACTCCCACCTCACCCCACCCAGATTGGAAAGTAATAACATAAAATACGGAGTAATAATAAAATAATAAGAAACAATCTTGACTTAGTTGTCAATTTATTTGTTAATCTCCTTTGGTGGTGTTTTTGTCTATTGCTGCCGTGAGGCTCCCTTTCAGAACAATTTTGATGAGTTGTATAGTACCTCTGTTTAGTATGGAAAATTTTTTTTGTGAAAGGTCAATGGGATTCTATTACAAGTTCTGTTAGAAAAGTCCACACAAGTTAACTAAGACATGGTTGACCCTTTTTTCCATGTACATAAAGGAATAATTCTACAAGAGAAACTCCTTGGTTTAAAAATGCATAGGTTGTTTTAAAGCCCACCAAAACACAACACTCGCTTCTTGAAAGACTTTCAGGGACAAAATCATTAATAGGAAATGACCATCTAATGTCCTTCTGAATCCCATAATTATGTTAAGTGTGACACCATGTTTCTCCTGGTGTAGTTCAAGCGGCAAACCTGAACTTTAGGTACCTCAAATCCTCAATCATCAATGAAAACGTGTTTTGCATATGATAGATTAGGGTAATTGGGTATTTCGAGTGCCCAAGGATACTGCAGTTGTGGAGTCTAATAGGTGTCCACTTTGTTTAATAACGACTGGATTTGTTCGCGGAAGGTTAGTATAGCTCGGAGTATTAACCGTTTAAAGTTTAAACATGCTAAGTTACTGGTTTGACCTTTTTAGTCGCTAAAAGTTGCTGAACGTGGCTATATTGTGTGTTGATTTGACAACTTCTTTTAAATGTAAATGCCCGATTAGTTTCATTGGCTCAAAATTCCATCTACCTCATGTTAAATTTGATTCTATTTTTCTTTAATTCTTTCTTTAATTGATTTTAATGTATTTCCTCTTTCATTACTAAATTGATTTTTGTTGGACTTCCATGATTACAATCTGGTAATTTCGGTCTTGCATTCAGTTTCAGGAAAAAAATGTTTGAGGATGGTGTAAAGACACCAACCTTACTTGAAGGCCAATGGAAATATAATTCAGTCATTCATTCAATTCAAGAGAAGGTACCATTTGAAATAATAATTTCCTTTCATGTGTTCTGCACTGTTAGTGCTCATATAAAACCATTTAGAGGTGTTTGGTTACGTATTATAGAAACACCCGCATACTCCTCTTCTGCCAATTCAAGATGTTTCATTCAAGACAAAAACAAAACTATTCGAATATCTAAAATAGTCTAATCACTTTTTTTCTCAATTAAAAAGTACAGGCTCTAAAAAGAACGTGTGACCTCTTCAGGAAATTGACTGAATAAGTGCTTACTTTTACATAAAAAGGGTTGCCGGAAGTTCATCTAAGTTTCCTTGAGAAGGAAGAAAGATGAAGTGGATAAGGATCTTCCACAAAAAAAAACAATATATATTCTTTCCAATATGTCAAAGTGCAGATCAATCCGCACAGAATAGCACATGAGTTGACTTCTATAGATTTTGCAGGAAAAAGTAACATAATACACAAAAAACATAAGGTAAGATGCATTTGCTTATAAAGTGGTCACACCATAGTTTTTTAAAGTTGATCTGATTATAATACATGGTTGGAGTGAGTGGTTGTTTACCCACTGAACCATTAGGAATCAATGATTTTAATGCAAAGCAATGCCTAAAAACATTGTTAGTATTAATTAATCTTTCTTAGTTTTGATCACGATAAATTACAAAGACATTTATTGTCAAACACAATCATAAAACGAATTATCTAACAAACACTATCATCAAGGTAATAATCATTACACTAACATATCTTAATCATGCTTAGTTATCATAAAAGTGATTAGCTTTAAAACTCACTTTTGTCAAACATTACAAAAGATTTTTAATAAACTTTATTTTTAAGAAAATGTTTTATTAAAATGAAAATGCAAATTTGAATATGGCATATTCCAAATGCCATAAGAATATCCTTTGAAGGTTTAAACAGCCTCAGATATTTCAAATTCACTAAAAGACAAAAAGGAGCGGAGTCTACGCCGGCGGTACCTTAGCACTTACGGCGGTTCCTTATCGATAAGGAACCGCGGGCTCCAATAAGGAACCGCGGCCAGATATAGCCGTTGGATGTTTTGTCCTATAAATAGTGGATCCTATAAATAGTGGATCAAATCTGCATTCTCATCAACCCTTTTTGGACATCTTTTCAGCCTACTTTCTCCTTTCTAATCCTAGTCATTTGTAAATGATCACTTAATGTGTTAAGTATGTTTACTCATGATTATCCTCTTGATTCCCTTCTTTACCTTGTCCAAAGAGAAGATCACTCACACACTTGTGATGTGATTAAAGATGTAACATTGATGAAGATCACCTTCTCCTAAAGATCTAGTCCTGTTCATCATTCGTTTATTTGTGTCTTGTGTAGATCCAATGTATTTGTGAATACTTGGACTAGTTGTGTTCATCCAAGTTATTTGTGAATACTTGGATTAGAGTTGTGTACATCCATTGCACATGTGTGTGCTTGGATTTGTGTTGTGTAGATCCAAGCTACATGTGTGTACTTGGATATGATTAGTTGAGTTGTAATTAGTTGTGTTAGTTTTCACTAAACTATAAAGTGATATGGTTGTGTCTTGTGAGTTCTCACTAAACTATAAAGTGATATGTAGTTATGTTGTGTGAACTTCACACTTAGCTTCAAAGTGAAGAGTCGTGAAGATTGGTTCTAGCTTTGGATTAGAATTCGACATCTAGCCTTGTGTCGGAAAATGGTGAAGTAGGAAACGTTGTGAAGATTGGTTCTACCTTTAGATTAGAACTCGACATCTAGCCTTGTGTCGTAAAAGAGTGAAGTGGGCGACGTTGTGTAGATTGGTCCTAGCTAAGATTCGGTCTCGACATTTAGCTTAGTGTCGGAAAATAATGTATGCGACGTTGTAAGGTTTTCTCCGCCAAGAAGGGAGCTTGTGGATATAGTGGAAATCTCGAGTAAGGTGTACTCGAGGAGTGGAGTAGGAACGAGGATAGAGCCTCATTGCCGAACCACTATAAATCTTGGTGTCTTCCTACTAGGTTGTTTCTTTCCTTACTCTTTACTTACATTCATTATCACTACACTTATTATACATTGTTAATGCACTAGAATTGAACCTAATCATTATGCAACTAGATTTCAAGTAAAAGATAGTTTTGTGCACTCACCTAATTGAAAGGAATTTTAATTAGGAGATAAACCGATGAGAAACTATTCAACCCCCCCCCCCCCTTTCTAGTTTCTACAAATGATGTTCTAAATTTTGTAGAATACGTATGACGGGTCAAAATTAGTTCGAGTTAGAACCAAACATATTAGCTGATAATGTTGACTCGCCCCTTTGAGCTGATTCTCAATATTGTCTGCATTAAAACGAGCGTTGGTTAATCAACTTTAGTTTAGTATTAATTTACTAACTTTAATATTAATTTAAATAACTTGTAAAATTTAATTCTAATCATTCTCGCTTCAAAACCGGGTCATGTTCTTTTCAAAATGGCGGGTCATGATCTGATACCATAATTGTAACACCCTATCTAATAGGATAGAGTGCTACAGTAAATTATGGCGTATCATCAAAGCATGCAAGGTAAATGTCTAAACATTCATGACCATAAATATAAATACCGGAATCAAACATCGGTAGTCTAGTAACTCACAAACAAGCAATATAAGTACTGTAAATGGAAAGGACTAAACAATGTCCAAAAGATGTAAAGTATGATAAAGTAGGAATAAATGCATAAGGTAAAAGAGGCCGGATAGCTTCCAATCCGAATGCACATACTCTGGAGTTCATACTTGCGTCCTTGGGTACCTACCGTTTGGGAACATGGAAAAGTAGACGGCTGAGCATAACGCTCAGTGCACGAATATACAATAAAACATGAAAAAACATAGAGTATAGAAGCATATAAAGGATATAAAGCATGAATGGCAGCGGAAATGAATAAGTCCTGGAAAACCTAGTTGTCTGTCATGTTAACTGGTTTTAGTTCTGAAAACATAGCTGATGTTACTTATGAAAATCGGTATTAGTTAATGTACCATAATATCCAATATAGGTCATGAGGTCAACAACGTGCATGAATACTTGTTGGGGAGACCTCATCATGCAATTAGAGGGGTTGCCTCTAATTAACTGGTAAGTGGGTAGGAGGGATCAACTCCTTGCGAAGGATGTAAGGCACACACCACATTCACCATGAAATCCTGACTGAAACATATAACTCAGATGCACCCATACGCCCCACATGATAATATAATAATATAATGGCCAAATAACTGAAAAGGGACGCCACGAGCTATCACTCCGCCGTGGTGAAGTCATAACACTAATGCCTCTAGTGTTATGGTTATGGTACCTCCATAACTAGGTGAAACTGGTCATGTTGGGTCAAAAAGTTGATGTGGCAGAAACTCAAAAACGAAGAAAACATGAAGAAAATGTCCAAGCGTTGTCAAGAGTTAATCAAGCGTTGATAAGAGCAAATTAGGCGTTGTTAGCTTAAGAGTTGTCATGTACAATGTAAGCATTGTTACATGAAATTCAAGCATTGACAAAACGTAGACAAAGAAGCTTATGGAAGCTTCTATTTAGATAAACATGCAAAAGATATTCTGCATAAGTTTATTTAAATAGAAGATTTACTTGTTTATTCATCATTATCTCTTGTAAACCCTAATCCTTACACTATAAAAGGAACCAAGGGTCTTAGGTTTTATTCATATAATTCATTCACAATGTAAACCTAAACGTGTGTGTGCACTAGACGTGGGATTCAATGTATACACGTCTAGTGGATGTTTGTTATTAATATAATGAACATCCCTATTGTTTTAATTCATGTTATTGTGCCTAAACACCTTGTTAATGGTTGTTGTTCTAATTCCGCTTTGATTGTTTAATCATATGAACAATGATCATTCCTAGTAGCTTCAAAGATCCGGAAACCAAGGTTTCCACAATTGGTATCAGAGCCTCGTGGCTCGTGATGCTAGGACCAACAAGGTGTTCGTGTTTCGAGAAGAAAAGAAAAATCCGTCTAGGGTTTTTCTGGACGTTTTTGTGTGCGCAGCAGTATTCAGAAGGTCATAACTTTTGATTGAACCGTTGGATCGTCACGAAATTTCTTGTGTGTGTTCTATACACATATATCTAGACATCCACCGGAGGGATTGTCATGTTTTATCTCCAAGAAAAAGTTATTAAGCGTCAAAGTCAGCAGTGAGTGAATGCATTTTCCTGTGAACAGCCATATTCAAAACACGATCTCTCCTTCGTTAACCGTTGGATCTTAGTGATTTTTGAACTGTAAATTCTTGGCACTTGTGTCTAGAATCTCACCAAAGGGATTTCCGATCTGAGCTTTTATCAGAAAGTTATTTGAATTCGAAGTCGGCTGCAAAGAAGGTACAAAGTTTTCTGTTTCACATAAAATAATGAATTAGGGTTTATGCCAAACCCTATAATTAATTATAAAACAGAAAAGAATGATGTTGTGATCCAAGGATGTTTCAGTAGGGATCAAAACGTGATGTTGATGATATGGCTCACATGAATAATTTTCGTTTTTAGGGTTTTGTAAAATAAACCCTAGATTTCAAAAGGAAGTAGCAAATCGATCTATTATTTTGATGTTTGTATTAGTTTCTAGTGCTCCAAAGAAAAGTGGTCCAAAGGGTTTTGCTGCAAAAAGTACTCTGCATTCAACAATGATTCTTGATCGAAGGTGATATTAACATAATATTGGATGCAAAGGACTGTAAAGGTACTGTGCATATTTGTTTTTTAAGCAGACGTGAGACAGTAGTCAGACATGTCAAAATTGTCTGTATTACAATTAATGCTTAAAAGTACTATGATAAGATAGATTGTGAACATTGTACACAGTTGCAGCATAAAGAAAAAGAGGCAAATATTGTTTGTCAAGATGTGTATCACGTAGGGATGAGATTCCCATGAATGGTAAGTCCCTATTTTATTGTTACTGTATGTGCTGTGGATCAAGTAAAAGGCTGTCAAGATAGAGACGTGGGTTGTGTGAGATATTCACTTGCTGATTTTCAGGGATGTGAATATATCTACTATATTTAATTTGCTAGTTATCATGGATTACACTCTACTTCATATTGGTTTGTGATATTGTTTGAAAAGAAGAAAATCACGTTAGATTAAAGCCAAGAAAGGAAAGCAAATATTCTAGCCAAAAGAAAAAAAAACAGTAACGTTGATAAGGACAAGAAAAGGGTCTATTAAGATTCAAACCGTGAGAGATGTGATTGGTTTAAAGGTCCAATCTTGTTCGCATGAGTGGTCTGTATCAAGACAGCAAGGTACATGTTGTTTGTGATGATGATAGCTACGTTCATGATCTAAACAAAGGTATAGCAAGTCTTGAAATTGGTTGAAAAGTGAAAAAGACTGTTTGGACCATCGACCTATCATTGTTCACAAATGTCATCACGTGAGAGTATATATGTTATTCTAACTTTCTACTCATGGTCCATATTATCATGCGTATTCACATGTTGGTACTATTGGTTTGAGTACAAAAGTAAAAGATGTGACACCATACATGTTATCACGTGATGTTTTGTCAAATTTCAAAAGCATATAGAACAAGATGGGATGTGATTATTGCAGCGAGGGTACAATGTGCCAAGGCAATTTGTTGTATGTCTATTAAAGCGGTGACATCGATATAAAGAAGTGGTCATGTGGTATACACATCGAGGTAATGTTTTTAGCCACTTACAGTGTTTGACACTGACAGAGTTTTGGTTCGACGCTGACAGGAATAAGTTAAGCGCTGTTGGGAAGCGCTGACACTTGTTGTCCGATATAATATTTTTCAAACGCTGACAAGTGTTGTCCGATGTTGGACAACAAACAGTGTTAATATATTGGATAAAGGTGGATATTGGACAACAAAAGAATTGCTGTTGTTTGATAAAATTGGTACGTTTTTAGCACACAAAAAGGAGGAATTTACACACAAAGGTACATGGAATCTCCGTTTTAATTTAGAATATCATGTTGATATTTATGGCTCGGATATTTTTAAAAGGGATTAATGATTTTAATGCGAGTTAGCAACCATTCATGAGAATTTGATGGATATTTTAAACTATGTAATCGGGATAGCCTTGTGAAAGAGTTATCTGTTAGGATACTTTTACATATGGTATGAAGATGTTATTCCACTAAAATTCGTCATGAAGAGGTGTTAGCTTAAGGGGAAGAATTCTTATGGTAAGGTTGATGATTGAAGAAGATTTTCGCGAGTTTTTGTTTTATCATATCTTAAAGTCATGCACTAGCGACTTTAAAGGTAACTTGTTCGTGCTTTACATGGTTGGTGATGAAGACTTGTCATAACACTTGAAGGAGTTACATTATCGTGCTCAGTGTCTCACATAGGATGAGAATATTGACAAGGGATCGAGGTCTACTTATATTTAATCATTGGTATAAGTTTTTCATCACATGGATAGTACAAGACATGGAACATAGGTTTGGGTTATTCTACTTCTACATCAAAAATATCATATTAATTGTTCTTCAAGATCATTACACAGAGCCTACATATGGAGAATCTTCAACATTGCAACATTGTTTACTTCCTTGTTGATGTGACAAAAAGGGGAAGAAATACGTGCTACACTTGAGGGGAAGCAATTTGAAGATCATGTACAACTTACAAGAGATACACATAGAGTTTTGCCACCATCAACTAGGGGAAGATTGTTGGGTCAAAAAGTTGATGTGGCAGAAACTCAAAAACGAAGAAAACATGAAGAAAATGTCCAAGCGTTGTCAAGAGTTAATCAAGCGTTGATAAGAGCAAATTAGGCGTTGTTAGCTCAAGAGTTGTCATGTACAATGTAAGCATTGTTACATGCAATTCAAGCATTGACAAAACATAGACAAAGAAGCTTATGGAAGCTTCTATTTAGATAAACATGCAAAAGATATTCTGCATAAGTTTATTTAAATAGAAGATTTACTTGTTTATTCATCATTATCTCTTATAAACCCTAATCCTTACACTATAAAAGGAACCAAGGGTCTTAGGTTTTATTCATATAATTCATTCACAATGTAAACCTAAACGTGTGTGTGCACTAGACGTGGGATTCAATGTATACACGTCTAGTGGATGTTTGTTATTAATATAATGAACATCCCTATTGTTTTAATTCATGTTATTGTGCCTAAACACCTTGCTAATGGTTGTTGTTCTAATTCCGCTTTGATTGTTTAATCATATGAATAATGATCATTCCTAGTAGCTTCAAAGATCCGGAAACCAAGGTTTCCACAGGTCATGCATGTATATGGCTAAGGTAACTAATAAACATAAGCATTTAATCTGTAACTACTGGGGAAAACAGTTGGCTGCATACGGGAAATCCTAATGAAGGAAGAGATTGTCCTTACTGAAGGACGGGAAATCCGTACCTTATGTCCAGTAGAAGCTAACCAAACGATGAAGACTAATCCGCCTTGACGGATAACACTACATAAGAAATATGGACGTATATGAGTTGTCTGAATTACATGTGTTTTACTGGTTCCGCGTGTTAATTGCTTGTTATACGTATTCTGTAATGTTTTACTATTTACTGTGTTTAACTGTAGTTATTATGATGTTATGTTGTGTTTTATACATGTATTAATGTATTATAATACTTGTATTGTGATACAAAGTAACTTTCTAAAAATAACAGGTTTCCATAAATAGTAAGTTTCCAAAAATAGAAAGTTTCCAAAAATAGAAAGTTCCCAAAATTAGTAAGTTTCCATAATTAGAATTAAGCTGAATTATAAATAATAAGTGAAGTTAAGTTAGTACAATACAAATCATGTTTATAGTTCATTAATTAAATAACTGGATAATTTAATTAAACTATATGTTATATGATTTTAATTAAAATACATGTTTTAATTAAAATGACTAAGTATAAATACCTTAGGTTATACATGAATTAATTTAAATAAATTAATTAACCTAAAGTTTTAATATGACATGATTTATAAAAATAGTTTTTATAAAAACCCGAATCCCGAGCCCGTGTTTTAATTAAGCCGAACCAAATAAGCTAAAAACAAAGTCCCACCGAGACCTTGGAGGGGTCCCGGTTGACACTACTTAATCAACTAAACATGTAAACCTACTCCGGCTCGAAGTCGGGGTCCCTTTGGTCTCGGGTCAGATCAAACAAAACCAACCGAGCCCCTTAGGGGTCTCGGTGGTGCCTCGGTTACACCAAACCGAACAAACAACACACCCCGACCCTTGGTCGGGGGTTTCTTGCCTGCACCGAGCCACAGCCAACCAAGCCGAGACCTTTATGGTCTCGGTGGTGGTGATTAAAACCAAAACGAGCACCACTTTGGGGGTCTCGGTGTCTAGGCAGAACCACAACCACAAACCAAACACTCCCTTGACAAAATTAATTAATCCTAGTTATTTCTTTTCATGTTCATGTGATTAATTAATTTTTAAACATGAAATCATAAGAAAATTAAAAATGAAACGAAAGGTTTTTGAATATACCAATGCGTGTAGAATGACGAGGTGATCACGAATAAATTAAACAAACACAAAAATCGTCCGGGTTTGCTCTTGTTCTTGAGGTGGCCGACGGTTATGGTGAAACAAGGAGGAAGAGGACAAAGTTTTATGTAAACCTAAAAATAATGAAAAAGGTTTTCACATATGTTTTTATTAAAATTAGTTTTTGGCCAAAAGGCCCACTTGGCCTCTTTCCTTTGTCTTGCCGCGACATGGGGCCCACCATGGGGTAAACCCGTAGTTTTTCGTGTGTTAAATAATTTACGTGTGTGTTCGTGATTTATTATTCATGATTTTGGTATTCGTGATCGTGTCACATTTATAATATTCATGATTGATCGTTATTCATTGTCGTGACACGTGTATTAATATTATAAATGTAAAGTTTAAATTTTACCGTGTTTTCGTATGTTACTGTTCACGTGTACTGTTCATAGGTATTTAATGCGGGTTTTACAACTCTCCCCTCTAAAAGAACAATTCTTCCTCAAATTGGAGAAACGTAAACTGAAAGAAAACATACCCGAATTAGAACTGGAAATGAGGGTAAGAAGTCCGTATAGAATCCTCCGTCTCCCAAGTGGCTTCCCGCTCAGGATGATCCCTCTAGAGGATTTTGACGAAAGGGATCGTCTTCCTCCGCATGACACGATCTTGTCGCTCAAGAACTCTCTCGGGTTCTTCGACATATGAAAGATCCTCTCGAATCTGATCAAGTGGATACTGGACACCATGAACTGGATGATAGTTGTATCCTCTGAGTAAGGGCACATGGAACACGTTGTGAACGTGTGATAGCTGAGGCGGTAACGCTAAATGGTATGACACTTCACCAACGCGTTCTATGATGTCGAACGATCCGATGAAGCGAGGACTAAGCTTCCCTCTGATTCCATAATGTCTAACTCCTCGTGCAGGGGATACCTTGAGGAAAACGTGGTCACCTACGTTGAAAGACACATCTCTACGATGTTTATTAGCATAGCTCTTCTGACGAGCACGATCTTCCTGAAGTTTTGCCTTGGCGACAGCGACCTTCTCATTGGTCACTTCAATCATCTCTGGATCTTCAAGCAGTCGTTCGCCCACCTGATCCCAGCAGATTGGGGTGCCACACTTTCTGCCATACAACATCTCAAAGGGAGCACACTTGAGGCTAGCGTGCCAGCTGTTGTTCTAGGCGAATTCTACTAGGAATATATAATCATCCCAGCTTCCTGACCATTCTAGAGCACACGACCGTAGCATGTCCTCTAATGTCTGAATGGTATGTTCCGACTATCCGTCGGTCTGAGGATGAAAGGCAATGCTGAGCTTAAGTCGACTCTGCCAGAAACGTGATGTGAAACGGGGATCTCTGTCAGAGATGATTTCTGATGGAGTGCCATGCAGTCTCATGATCTCCCTCTGGAATGTGTCTGCTAATTTGCTGACCGGATGTTCCTTGCGAATCGGCAGAAAATGAGCAGATTTAGTCAACCTATCCACAATGACCCAGATAGCGTCATTCTTCTTCTGAGTAACCAGAAGACCAGTAACAAAATCCATGGAGATTTTGTCCCACTTCCATGCTGGAATATCTAATGGTTGTAGTAAACCACTAGCTCGCTGATGTTCGATCTTCGCCTGCTGACAGATCATACATTTAGAAACGAAGCTGGCAACATCCTGCTTCATACCACTCCACCAAAAGTGTTGCTTGATGTCGTGGTACATCTTGATAGAACCAGGATTTAGGGTAAATGGAGAACTGTGAGCCTCAGTCAACACAGCTTCCCTGAGAGTAGAGTCATCAGGAACAACTAGTCTAGTGCCCTGCCATAAGATACCGTCGTCGACAACACGAAACTCTGTCTGCTGATCAAGGTTCTGAATGATAGCCCAAATATAACCATTGTCCTTATGAGCTTCCTTAATCCTAGAATGTAAGTCTGGTTCCACTCTAATATTAGCCCATTAACCGTGCTGTCCTCGTACACAAAACTCAATGTCAGTCATCTCTAGGTCACGAATGATCTCCTTTGCAATCGAAATGCCAGCAATCATACCCGACCTTCTGCTTAGAGCATCTTCCACCACAATTGCCTTACCAGGATGGTATTGAATGTTGGTGTCGTAGTCCTTCAATAGTTCTAACCATCTCCTCTGTCTCATGTTCAGTTCCTTCTGGGTGAAGATGTACTTGAGACTCTTGTGGTCGGTGAATATGTCACATGATTCACCATACAAATAATGTCTCCAGATCTTCAACGCGAAAACAACTGCTGCAAGCTCTAAATCATGAGTAGGATAGTTTTCTTCATAAGGTTTCAGCTGTCGTGATGCGTATGCAATAACCTTCCCATGTTCCATGAGAACGCAGCCTAAGCCCTTTCCTGAAGCGTCACTATAAATCTGAAATCCACCTGAGCCAGATGGGAGAGTAAGAATAGGTGTAGTCACTAACTTCTGCTTAAGGTCTTCAAAGCTCTTCTCTCGCTCTTCCGTCCAGACGAATTTCTATCCTTTCCTCATCAGCTTAATCAAAGGTAAGGCTAACCGTGAAAAGTTCTCTACAAACCTGTGGTAGTAGCCAGCTAAACCTAGAAAACTTCTAACTTCTGTTCCAGATGTAGGTCTTGGCCATTTAGTGATAGCTTCAACCTTGGTAGGATCCATGGTGATCCCCTCTGCAGATACAATATGGCCTAGAAATGCCACCTTGGTTAACCATAACTCCCACTTAGAGAACTTGGCGTACAACTGCTTCTGACGAAGAATCTGTAAGACTGTACGAAGGTGTTCCTCATGTTCCTCCTTGGAATTGGAGAATATCAGGATGTCATCAATGAACACAATAATGAACTTGTCCAGAAACTCATGGAAGACACGGTTCATCAAATCCATGAAGACAGCTGGAGCACTAGTGAGTCCGAATGGAATGACTACGAACTCGTAGTGCCCATAACGTGCACATAAAGCAGCCTTGGAGATATCCTGCTCTTTAACCCGTAAATGTTGGTAGCCGGACCTCAGATCGATCTTAGAAAAATGCATGGCGCCTTGAAGTTGACCGAATAGGTCATCAATTCACGGCAAAGGATAACGATTCCTGATCGTGATCTTGTTCGATTCACGATATCCTATACATAAACGCATGTTGTCGTCTTTCTTCTTCACGAACAGTACCGGTGCACCCCATGGCGATGCACTGGGACGGATGAAACCTCGTTCCAGAAGTTCCTGTAGCTGATCTTTTAGTTCCTTAAGCTCTATAGGATCCATACGGTAAGGAGCTTTGGAAATTGGCTCTGCACCTGGTATGAGCACGATTCCAAACTCGAATTCACGAACAGGTGGTATGCCCGGAAGTTCATCTGGAAATACGTCAGGAAATTCTAACACAATAGGCTGATCGTGGATCGATGGAGACTCGGCAGTAATGTCATGAATATTGGCTATGAAGCCCTGACAGCCGTGTGATAGCAATGCACGCGCCTCTATGGATAAAATAATCTGTACTGACCACCCTGGCAAAAAACCATGGTGTATAATGTTTGGAATTTTAGTCCTATTAATCAATGAATGTTCGTTTTCCTCGACTCACACGAATTGATCTCAAATTAACGTGGATATATTTGTTCTTGGTGAAACGAATATTTTTGGTATTTTTTAAAACCTAAAAACTATTAAGTAAAAACTATGTAATCTAATTTAAAAATCTAATTTAATTAACTAAAACCTTTAACTAATTAAAATGGTTAAACTATTTTGAAGTTAAACTAAAGCTAAAAGCTATTTTGAAAACTTAAACAAAATATACTTTTAAACTATTTTCAAATTAAACTAGATTAATTAAAAACTAAAAACAATTTAATTAAAATATATTTTTTATCTTTTTATATTTTTTTAAACTAAAATAAGGAAATAAAAACTTTTAAATAAAATTAAACAAACTAAGTTTGCATTAAACTAATTAAAATAAAACTGCCAGCTTAGAAATTTAACCCTATATTAATAAACTGATGAGTAAACAAACACGAGAAAGGTGCTAGCACAATTGGAAAGGCGTTTGGTCCCTGAACAGGAGGTCCAGGGTTCGAATCAAGGCAGAGCCAATATTTTTTTTTTGCCATTTATTATTGTTTTGGAATTTAACTATTGGAATTGTGGACAAATGAAACAACAGATTAAACCACAGACCAATTGGGTCTATTGAATTTGTGCAGCAATAAAACTAGTAAAACCAAATAAGCAAAAACTAAAACGAATAAGCAATAAGCAAGACTACACAACTAAGCAGATAATCATCAACCTATACTAAGCAGATAAGCATAAAATTCTAAATAACAAATCAAAATAAGCTAGACTAAATAAGCTAAAAGCAGAAATCAGATAAGCAAACAAATCACATAAGCTAAACAGGCAATAAGCAAACCAAACAAATAGATAACGAAAAGGAAAATCTAAACAAACTGGAAATCAATAAGCGAAACTGAATAAGCAGATTAAAGGAAACCGATCTAAAACAAAACAGTAAGCAGATTTAAGTCCAATTAAAATCTTAACAAGCTTAAACGAATCCAGTATTACTAAAATAAATCCAATCTCTAAATCAAACAAACTAAAACAAACTAGCAGACTAAACTTACTTAAAAATTAAGCAGATCGAAACATTAACAGGCTAAACAAACAAATAACAATAAGCAGATATCAAACTAACCAATTTAACCGAACTCAACTAAGCTAAACAAGCAGATAAAATAGACTGAAATTAAAACTTATAAAAAAAATAGAAAATCAAACCTCGCGTAGATAACCGTTGGGACGAAGGTGGGCGCTGAACCCCCTTGTGATCCGAAACTACAAACACCACCGTTATTCACCCGTACACCATCATCACCATTAACAGTTACCAAACAAGAGATTTTTATATATAATTTCCCAGTAGGGGAAATTATTGCTACCTCTTTTTATTTTAATAATTATTTAATCAAAATAAAATCACAATTAATTGCAATAAAATTAAACGAGACAAGAATTTAAGAAAACTGAAATTTCATTAATATAAAAAATGAGTACAATACTTGTTTGAAAATAAAAATACAATAAACCCTAATTCTATTTTTTCAGAAAATAAAAGTTAAAATAAAGAAAAAGGCACTCCAAATTACAGATATTAGGGGGTTTTTATAGGCAAACCCCTGGAAACCCTCTTCTTAGCTTCAAGAGTAAGCAACCAATCCAGGCCGTCAAACACGTTTTTTTCTTCTTTCTCTCTCTTCTTTCTTTGATCAACAGATGGAAATGCATCTTGAGCCACGGATTGCCAGGCTGGCAGAAGTTGTGTTACTTGTGCTAGTTTGAGAATGACGTGGGCTTTTCTTATTGGATGAGGTAGTGGTGGAGAGGTGTGTGAGCCAATCAAAACACAAGGATTAGCCACGTAAGGAGATGGGAGAGAGGACCACAATTAGTGTCTCCTCCGAAAACTATGGGGATTTAACCCAATCGTGTGAATTACATGAATTGGGTAAAACCCCCAATTTTTATGGGTAAAATTGGTGATGGTAAAAATTAGGTTTTTGAGATTGGCTGCGTTTTTTTGGGGAAGATGAAAGTGGGTGAGTGAAAGTATTAACTTCGTTTGTAACAAATGAAAGGGGAAAGGGTAATTCGTTTTATTTAATGTGAGTGGGGTGAGGTTTTTTTGTGTGTTAACACGTGTGTGAGGTGGGAGTTTGACTGGGGTGTTTGACCTCAAAGTGAATAAAGATTTCACTTAAATCTTTTTACTGACCATTGGTTATATCATGGGCTAGGGCCCAAATTAACACACTCCTTTCGTCCCTTTGTTTAGAAAATGGGCTTGGCCCAAATTGCTATTTCTTCCAATAACATATTGTATTTGGGCCTTTTGATCCATAAGCAACTTCAACATCTTCTTAAATGGGCTTATGGGCCTAATAAGCAAATGTGGGACCCACTAAGCTCGAATATCTTCAAAAAGATTTAATCCGCTAAAATCGAGCTCGATTTTGACTTCCTTGATTGTTTCTTCAAAAACGTGTCGGTTTAGCCGGTTTTCGTGAACTTGGGCACACTTTTGGTCTTTGACTTTGTCTTTCTTCTCTTTTTGGACATTTCTTCAAAATTTGACCGTGAAATACCGTGTTTTCTTTCCTTTTGATCATTTGTACCTATTTTAACACAAAAACACAAAACCACGCGTAATTCCGACTTTTATGATATTAAACACATGATTAGGTCTTGTTTTTCCTTGATTTTAGTGTTAAAAGGATAAGTGTTTACACACTTATTAAATCCCCTACACTTGACCATTGCAATGACCCCATGCAATGCATTATTTTAAAGCATAAAGTTATATTTTTCTCATAATTAATCCATATTGGCCTTTATTACTATTACTACTACTATGACGAAAAGATAAAAACTTAAAAAGAAACAAAAGTTAATACAATTTTATTAACTTTGAAAATTTTTTGATGGAAGGAACTCGTAAAGAAATCTAAGACTTAGATTAGGGCTTTAGTGTCATGAATATTAATCATCCTCAAGTTTCACGTTCCCCATACCAAGCTTTAAAACGAGATCATTGTTTACTGATAGGTGTGTAAACACCCATCCTTTTACCACTTAATTCTGGCTAAAACGAGACCAAAACACGTATTTAATATCATTTGTTTGGAATTATGCGTGGTTTTTGTGTTTATTATGTTTTCAGAGCCAACCGGATGGATAATGGAGAAAACATGGGATTGCACGGGGTTTATCGAAGAAAAATACTCAAAATAAAGTTTATTGTCCAAGAGATGCAAAAGATTTGAAGTCACTGGGTCTATTCGAAGATTTATCGAAGAAAAGGACCAAAGATGGAAGATTTATATAAGTCGAAGAAACTCAAGTCTATTAAACGAAGAAATTAAAAGACGAGTTGAATTTAATCGACAACAAATCCCGAATCAGAATCGAAAACGTCAACTTTTCTGAAAAGACGAGAAGATAAGAAGAACGGGAGAAAGCCCACTCACCAACCAAAAGACAAGCCTATAAAAGGAATCCCCTCACACACATAGTGCCAGTTAGTTTTTTTAGTTTTCTTTCTCCCCACTTTTCTCTCCTTTCTGTTTCGTAGGATCACCATCACCACTAGGGTGTTTGGTGATTTGAATCTTTGATCTTGAAATCTTGTAATTTTAATCCTTGTTTTGTCATTGTTGAATACATTAAATCATCAATACAGGTTCTTGTTTAATCTTTCCATTTCATCTTGTTCATCATCATCTTTATCTTCAAGTTCTTAAGTTCTTATTTTATTGATTTGATCTTTAAAAGTTGTTGGGATTTGTGTTTTTGTTGATGGGATTTGTAGTTTATGGTTAGTAGATGCTTAGTGATTAGTTTATTTAAGTTTTTGGTGAAAAACTTGGTGATTTTTGGATTAAAAACATTTTTCCTTGTTCTTCGCGTTAGTTACTGTATCTGAGTTCCCAGACTTCTGGATGAACGCCAAAAGTTCCGGATGAAGGTTATTTCCAAAAGTTCCGAATAAGTTAGAAGTTCCGAATGAATGTGTCTTTAAAAAGTTCCGAATAAACTTCCTTTAAAAAATCTTCCGAATGAGTTTCTTTGTGAAAAGTTCCGAATGAGTTTTTTTTCTTAAAAAGTTCCGGATGAGTCTAAATGTTCCGGATGAGTAAATCTTCCGAATGAACCTAAATCTTCCGAATGAACTAAAAAGTTCCGGATGAATGTTTATTTTCCAAAGTTCCGAATGAAGGTTTCCTTTCCAAAAAGTTCTGAATCAGTCCAAAGTTCCGGATGAACCTAAAGTTCCGAATGAAGCAAAACTTCCGGATGAACCAAAGTTCGGAGTAAAGTTCCGGGTGAAAGTTCCGACCAAACTTCCGAAGAAAGTTCCGAATGAAGGATTTTTAGAAGTTCCGAATGAAGACTTCCGGGTGAAAAGTTCCGAATCAAGGTTCAATCTTCCGAATCAACTTCTTTTGGGTAGTTTTACTGTTTTCTTACTGTTTCTATTTCCTTCCTGTTTCTTTATTGTTTCCTTATTTCACATTTATATTTTAACTGTGACTTTAATTTTAATTTTAATTTTAATTTTAATTTCAATTCAAGTTTTATTAATTGTTATTAATTCAATTACTTTTAAAATTTAAGTTTACATTTTAAATCATTTAACATTTAGTAGATTAGAAAACCAAACCCTTTAATTTAGTAACCAAGAACAATCATTTCACTTAAGACCGAGATCAATTCGAGAGGACTGAGAGACATAAATTAGAACCCATAGCAAAATGCTTGTATCATTTACCATAAGTCCTCAAGTTAAAACCACTTATATATGACAATTGTGTAGTACTCTTTCTCCAATTCCTACGTTGTATCTCTAGATTTTATTGATTGTCATTCCCCCGTAGGCTCATTTGACTTATTTGATAATTATTATTCCAAAAATGAAGGCCAAACGGTGCAAACCCGACACTCAAAACCTAACCTCGTCCTCAAAAACGTTGTCACTAAAGTAAGCCCACATCAAGGATGATTTAACACGATTTGGGGAATAAATTCCCGGACCCAAAATTTGGCCAATAGTACTACTTATTAATTATTCCTCCAAAGTCATGTAGACTTTATGTGGAGTTTAGCAAGTTCACATCATATACCCTTAGGCTCTTTAAGATGTAAAAATGCTTCCCGTCTATTGTCCACACCCTAAGGCTCCTTGAACGATAAACGAGGGAATTGATTTTTTGATCAATTTTTATTCAACACTTACCATGCCATACACCCTAAGGCTCTAATGACAAGGTTCGTGCTACATGCCCCACACCCTAAGGCTCCTTGAGGTCATGTTTTAATCTTATTCTTTCTTTATTTATGATATATATAGTAGGCCAAATTCCGCGGTCCCATGGTCTGAATACCTCCTACTTAGTGGTTATGAGCCACCTTAGTCGGAAGTCTACAACGCTTGCACCCTCAATGTGTTCATGCTTTAATTACAAGGAGAATAAAGATTTGGCTAAGAGTTAAGATATCCAATCTACACCCCAAGAATCCTAATTTATTAAGCAATTAAATATACAAGCGGGAAGAAAGAGCCACAAAAACTCATATAAGCAAAAATTAACCCTTAAACTTATTATCAACTCTATCATCTCTCGTTCTCCACAATTTAAAATCTCAAGGAATGAGACTCGTGGATGCTTAGCCTAATAAACCAATTAAGGTCCATATGGTTAAGGATACTAGCTAGAGTAAACTTGGATAAGTAAACTCGGGTTGAGTCAAAATATTCACGATGGGCCTAATATATCAAAGACATCTAAACTTGCTAAAACCATTTTATTCATTTATTTATTTTTGAATTATTCTTTGAATGGAAATTAATACGATGCGATGACAAAAGGAAAAATAAATGAAAATACTACTAGGCCAAAATAGATCAAAATTTTGAAAAACGTTGAAATTTTTTTAAATTTTCCGGTTAAATGGGGTCAAATTCATGGAAAAGCCCACTAAAATTCGATAGAAGTCCCCCTACACTTAATATAAACATTGTCCTCAATGTTTAAGCATGTGGGAGAATAAACTCCCCTACAATTAGGACATTGAGTACGTTGTTTAAAATCGAGCTAAGGAAGGGACAACTAAAGTGATTACTTTTGTTCGTTTTATTTATATACAAGTATGAATCACAATAGTTTTGATGGAACCGGGTACACGGGAACACGAGATCACGGGTCGCGTCAAAAATACCAAAAGTGGATCATCAAAGCACATGTCCCTGCACAACATCACAACACACAAACAACCTACTTGGCTCCCCTACACTTATTGGTGGAAATGGATGAAGGAAAAAGGGTGGAAAGGATGGTAAAGGTAAAAATCTAACCTAGTTAAACGATGCTTGATTTATTTAACACGAGTCTCTAGCTCGACCTGATTTCCCGAATTAATTCAAGGGAAATGTGGAAAGGGATGGAATCATCTCATGAGAGATGTCCTCTCCATAGTACAACTTAACCCGTTGGCCATTCACCTTAAAGTTGGGCCCATTTGGTTGGGATAAATCAATGGTGCCATAAGGGAAGACTTGGGCCACGGTGAATGGACCGGACCAACGGCTCTTAAGTTTACCCGAAAAGATTTTCAACCGAGAGTTAAAGAGTAAAACTTGATCACCAACATGGAACTCTCGGTTTTTAATCTTGGAATCATGAATGAGCTTAGTCTTCTCCTTGTAGATTAATGAATTTTCATAAGCCTCATTCCTAAGTTCATTGAGTTCATTGAGTTGGATTTTCCTATGATCACCGGCTTTGTTTATATCAAAATTAGCCCATTTAAAGGCCCAATAAGCCTTATGCTCCAACTCAATGGGGAGGTGGCACGCCTTTCCGTACACAAGGCGATAAGGGGTACAACCTATAGGTGTCTTATAAGCGGTACGGAAAGCCCACAAAGCATCATCTAATTTATCGGCCCATGAGTCACGATGCTCTCCCATGGTTCGCTCTAAGATTCTCTTAAGACCACGGTTAGAAACCTCGGCTTGTCCATTAGTTTGTGGATGATACGCGGTGGAAAGTCGGTGATTGACACCATACTTAGCCATGACTCGTGCGAATCGATCATTGCAAAAATGAGCCCCGCGATCACTAATAATAGCACGAGGCACACCGAATCGAGCAAACAATTGTTTCAAGAAGTTAACAACCACCCTCGCATCGTTAGTAGGTAAAGCCTTTGCTTCAACCCATTTTGATACGTAGTCAACGACTACGAGGATGTACTTGTTACCTTTGGAGGATGGAAATGGCCCCATAAAGTCGATGCCCCATACGTCAAAGATTTCACACTCTTGGATGAAATTTTGAGGCATCTCATCTTTATGTGTGATCTTGCCTTGTCTTTGGCAAGCATCACAATGCTTAACCATTTATGTGCATCATGATAAATGGTGGGCCAATAGAATCCGGAGTCAAAAACTTTTTTAGCGGTGTAATTAGGACCAAAGTGACCACCGGTGGGTCCTTTATTGCAATCTTCAAGGATTTGTAAACCGCCAGCCCATCAACACATCTACGAATGATTAAATCTGCACATTGCTTGAAAAGATAAGGGTCATCCCAATAGTACGTTTTAACGTCCTTGAAGAATTTTTTTTGTTGGGACGATAACCCTTCGATAAGAACACCACCCGCCAAATAGTTTGCAATGTCCGCAAACCATGGGGTATCATCAAGATTGGATTTAATAGACATTAATGTATCAAGGGGAAAAGATTCATTAATCTCTTGATTTGGAGGTTCCCCTTGATAAGGATCCTCAAGTCTACTAAGATGATCCGCGGCTAGGTTTTCTATTCCTTTTTTATCACGAATTTCGATTTAAAATTCTTGTAGGAGCAAAACCCAACGCAGAAGTCTCGGTTTAGCATCTTGCTTGGTCAACAAGTATTTCAAGGCGGAATGGTCGGTGTAAACGATGGTGGTGAAAAGCACAAGATAGGGGCGGAATTTCTCAAAGGCATACACTACGGCTAAAAACTCTTTTTCGGTAGTGGTATAATGCAATTGAGCCCCCGTCATTGTCTTACTAGCATAATGAATGGGTTGGAAATGTTTGTTAACTCGTTGACCTAAAACCGCTCCTACCGCGAAATCACTAGCATCGCACATGAGCTCGAAAGGTAACTCCTAATGTGGAGAGACTAAGACCGGTGCCTTAGTTAATTTACCTTTAAGAAGTTCGAAAGATTCGAGACATTCTTGAGAGAAGATGAAAGGAGCATCCTTTTCTAAGAGATGAGTCATTGGACGATCTATTTTCGAGAAATCTTGGATGAAACGTCGATAAAATCCCACATGGCCTAAAAAACTTCTAACTCCTTTGACGGTGGTAGGTGGAGGTAACTTAGCAATGACGTCAACTTTAGCACGGTCGACTTCGATACCGGCTTTAGAAATTTTATGACCGAGGACGATGCCTTCTTTTACCATGAAATGGCATTTTTCCCAATTAAGAACGAGACGAGTGTCTTCACACCGTTTAAGCATACGTTCTAAATTAGCAAGGCAAGAAGAGAAAGAATCACCATAGACCGAGAAATCGTCCATAAAGACTTCCATAGTTTCTTCAACCATGTCATGAAATATCACCATCATACACCTTTGGAAAGTCCCGGGAGCATTGCATAAGCCGAAAGGTATTCTTTTGTAAGCAAATGTTCCATAGGGACAAGTGAATGTGGTTTTCTCTTGGTCTTTTGGATCGATAGGGATTTGAAAATATCCGGAAAAACCATCTAAGAAGCAATAGAAATCATTACCCGCTAAACGCTCGAGCATTTGATCCATGAAAGGAAGAGGGAAATGATCCTTACGAGTGGCATCATTGAGCTTACGATAGTCGATGCAAACTCGCCAACCCGTTACGAGACGAGTAGGAATCAACTCGTTGTTTTCATTGGGAACAACAGTGATTCCGCCTTTTTTAGGCACACAATGGACGGGACTAACCCATGGCGAATCCGAGATAGGGTAAATCATTCCGGCATCGAGAAGTTTGATAACTTCTTTCTTAATGACTTCATGAATTTTTGGATTAACCCTTCTTTGATTTTGGATTACGGGTTTAAAGTCATCTTCCATGAGAATTTTATGAGTACAAAAATTAGGATCAATTCCGCGGATGTCGGAGATTTTCCAAGCAATTGCTTTCTTATGATTCTTAAGCACATTGATAAGTCTGGATTTTTCATCTTCTTTTAAGTCCTTAGCAATAATGACGAGTAACTTATTATCCTCCTCTAAGAAAACGTACTCTAAATGAGACGGTAAATCCTTAAGCTCTAAATCCGGCGGATTGTCAATGGAAGGCTTAGTCAAATTAGGATCATCGTTTGTAACTTCCTTAGGAGTAGGTGGAGAAATATGGTCCTCATTGAGAAGTCTCTCAATGGTATCAAATGTCTTCTTCCCAATCGTTGGGAGAATCGTCATATTTTAAATCCACATCCCCTAAACTCGCTTCAAATTCTTGTAAAAGAAAATCACTTTCTCCAAATAGAGTTAATGAAGGAGAAATAGAAGCTACGGTCTCAACATGAGGTAAAGGAGAAATCCCGCTCTTACAAGCCTCGTGAAAATGTTCTTCGCATGCTTCGTCGAGCACATCGATATAATTCACGGATTCGGGCTCATCGGGAAGTTTGGAAAGTTTACCCATGTTAAAGACGATTTTGTCATCCCCGACCCTCATGATAATTTCACCCGCGACTACATCAATTAATGTACGCCCGGTTCTCAAGAAGGGTCGTCCCACAATTAAGGGAACACGGGGATCCATTTCATAGTCGACTACAACGAAGTCGGTGGGAAAAGTGAATTTTTCGACTCCTACAAAAACATCCTCGGCTATCCCCACCGGATAAGCAACCGTACGGTTAGCTAATTCCAATGTCATACGAGTGGGGACTAGCTCGGGTAAAGATAATTGTTTCCACACCGACAATGGCATATGATTAATACTCGCTCCGAGATCCGGCAAAGCCATACAATTCTCAACACCCGGAAAATTACAAGGAATAAGGAATCGACCAGGATCTCCTAACTTAACTGGTAATTTTCTCAAAAGAACCGCGGAACAATTCTCATTCAATTGGGTATTAGCAATATCAATCAACTTTTCCTTATCACTTAAAAGGTCCTTAAACATCTTAGCATACTTAGGCATGTGAGCGAGCGCCTCAGCAAAGGTGATATTAAAATTCAATTGTTTGAAAATTTTTAGGAAGTTCGAAACTTGAATATCATCCTTATTCTTCAATTTCTCTTTCCGCAACCTTGAGGGATAAGGTATATTGGGTTGAGAAGAAGGCTTTGGAGTGGATTGCTCACTCACATCCTTTGGTGGAGGAGGAGTAGAAATGAAAGGTGAAAGAACCGGTTTGGGGAATGAAGGTGTGGTAGAAAATTTAGGTATCGGTGGAACATAAGGTATAGACGAAGGCATAACGGGTGGTATGTCACAAGTGGAAGAAGAAGGAGGTTGGGTAGAAGAAGAAGGTATCTCGGGTCCTTGGTTAGGTGGGGGATAGGAAGGTTCTACGGTGGTCTTACCGCTCCTAGTAGTGATAGCATTAACATTAGCCCTAGGATTGGTCACGATGTTCGAAGGGAGGGCACCTTGGGGACGAAGGGTTTGAATCATAGTAAAAAATTTCTTATCGGTCGATTCTTGCATCTCTCTCATAATTCGTTCATGGTCGGTCAATTTTTGTAGAACCAAGTCCATTTGAGGATTATGCATGTTCATTTGATTATACCCTTGATTGTTAAAACCTTGATTAGGAAAACCTTGGTTTTGATATTGATTATAACCTTGATTAAATCCTTGATTTTGAAAACCTTGGTTATTAAATCCTTGATTTTGATTATTGAACCCTTGGTTTTGCCCTTGAAAATTCCCTTGATTTTGATTAAAACCCCGTTGATTAGAATTTCTTTGAAAAATACCCCGTTGAGGACCTTGGTTCCTATTTTGGGCGGGTGGGGGTGGTCTTTGTAGTGCTACAAAACCCGGGGGAGCCAAATAGTTATTAGACTTGTAAGGCAAATGGTTAACATAAACATTTGGTTTGAAATGAATCCGCTCATTTTCATTGTTGTTATAAGCATAAACTTCTTGTTGATTATTGTAAACCTTGTCACAATTATAGTATGAATGTGGTCCACCACAAGTCTCACACGTTTCACAAGTTTCTTTCACGGCATTCACATGTGTAGTGAGGGCTTCGTTTTTTAGAGCAATTGATTCAATAAGCGACGTAAGCTTATCAATTCTCTTATCATTCTCACTAGAAGTAGCACTTGCCATAGTGGCCCTAACACTCTTGGTTTGCACTTTAGCCTTGTTTTCAATTATGGCCCAAGCCTCGTTCATTGATTTCACAAGAATATTGCCCCCGCGGCACTATTAAGTGAGTCTTGGTCATTTAGAGTTAAACCATTATAAAACGTATTAATTTGATGCACTTTAGTGAAACCGTGTTGTGGACATTTTCTTAAAATCTTTTTAAATCGATCCCAAGACTCACTAAACGTTTCCCCATATTGTTGTTCAAAGGTGATGATCTCATTCATTAAAGAAGTGGTCCGTGATGGTGGGAAAAAGTAGTTTATGAACTTGGTCTCTAAGTCAATCCATGTGGTAATACCTTGGGGTGGTTCCTTATCAAGCCAAATCCGGGCTTGTCCCTCGAGGGAAAAAGGAAAGAGTTGTAAACGAATAGCCTCTTGTGGCACCCCATTGTATTTGACGGTATTGGCTAATTTTATGAAACGTTTGATATGAGCGTGTGGGTCATCATTAGTACGGCCTAAAAATGGTGTAGCGGAAACCATTTGAATAAAACCCGTTTTAAGTTCAAAATTATTAGCTCCAATATCCGGCACCACAATCGCGTCATCGTTTCTTTCAACGTGAGATTGGAGAATCTCAATCATTGGTCGATTATCCGTTGCCATCGTATTGTCGAAAGCTCGATTCTCGGGATCGGCTTGAATGACGGTCTTTTTGTTTTTCTTCTTCTTCTTCTTTTTGGAAGAATTGGAAGAGTTTGGTACACCAATCGGTATGTATGTATGCGCGCGAGTGCGCATACAATTAAAACTTTGGAATGAGGTAGGTGACCTCGGTCGACTTTGAGAGGAAAAGGATTCTCCCTCTCGAGGTGCAATATGAAAAAGCTACAAAAATATATACTTAATTACTACTTGAGTTGGCAAACCAATAATCGGTCGTTCCTCTCAATATACGCACAAGCAAGCGGGGAAACGAGGTGGCACAAAGCACTTAAAAACCTTTTTCCTTAGACGGCCTTTTATAGCGCGTCGCCTTATACCCACCTTATAGTTTGTATATTTTGAGTTCAAACGTCTTACTAGTATTTATCTATTTTGCCCTTTTATTTCGTTATGGATGCGAATACAATAGTTAGGTGATGAAATCCCAACTAAGGCTTATTTGAAAAGTAGGTAAATTAATTGTTCTACGTACGACAATATAGTAAAAGAAAAATCTTTTTGTATTTTTTAGAAAAATATATATTCACAAGAAAAATCAAAAGAAATCGAACAAAAAAATAACACTAATACGTAATATTTTTGGTGTAATACTTTTAGGAAAAAGTATTACTTTTGGATTTTTTAATTTTTTTGGTGCAAATCTTAGGAAAGAATTTACTTTTGTGATTTTCTTTTAATTTTTTTTGAATTTTTAAGTTTTTGATTTTTTTTGTGTTTTTGATTTTTGTGCAAGAAAGTTAACGTTAAAAATGAACTGATCCCAAAATTCAAACATCTCACGAAATCGTCAATTGTAACGAGCGAAGCGGCAGCGGAGCCAAATTAATGTTAGGAATTTTAGTCCTATTAAGAAATGAAGGTATACGAGATCATTGGCCTATTCTAAATGATGGATTTGATGGATAAAGATGGTTGATTGATTGATAAATATAAAGAAATATGAAGGAAGGAGATGATGGAGTAGAGAGAGAAAGGAGAGAAGGGAGAAGAGTTAGAGAGAGAAAATAAAGATGGAATGATTAAGTGTGTGAATGAACAAACAACAACCCCTCCTAACATGCTAGGAGGGGATATATATAGCCCACCCTACATGTGGGCTATGGACTATACATAAACTAAATGGATCACGAGCCCATTACATAATTATCGTTGGAGCGACCGATCCTTCATAAATACGTAAAACGTATTTCCAACAATCTCCTCCTAAGGGAGGTCGCTCCAAGAAACAAAGTTCTAAATAGTCTATAACTCGTGATCTATGCTAACTAAGATGTGACCGAGACTTTATTGGGAAAAACGTATTTCCAACAATCTCCCCCTAAGGGAGGTCACATCTTTTTACAAAATCTTAAACCTAGCATCTATGCTTGAGTCTTCGATCTTGTTCTTGTGAATATGCTTGATGTGATCTTTGACTTTAGTCTTGAGCATGTTTCCTTGCCTTGACCTTGTGCATTCTTCACTTGTGATATTTGCCTCTTCGTGACTTCATGTTCCACATACTTATACTTTTAAATTCTTGAAAGCTTCAGAGTTTGATACAGCGGAAGACTTGACCTTCAGGCTTTCTTGAATTTGTTGAAGTACTAATTGTATGTAGTATAAGCATGTGGTGACGACTTCTTCTGGATTTTACACCGCAATGCCACCTTCTTGTTACGCTGCATAAGACAGTTAGCAACAAATAATATACACGGATGAAATGGCCTTGAACATTTCATTCTAATTCGGTAGCATTTTACCTCCGGTCGGTGAAGACCGTTGGACGATATTAAATATCGTACTTGTGGCAGGTAGTTTCAATAAAGAACCTCCTTGACAAGATTTCACGGGTAAACCCGTTCTCTTTACTCGACCGTCCAAAGCTGACTGCGAACGTAAAGAGTGAATCATTTGGATAATATTATCCGCATGATTTGAAGCCGTCAATTCATGTTCCTGGAACAGGTGAAGTTCAATTAAGAACCGCACCATCGTTGCTTTCCAGTTGTCACTAGCTTGATTCATATAGAATCTTGCAAGTTACCTACCAAGTGCTGTTTGATGTTAACACTAGAAGGATTTCCATTCGTCACTGTAAATACTTAATAGTATTACTCTGAATGTTCTGGCAAGATCACTAAGATATTGCGTAGAGGCCTGGAACGTGTTTAAATTCATTTAAGAATTAAACCACTGTTGCTTTCCAGTTATCACAAGTTTGATTCATAAAGAATCGCACAAGTCACCTACCATGAGCTTTTTGATATTCGCTCAAGAAGGATTTCCATCTTCATTGTAAATACTTTCGTATTACTCTGATGTTCAGGCAAGATCATGAAGATTTTGCGTAGGACTCTTAAGATCTTTCTTACTTTTCACAGTGTGTGAAGAAGCAAGGAAATATGACAGTGTTTCCTAATGAGATATTTGATGATCTCAAATGGCTCTAGACTCGATCGTGCATTTTGGATTTTAGTGATCGGAGGCTGGAGAGGAGTGCCACCTTTTCAATACCAATTTATTCGGAGTGAATAAACCAATAGATAATGTGTTGATCTCCGTGTGATTAAAACAAATACCTTTTGAGAGATATTTGAGTTAGCTGGGAAGGGTTGTGCATTGCATCACTGGGTCCATGATGTCTTTCTTCAATATCGAGAATCATTAACAAAAATGATCTCAATAGCATATGTATTGACCCGGTTTCTGCCTAAGTTGTAAGGAGGGCTTCTTTCTTTACACCCTTTATCTTTACAATTCTTTTTCATTCTTCAACCCCTTCAATGCTTACCAATACGTCATCGCTAGCACCTTGTTGTGATTGTTCCAGTGCTAACTTAAGTACTTGGTCGGCATTCAGCTACGTTCACAATCTTTCTCCATCTTTCCTAAGGACTACTATTTCTAGCTATGGAATGTCCTTGGGAAGATTCCTCCGGTTCTAGAGGAATCATTGGACTTTAACCTATCCTACCATCCTTATGTCACCACAATCTTCATCGTCGTGAATAGAGATGTTTTGGGTAAGTGTATGTCACCATGAAATCCATTTTGAAGTGCAAATCCATTTTACTCCCCCTTAACATCTGCCACGATATCCGAAAACATTTTACACATGTCGGGATGAGCTATCACGTTAAGTCAAACCATTTATGATTGATCATATCCCATATTAAATCACATTTTCTCACCCATATTAAAAATATTAACTCAATCAATGTTTTTAATATCAATTGATTTAATAACGTTTTAAGAAAATTTGGGAAGAAAAATGCAAATCCAATTATCTTCATGAGTTACACAAGCTCCCCCTAAAATTAATGAGGGTGTGCTGAAACGTAAATTAAATACCTTTTAAACACAAGTGTAAGGTATTTATCACGTGCAAAGATCATATATGATAATGAATTCACAAGATTAGCAATTTACGAGGTTGGACCTGAATGATGGAGAACATCATATGAAAGAAGCACATGGTTCTTGTTCACGAATGTTGGTCTTCCTCGTAACTTCTGAAGTTATCTCTTGACTCCATGTGTATGATTGATATCGTTGTCTTAACACCAATATGTGAACTTGGCACTCTCGGCATCAAGGATTCTGAATGCTAGACAATTGCTCCCCCTCAATTGTTGACCCGTGTTCTATTGAAAGAGCTGTAGTCACCGTTTGAGTAGTCGCATCGTCGAGTATGTAGATATCAATAGTAAGTTGCTTCGGATTGTGGAGTTGATAACTTCATATTGTAGAGTCAAAGCTTTCCGGTGAAATGCTTGACTTCAATGTGAAAAGCGGGTTACTATCGGAAATAATAGCAAACCATTTTGAGCATGTTTTAAAAGTTTGAACTTCTGCTCGAACTTTATTTACAACCCCGTGTCATTATTGAATGACATTTCTAGTATCGTAAATATTATCGATTCCAGAAGACATGCTCTTTTTATCAAAACATTTTTGAACACAAAATTTTGAAAGATTTAGAAAAACCTTTTGAGAAATTCTCGAAAAATTGTGTTCAAAGTTTTGAAAATCAATTACTTGAGCTTAAGATGTTGAATATCTTACAAAACGAGCTCAAGTCCGAGAAGTTGTAAACTTCCCGTTGTTAAGGATAAGTTTATCATCGGCGATAAACTTTCCTTTTATCTGAAGAACGAGTCCTAAGCTGACCTTTACTTAGAAGTCGTGTTCATGAGCTTGAAAACTTTGACTGTTTTAACGGAAAGCTCATGACCGAGAAAGGTTAATTTCTCGTTACGAGGAAAAGTTCTCTTATTTAAAAGATACACTTTCCTTTCTGAGCTTAAAACTTCGAATGTTTTAATACAAGCTCATGACCGAGAAATGTTAATTTCTCGTTATGAGGATAAGTTATCATAAAAGATAATCTTTCCTTTATTTGAAGTTCGAGTTACAGTCTGACATTTAACTGTAAGTCATTGTGCATGAGCTTAAAAACTTCGAATGTTTTTTGATATAAGCTCATGCCCGAGAAAACTTAATTTCTCGTTGTTAGGATAAGTTTATCATCGGCGATAAACTTTCCTTTACTTGAAGAACGGGTTACCATCTGATATTTAATGATAAACCATTGTGCATGAGCTTAAAAACTTGGAATGTTTTTTATGTAAGCTCATGCCCGAGAAAAATTAATTTCTCGTTGTTAGGATAAGTTTACCATCGGCGATAAACTTTCCTTTCTTTGAAGAGCGAGTTATAGTCTGTGATGTGACTATAAGTCCTGAGTGCAGCTTAACCATGAATCCCCTGAGACATTTGTTTCTCCAATATCTGCTTCTTCAGCAACCAAACTCTAAGAGTGTCCTTAGTTGAACGGTATACAATGATTGGACCGCTTCGTTCTTTTGGAACATCAACTTTGGTACCTGCATTCTCATTAGGAGTTTGTATACTTTTGCATGGGTTAGAGATATCTATTTTAGAAGCACGTGGGGGTTCACGGTTTTCTTTTCTTGTGTCAGAGGTGGCCTGAGGGGATGATTCACTTGTCTTAGTTGGCAAACGTTTCCTTTTATAGAAAATCTTAAGTTCAGGCTTAAGTGATGTATCATCCTTTGCAATTTCCTCCCTAGTAGTCTTCGTAGAATCAGAGACTATCCTAGTTAAAGGGCACTCGTTTCCTACAAGAGTGAAAGTTCTACCAGTGGGGCGCCACATTTTGCCAACGGGTTTGATTTTAGCTACCCACTGGGATTTAATTCTAGCACGGGAGTTCACCTCATTAAGCAATTTCTTGATACAGGAATCATGATTTGCCGTAAAGACACATTTTCTACATGTTTTACAAGTAGCATATTTAATGTCCGAGTAATTCCTAGATGATTGATCGATGCTCCTAGGAGACGTCATGCTACGGTTAGCAGTGTTGGGTAATCTAGAAGGCATCTGACTAGGTTTGACATTGCTATCTCTTACATGTGTCTTTTGCTTAGCTTCCCTAAGACCAGATTTATGGCTAACGTCATTTGAACTAGTTCTAGACGTGGTCATTGAACTATTCTTAAAGAAACTAGAGGCAATCATATGATTTGGTCTTGCTAAAGCTGTTGTGGTCACATAGGGCCTAGATGGTGGAGTGACTGGTCTAGGAAAGTGAACCAAATCAACTTGGGAGGCAAACCGCGGTCTCGAGGATTGTGGTCGCTCGGATCTAAATGCAGTAGGTTGTCTGACAATCGGTTGTCTGACGAACTGATTTGTAGGCGGTTTCCCCAAGATTGATGGTTTTTCAAGCTTAGTGTCCACACTAGGTCCTCTATTTCTCCTTAACTCGTTTTTCAACGCGGCTATAGCAAAGACCTTTTCCTGTACTTGAGCTTTTAAAGTCTCATTCTCTTTGAGCAATTCATCTTGGGATGCCAACTTAGATTCTAGCAACTTAATTTGTTTCAAAAGATTATCCTTTTCAGCTTTAGAATCTAAAACTTTTTGATCCAATTTTCTTTCAAGAAAAACTTTGACTTTTCAAGTTTTTCAAAGTATGTTTCAAATTTGTCCGTTTTCTTAGAAAATTCAAGTTTGGCATCCTCAAGATCTTTTGATTGTTGAGCTACAATCGTTTCGAGCTCTCTAATCTTGGAATCAGAAGCAGTTATAGGACAATTATCATGATGTTTAGCATTCTGAACAATCTCTCCACCATTATGACTTACATCGGATGAATCAGAAGTGGTATTTCTATCACTCTTTTCCATCCCATGTTTGTCATAATTAGGTTTGGAATGCTCAATATGCGGCATATCATCATCATATACATCATAAACAACATTACATTGTACCATGTTTGCAGGCTCTTCGTCATAAACGGGTAAGGCGTCATCAAGAAGGATCTCGTGAACATTCCCAGACGTGCCACTGGTATCATGTTGTCCTTCCGATTCCGTGCTCTTGGCATTGATAGGCTCCAAGTGTTCAACCGTATGACCAGTTTCCTCTTGCATCGAAGAGTCTTGCATTCCATCATCATACGCTTGCTGAAGTTGTGATCTTTGATAAATCGAAGACGAGACCGATGTCATGAGTTTCAATATTGTATCACGGAAAACTCGAAGCTCGGTATGTGTATCTCAAAGAAAAGATTGGAAAATCACTGAACTTTCAGACTGGATGATATTGTATTGGAGGAAAGGCGTGAGTTGTGTCACAAGAGTCCTATATGCAAGTGCCGATTCAAAGTGATTAAAGCTTTCGTTGTCGAGTTGCTCGGCGAGTTGGGTCAAAGTGGTGAAGATAGAGTCGATGAATATATGACGATCTTGTCGAAAGATGGTCAAAAATTCGCTCCCTCCTTGAAGTCGTGAAAGAGTAACTAGATGATATTGAAGCATTTGAAATGAATTTATACCACTTTCTCTAGCTTTGTCGTGCATTCGATGCAAGTCTCCCTCTTTAAGTGTCGAATTTAACGATTCCATTGAAAATCGAGGAAAAATGATGTGGATGTTGCAGTTTTCAGGATTTTACAATTCGATTCGGCTCAAAAGATGTTGTCGGCTCAAACGATTATAAATTAGACCCGATCAAAAATGCCGTCACGTTGACTCGTCACTTTGTCGTCAAATCCGGCCACAAAAACTTTTAATCCGTTAAATATTTTTTCACGTTAATACTGTTTTTTAAAAAATACCCGCCTCAACACGTTTTGCCAAAAAAAAAAATACTAGACTAAAAAATATAAAAGTGAAAAAAATTTACTTAACTAAAATAGAATAAAAATAATAGAAATAAAGTAAAAATAAAACAAAAATCTGATATTTGAAAAATAAAAGTCTTTCTTAAATAAAACGTGTTGCCTGGTGACGTTTGTATATAAAAAATACGTGGCTAATTTCAAAGAAAACGTGGGCTGATAATGCGTATTAATACAGAAACTTAGTATACTATGTCAACCCTAAATAAAAACTTATTGTTTCTTCAAACTTCGTAGAATCCGCCCCCCATTATTTGTTGTTTCTTCCGTCACTTTCTCTCTCCCCACCAAATGAAACTCTTCGTCTCTGTTATCTCTCTTTTCTTCTCAAAACTTGTTTGATCCACCTCTAAATACAGTAATCTAAAAACCAAACTCCTATCTGCTCAAAAACCCCACTTCTATGAATCCTGATCTGCTCAAATCCCAAACGCCAGCTATCTCCTTTAACTTTGGCTTCAAGATCCTAGCTTAAAGGGTCTCGGGTAGGTTATATTAACTTTTTGTTTTGTTGAGTCTTTCTATCTTCTGTAGCGTCATTCTGTCGAGTCTTTCTTGTCACACAAATCGAAACAAGAGAAGATTATAACAAATTTGTTATAAATCTTTTCGTCTTTTTCGAAAATTAATCTTGGGTAAACCCACCAGCAGATCAATGATGATTAATTTTCTGTGTGTTTAGATCTTAATGAATCTGGACATGCATGTCACAAAACGAATCAGAGATCTTTGAATTGGTTTTGGTTTTTGTTTGAGGGATTCGAGGGTGAGGGTAGTGTTAAGGGTGTCCGATAGAGTGAGGGGTTCAAGGGTCTAGGCGTCGAAGGTTGTGGGTGATGGTTGAGACGAGTGTGAGAGGGTTCTGTTTGAGTTTTGGGTTGAGTCGAGGGGATAATGATTGGTTGAGAGTGTTGTGAGAGACGAGAGATGAGTGTAGGTGTCGGTTGGAGGGTTTGGGTTGGGTGAGAGTTCGAGAGGTGTGAGAGAGTTAGTGGGTCGAAGCTGTTTGGTGAAGTGTGACTGTTGTCGAGGGGTTGATGAGGGTGTTGTTGGTCGAGAGTTTGTGAGTCTAGTGTGTTTGTGTCAAGTCGAGTCTAGTGAGTGTTTGTGTCGAGAGAGGGAGTCGAGGGAGTCGAGGGATTTGAGAGTGTTGGTGTTTGTAAGTCGAGAGTGTGAGGGAGAGTGTGAAAAGGAGTCAAGGGAGATGTCAGAGTTAGAGTCGAGAGGTTGTTTTGTTTTGATGTCGAGTGAGAGTTTTTGAGGGTGGGAGACTTTTGATTTTGGTTTGTGGTTAGAGTCCCGTTATGTTTGAATAAACATGCTTCGTTCGGAACAGTTTCGTTCGTAATAGTTTCGTTCGGAACAGTTTCGTTCGGAACTTGTTCGTTCGGAACTTGTTCGTTCGGAACTTGTTCGTTCGGAACTTGTTCGTTCGGAACTTGTTCGTTCGGAACTTGTTCGTTCGGAACTTGTTCGTTCGGAACTTGTTCGTTCGGAACTTGTTCGTTCGGAAGTATTTCGTTCGGAAGTATTTCGTTCACCCGGAACTTTTCTTTCACTCGGAAGTTTTCTTTCACCCGGAAGTCTCCTTTCACCCGGAAGTTTTTCTTTCACCCGGAAATTTCGTTCACCCGGAACTTTATATTCACCCGGAACTTTCTTCGTCCGGAAGTTTCTTCGTCCGGAACTTTTTCGTCCGGAACTTTGAGTGGAAGAACAGTAATGATGGGACAAATATTGGACAGTTATGACTTTGGACAGTTTGACAGTTTACCAACCCAAAAAAATGATAAAACTGAGAAAACCCAGTAAAAACAGTTGGACAAAAACTTGACAGAAACGAGAAATTTATAAAACTGATAAAAATAAAAATAAAAATAAAAATAAAATAAATAAATAAAAAAAATACAAACTTTAAAATAAAATAAAAAAATTTGATAAAATTGATAAAAATTTAGAAATTGATAAAATTGATAGATTAAAAAAAACAAGAAAAAATACAAACTTTTTATAGAAATTGATGATTAACCAAAAAATTTGTGATTTTTATATAAAATAAGTAAATCAAACTTTTTATAGAAATTTGTGATTAAATTTGTGATTAAAAACAATAAAAAAAATACAAACTTTTTATAAAAACACAAACTTTTTATGAAAAATACAAACTTTTTATGATCTAAAACATAAAAACACAAACTTTATATATAAAAAATACAGACTTTTTAATATAAAAGCTTGATTAAATCAAAAACCCACCAAAATAAAAAAGAAATAAAAGCACGAATAAACCAATCAAACCTTGGCTCTCTGATACCAATTGAAGGTCTACGAGATCATTGGCCTATTCTAAATGATGGATTTGATGGATAAAGATGGTTGATTGATTGATAAATATAAAGAAATATGAAGGAAGGAAATGATGGAGTAGAGAGAGAAAGGAGAGAAGGGAGAAGAGTTAGAGAGAGAAAATAAAGATGGAATGATTAAGTGTGTGAATGAACAAACAACAACCCCTCCTAACATGCTAGGAGGGGATATATATAGCCCACCCTACATGTGGGCTATATGGACTATACATAAACTAAATGGATCACGAGCCCATTACATAATTATCGTTGGAGCGACCGATCCTTCATAAATACGTAAAACGTATTTCCAACAAGCAATGAATGTTCGTTTTCCTCGACTCACTCGAATTGATCTCAAATTAACGTGGATATATTTGTTCTTGGTGAAACGAATATTTTTGGTATTTTTTTAAAACCTAAAAAATATTAAGTAAAAACTATTTAATCTAATTTAAAAATCTAATTTAATTAACTAAAACCTTAAATTTTAAAACTAATTAAAATGGTTAAACTATTTTGAAATTAAACTAAAACTTAAAAGCTATTTTGAAAACTTAAACAAAATCTACTTTTAAACTATTTTCAAATTAAACTAGATTAATTAAAAACTAAAAACAATTTAATTAAAATATATTTTTTATCTTTTTATATTTTTTTAAAACTGAAATAAGGAAATAAAAACTTTTAAATAAAATTAAATAAACTAAGTTTGCATTAAACTAATTAAAATAAAACTACCAGCTTAGAAATTTAACCCTATATTAATAAACTGATGAGTAAACAAACACGAGAAAGGTGCTAGCACAATTGGAAAGGCGTTTGGTCCCTGAACAGGAGGTACATGGTTTGAATCTAGGCAGAGAGAATATTTTTTTTTTGCTATTTATTATTATTTTGGAATTTAACTATTGGAATTGTGGACAAATGAAATAACAGATTAAACCACAGACCAATTGGGTCTATTGAATTTGTGCAGCAATAAAACTAGTAAAACCAAATAAGCAAAAACTAAAACGAATAAGCAATAAGCAAGACTACACAACTAAGCAGATAATCATCAACGTATTCTAAGCAGATAAGCATAAAATTCTAAATAAGCAAATCAAAATAAGCTAGACTAAATAAGCTAAAAGCAGAAATCAGATAAGAAAACAAATCACATAAGCTAAACAGGCAATGAGCAAACCAAACAAATAGATAACGAAAAGGCAAATATAAACAAACTGGAAATCAATAAGCAAAACTGAATAAGCAGATTAAAGGAAACCGATCTAAAACAAAACAGTAAGCAGATTTAAATACAATTAAAATCTTAACAAGCTTAAACGAATCCAGTATTACTAAAATAAATCCAATGTCTAAATCAAACAAACAAAAACAAACTAGCAGACTAAACTTACTTAAAAATTAAGCAGATCGAAACATTAACAGGCTAAACAAACAAATAACAATAAGCAGATATCAAATTAACCAATCTAACCGAACTCAACTAAGCTAAACAAGCAGATAAAATAGACTGAAATTAAAACTTATCAAAAAAAAAATAGAAAATCAAACCTCACGTAGATAACTGTTGGGACGAAGGTGGGCGCTGAACCCCCTTGTGATCCGAAACTACAAACACCACCGTTATTCACCCGTACACCATCGTCACCATTAACAGTTACCAAACAAGAGATTTTTATATATAATTTCCCAGTAGGGGAAATTATTGCTACCTCTTTTTATTTTAATAATTATTTAATCAAAATAATATCAAAATTAATTGCAATAAAATTAAACGAGACAAGAATTTAAGAAAAATGAAATTTCATTAATGTAAAAACTGAGTACAATACTTGGTTGAAAATAAAATTACAATAAACCCTAATTCTATTTTTTCAGAAAATAAAAGTTAAAATAAAGAAAAAGGCACTCCAAATTACAGATATTAGGGGTTTTTTTAGGCAAACCCCTGGAAACCCTCTTCTTAGCTTCAAGAGTAAGCAACCAATCCAGGCCGTCAAACACGCTTTTTTCTTCTTTCTCTCTCTTCTTTCTTTGATCAACGGATGGAAATGCATCTTGAGCCACAGATTGCCAGGCTGGCAGAAGTTGTGTTACTTGTGCTAGTTTGAGAATGACGTGGGCTTTTCTTATTGGATGAGGTAGTGGTGGAGAGGTGTGTGAGCCAATCAAAACACAAGGATTAACCACGTTAGGAGATGGGAGAGAGGACCACAATTAGTGTCTCCTCCGAAAACTATGAGGATTTAATCCCAATCGTGTGAATTACACGAATTGGGTAAAACCCCCAATTTTTATGGGTAAAATTGGTGATGGTAAAAATTAGGGTTTTGAGATTGGCTGCGTTTTTTTGGGGAAGATGAAAGTGGGTGAGTGAAAGTATTAACTTCGTTTGTAACGAATGAAAGGGGAAAGGGTAATTCGTTTTATTTAATGTGAGTGGGGTGAGGTTTTTTTGTGTGTTAACACGTGTGTGAGGTGGGAGTTTGACTGGGGTGTTTGACCTCAAAGTGAATAAAGATTTCACTTAAATCTTTTTACTGACCATTGATTATATCATGGGCTAGGGCCCAAATTAACACACTCCTTTCGTCCCTTTGTTTAGAAAATGGGCTTGGCCCAAATTGCTATTTCTTCCAATAACATATTGTATTTGGGCCTTTTGATCCATAAGCAACTTCAACATCTTCTTAAATGGGCTTGTGGGCCCAATAAGCAAATGTGGGACCCACAAAGCTCGAATATCTTCAAAAAGATTTAATCCGCTAAAATCAAGCTTGATTTCGACTTCCTTTATTGTTTCTTCAAAAACGTGTCGGTTTAGCCGGTTTTCGTGAACTTGGGCACACTTTTGGTCTTTGACTTTGACTTTGTCTTCGTCTCTTTTTGGACATTTCTTCAACATTTGACCATGAATACCGTGTTTTGTTTCCTTTTGATCATTTGTACCTATTTTAACACAAAAACACAAAACCACGCGTAATTCCGACTTTTATGATATTAAACACATGATTAGGTCTTGTTTTTCCTTGATTTTAGTGGTAAAAGGATAAGTGTTTACACTCTTATTAAATCCCCTACACTTGACCATTGCAATGACCCCATGCAATGCATTATTTTAAAGCATAAAGTTAAATTTTTCTCATAATTAATCCATCTTGGCCTTTATTACTATTACTACTACTATGACGAAAAGATAAAAACTTAAAAGGAAACAAAAGTTAATACAATTTTATTAACTTTGAAATTTTTTTGATGGAAGGAACTCGTAAAGAAATCTAAGACTTAGATTAGGGCTTTAGTGTCATGAATATTAATCATCCTCAAGTTTCACGTTCCCCATACCAAGCTTAAAAACGAGATCATTGTTTACCATAAGTCCTCAAGTTAAAACCACTTATATAAGACAATTGTGTAGTACTCTTTCTCCAATTCCTACGTTGTATCTCTAGATTTTATTGATTGTCATTCACCCGTAGGCTCATTTGACTTATTTGATAATTATTATTCCAAAAATGAAGGCCAAATGGTGCAAACCCGACACTCAAAACCTAACCTCGTCCTCAAAAACGTTGTCACTAAAGTAAGCCCACATCAAGGATGATTTAACACGATTTGGGGAATAAATTCCCGGACCCAAAATTTGGCCAATAGTACTACTTATTAATTATTCCTCCAAAGTCATGTAGACTTTATGTGGAGTTTATCAAGTTCACATCATATACCCTTAGGCTCTTTAAGATGTAAAAATGCTTCCCGTCTATTGTCCACACCCTAAGGCTCCTTAAACGATAAACGAGGGAATTGATTTTTTGATCAATTTTTATTCAACACTTACCATGCCATACACCCTAAGGCTCTAATGACAAGGTTCGTGCTACATGCCCCACACCCTAAGGCTCCTTGAGGTCATCTTTTAATCTTATTCTTTCTTTATTTATGATATATATAGTAGGCCAAATTCCGCAGTCCCATGGTCTGAATACCTCCTACTTAGTGGTTATGAGCCACCTTAGTCGGAAGTCCACAACGCTTGCACCCTCAATGTGTTCATGCTTTAATTACAAGGAGAATAAAGATTTGGCTAAGAGTTAAGATATCGAATCTACACCCCAAGAATCGTCATTTATTAAGCAATTAAATATACAAGCGGGAAGAAAGAGCCACAAAAACTCATATAAGCAAAAATTAACCCTTAAACTTATTATCAACTCTATCATCTCTCGTTATCCACAATTTAAAATCTCAAGGAATGAGACTCGTGGATGCTTAGCCTAATAAACCAATTAAGGTCCATATGGTTAAGGATACTAGCTAGAGTAAACTTGGATAAGTAAACTCGGGTTGAGTCAAAATATTCACGACGTGCCTAATATATCAAAGACATCTAAACTTGCTAAAACCATTTTATTCATTTATTTATTTTTGACTTATTCTTTGAATGGAAATTAATATGATGTGATGACAAAAGGAAAAATTAATGAAAATACTACTAGGCCAAAATAGATCAAAAATTTGAAAAACGTTGAAAATTTTTTAAATTTTCCGGTTAAATGGGGTCAAATTCATGGAAAAGCCCACTAAAATTCGATAGAAGTCCCCCTACACTTAATATAAACATTGTCCTCAATGTTTAAGCATGTGGGAGAATAAACTCCCCTACAATTAGGACATTGAGTACGTTGTTTAAAATCGAGCTAAGGAAGGGACAACTAAAGTGATTACATTTATTCGTTTTATTTATATACAAGTATGAATCACAATAGTTTTGATGGAACCGGGTACACGGGAACACGGGATCACGGGTCGCGTCAAAAATACCAAAAGTGGATCATCAAAGCACAAGTCCCTGCACAACATCACAACATACAAACAACCTACTTGGCTCCCCCCTTCACTTATTAGTGGAAATGGATGAAGGAAAAAGGGTGGAAAGGATGGTAAAGGTAAAAATCTAACCTAGTTAAACGATGCTTGATTTATTTATCACGAGTCTCTAGCTCGACTCGATTTCCCGAATTAATTCAAGGAAAATGTGGAAAGGGATGGAATCATCTCGTGAGAGATGTCCTCTCCATAGTAAAATTTAACCCGTTGGCCATTCACCTTAAAGTTGGGCCCATTTGGTTGGGATAACTCAATGGTGCCATAAGGGAAGACTTGGGCCACGGTGAATGGACCGGACCAACGGCTCTTAAGTTTACCCGAAAAGATTTTCAACCGAGAGTTAAAGAGTAAAACTTGATCACCAACATGGAACTCTCGGTTTTTAATCTTGGAATCATGAATGAGCTTAGTCTTCTCCTTGTAGATTAATGAATTTTCAAAAGCCTCATTCCTAAGTTCATTGAGTTCATTGAGTTGGATTTTCCTATGATCACCGGCTTTGTTTATATCAAAATTAGCCCATTTAAAGGCCCAATAAGCCTTATCCTCCAACTCAATGGGGAGGTGGCACGCCTTTCCGTACACAAGGCGATAAGGGGTACAACCTATAGGTGTCTTATAAGCGGTACGAAAAGCCCACAAAGCATCATCTAATTTATCGGCCCATGAGGCACGATGCTCTCCCATGGTTCGCTCTTAGATTCTCTTAAGACCACGGTTAGAAACCTCGGCTTGTCCATTAGTTTACGGATGATACGCGGTGGAAAGTCGGTGATTTACACCATACTTAGCCATGACTCGTGCGAATTGATCATTGCAAAAATGAGCCCCGCGATCACTAATAATAGCACGAGGCACACCCAATCTAGCAAACAATTGTTTCAAGAAGTTAACAACCACCCTCGCAGCGTTAGTAGGTAAAGCCTTTGCTTCAACCCATTTTGATATGTAGTCAACGGCTACGAGGATGTACTTGTTATCTTTGGAGGATGGAAATGGCCCCATAAAGTCGATGCCCCATACGTCAAAGATTTCACACTCTTGGATGAAATTTTGAGGCATCTCATCTTTATGTGTGATCTTGCCTTGTCTTTGGCAAGCATCACAATGCTTAACCATTTCATGTGCATCATGATAAATGGTGGGCCAATAGAATCCAGAGTCAAAAACGTTTTTAGCGGTGTAATTAGGACCAAAGTGACCACCGGTGGGTCCTTTATGGCAAGCTTCAAGGATTTGTAAAGCCGCCGACCCATCAAAACATCTACGAATGATTAAATCCGCACATTGCTTGAAAAGATAAGGTTCGTCCCAATAGTACATTTTAACGTCCTTGAAGAATTTTTTCTTTTGTTGGGACGATAACCCTTCGATAAGAACACCACCCGCCAAATAGTTTGCAATGTCCGCAAACCATGGGGTATCATCAAGATTGGAATTAATAGACATTAATGTATCATGGGGAAAAGATTCATTAATCTCTTGATTTGGAGGTTCCCCTTGATAAGGATCCTCAAGTCTACTAAGATGATCCGCGGCTAGGTTTTCCGCTCCTTTTTTATCACGAATTTCGATTTTAAATTCTTGTAGGAGAAAAACCCAACGAAGGAGTCTCGGTTTAGCATCTAGCTTGGTCAACAAGTATTTCAAGGCGGAATGGTCGGTGTAAACGATGGTGGTGAAAAGCACAAGATAGGGGCGGAATTTCTCAAAGGCATACAATACGGCTAAAAGCTCTTTTTCGGTAGTGGTATAATGCAATTGAGCCCCCGTCATTGTTTTACTAGCATAATGAATGGGTTGGAAATGTTTGTTAACTCGTTGACCTAAAACCGCTCCTACCACGAAATCACTAGCATCGCACATGAGCTCGAAAGGTAACTCCCAATTTGGAGAGACTAAGACCAGTGCCTTAGTTAATTTACCTTTAAGAAGTTCGAAAGAGTCGAGACATTCTTGAGAGAATATGAAAGGAGCATTCTTTTCTAAGAGATGAGTCATTGGACGAGCTATTTTCGAGAAATCTTGGATGAAACGTCGATTAAATCCCGCATGTCCTAAAAAACTTCTAACTCCTTTGACGGTGGTAGGTGGAGGTAACTTAGCAATGACATCAACTTTAGCACGGTCGACTTCGATACCGGCTTTGGAAATTTTATGACCGAGGACGATGCCTTCTTTTACCATGAAATGGCATTTTTCCCAATTAAGAACGAGACGAGTGTCTTCCCACCGTTTAAGCATACGTTCTAAATTAGCAAGGCAAGAAGAGAAAGAATCACCATAGACCGAGAAATCGTCCATAAAGACTTCCATAGTTTCTTCAACCATGTCATGAAATATCACCATCATACACCTTTGGAAAGTCCCGGGAGCATTGCATAAGCCGAAAGGCATTCTTTTGTAAGCAAATGTTCCATAGGGACAAGTGAATGTGGTTTTCTCTTGGTCTTTTGGATCGATAGGGATTTGAAAATATCCGGAAAAACCATCTAAGAAGCAATAGAAATCATTACCCGCTAAACGCTAGAGCATTTGATCCATGAAAGGAAAAGGGAAATGATCCTTACGAGTGGCATCATTGAGCTTACGATAGTCGATGCAAACTCGCCAACCCGTTACGAGTCGAGTAGGAATCAACTCGTTGTTTTCATTAGGAACAACGGTGATTCCGCCTTTTTTAGCCACACAATGGACGGGACTAACCCATGACGAATCCGAGATAGGGTAAATCATTCCGGCATCGAGAAGTTTGATAACTTCTTTCTTAATGACTTCATGAATTTTTGGATTAACCCTTCTTTGATTTTGGATTGCGGGTTTAAAGTCATCTTCTATGAGAATTTTATGAGTACAAAAATTAGGATCAATTCCGCGGATGTCGGAGATTTTCCAAGCAATTGCTTTCTTATGATTCTTAAGCACATTGATAAGTCGGGATTTTTCATCTTCTTTTAAGTCCTTAGCAATAATGATGGGTAACTTATTATCCTCCTCTAAGAAAACGTACTCTAAATGAGATGGTAAATCATTAAGCTCTAAATCCGGCGGATTGTCAATGGAAGGCTTAGTCAAATTAGGATCATCGTTTGTAACTTCCTTAGGAGTAGGTGGAGAAATATGGTCCTCATTGAGAAGTCTCTCAATGGTACGAATGTCTTCTTCCCAATCGGTGGGAGAATCGTCATATTTTAAATCCACGTCCCCTAAACTCGCTTCAAATTCTTGTAAAAGAAAATCACTTTCTCCAAATGGAGTTAATGAAGGAGAAATAGAAGCTACGGTCTCAACATGAGGTAAAGGAGAAATCCCGCTCTTACAAGCCTCGTGAAAATGTTCTTCACATGCTTCGTCGAGCACATCGATATAATTCACGGATTCGGGCTCATCGGGAAGTTTGGAAAGTTTACCCCTTGTTAAAGACGATTTTGTCATCCCCGACCCTCATGATAAGTTCACCCGCGACTACATCAATTAATGTACGTCCGGTTCTCAAGAAGGGTCGTCCCACAATTAAGGGAACACGGGGATCCATCTCATAGTCGACTACAACGAAGTCGGCGGGAAAAGTGAATTTGTCGACTCCTACTAAAACATCCTCGGCTATCCCCACCGGATAAGCAACCGCACGGTTAGCTAATTCCAATGTCATACGAGTGGGGACTAGCTCGGGTAAAGATAATTGTTTCCACACCGACAATGGCATAAGATTAATACTCGCTCCGAGATCCGCCAAAGCCATACAATTCTCAACACCCGGAAATTACAAAGAATAAGGAATCGACCGGGATCTCCTAACTTAAACGGTAATTTTCTCAAACGAACCGCGGAACAATTCTCATTCAATTGGGTATTGGCAATATCAAGAAACTTTTCCTTATCACTTAAAAGGTCCTTAAACATCTTAGCATACTTAGGCATGTGAGCGAGCGCCTCAGCAAAGGTGATATTAAAATTCAACTGTTTGAACATTTTTAGGAAGTTTGAAACTTGAATATCATCCTTATTCTTCAATTTCTCTTTCCTCAACCTTGAGGGATAAGGTATATTGGGTTGAGAAGAAGGCTTTGGAGTGGATTGCTCACTCACATCCTTTGGTGGAGGAGGAGTAGAAATGGAAAGTGAAAGAACCGGTTTGGGGAATGAATGTAACACCCCCAAATTTATACAACTCAATACAGCGGAAGACTAGTTGGTGTTACGGGATAGCACATTACTCACATCATAGACAACGTATAAAAATCGCGTCGTTTAATAATAAAAGCATTTCCATTCATAAATATAAAAGTTACATTGGTCCCAAGTCATTATATTTCATACAAAGTTTTACAAAGTATTTGAATGGAAAATATTGTTTAAGTGCGGGCCATGAATTCTTGTTGTCTTCCCGAGAATTACCTTCTAGTACCTTACTAAACCAACAACGGGTAGCTAACCCGATACTCAATCTGCCCATCTAAAGTAGCGTGTCGTCACAAAGGTCATGCTATGTAAATCTTCTCATACATAAATTCGTTTACCAATCAATGTGGCACGACGGGGATCAACCGTCAAGGCGCGAACTGGGGTGATCGTCCCCAAATAGTACTATTATATGCACAAGCGTCTACCAAATCCCGGTAGTTCACAATTCATGCTAATGGGACTTTTAGTGACATAACCTAAGTTTAATAATCCATTTGATTTAATCTATCGGGTTCTTTAATTATTTATCGGGTCATACAATCGGGTCATACAATCATCCGGGTCCAAATCAATAAACAAACAATCGGGACAAATGGTGTCCTATTTTATAAAAACTAACATGTTATCTCCCTCGCGGGTTTATAAAACATTTCATAAAAACATTTAAAAGAGTGCGAGGCTATGAACTCACGTTGATGTGGGAAAGCGGGTTATCGGCAACTCGGACGTACGGTACGTGCTTCAATCACGGAAACCTAGACAAATAATATTTGTCTTAGACTCTTGTCCAATGACTTTATAAAAATAATAATTATGTATACATATGATGATTATATATATATGATGATCAAGTGGGTTTACATATTTTCGTTTACTCATTTTAGTGTTATATGTCGGTAACTTTTATACTAGTTTACTAGTTTTACCTATTTACACGTTTTAAGTCCAATAAGCTTATTATAAGTTATTTAACTTGTTTTAATCCATTTTATACTTATTTTATCAGTATTTAAACTTTACAAGTTGGGCCCAAATGGGTTAAGCCCAATAAGTTCTTTTTATAAGAGTTTAACTTATTTAGTCCAATTATTAGTCCAATATGTTTACTTAGCTCGTTAATGTCCGTATGTCCTATAGTTCGGATTTTATCGGTTTTTACTTGTTATATATGTTTATATATCAGTATATGAGTTTTATAAAGTTTACATTAGATGGGCCCAACCATCTAAGTTTTATTTAACAAAAACGTTAATTTTACGGCATTAGCCGAAAAAGTCGTAAAAATCAAGTCTATAGTTTTTATATCTTATAAATATTATTCCACTACCATTTTTATAATTTATCCATTTATTTAACCTTTAAAATATTTATATAAATAAAATCCATGAGTTAGTGGGTTTTGGTTTTACGTTTTATATAATATAATTTTGAGTGCTTATATAATAGTATTATACTTTAATTTCCAAAATCCGATTTTTATTTTCCTCTTCACCAAAACTGCCATATCTAGAGTTCTATATGGAGATAGAAGCTCAAATTTTTATCACATAAACTACATGATATTTGCTCCATTTAACACTCTAATATATACCGTTGAATCATCTTCTAAGTATATTCTAAAAATCGTCCAAAACAGTGAACTCAGATGTGTACCTTAAACTGGTTTTCATCATATCTCACTCATTACAATGAATCCATTGCATGGCCAACTCTCACATGTATACAAGACCCATAGCTTACTGTAAATAGATTCTACTTCATCATTTTATCAGTCTAACATGTGGTTCTTTACTGTTTTTATACAGCCTACCATTTAAACAAGATTTACCCATTTTACATGTAGTTTGTCCATCTTTTTAAGCATGTTTATCAACACCAAATCCCCACACAATATTTTTAATCATCATTCATCATCATATACATATACATAAGTAAAAGAAATACAAGTTTACATAATCAAAAATAACAAGAGGATGAGGAGGACAATCTTTATACCACCAAAGTGATGAAATGATGAGCTTTTGGATGAACAAGACATGGTTTTGGGTAACCAATCTTATGAGATATCAACACCACTTATAGGATCACCAAGTATTTGTAGATTCCTCCAAAAATCAGCCCTTGTTCTTCATGAAAACTCCTTGAGAAATCAGCCCCAAACTCTCTTGAAAACTCCTTTTTACATGTTATAATCACCACCAATCCATAGAGCTTCAAAAGGGCTTCAACATATGTGTGAATAACACATGATTTTGTGGTTTAAATTGATCAAATGAGGGTGTTTAGGGTGGAAGTGGACGAATTTCTAGAGAGAGAGGGAGGAGAGTTGTGTGGTTTGCATGTTGAAAAATGAGAACAATGGTTTGTGTGAGTGGTTTTGTCAAGTGCTAGTTTTTGGTGTAGTGAAAGCTTACTTTGTAAGCTTAACTTACATGTGTAAGTTTTAAGCTATATGTTTGCCACATCTTGTGATGTGGTGTCTAGTGTAGCCATGGGTTTGTGGGGGTGGGGCAAGTGTCCCACTTGTCTCATCCCCATTTAATTACGGGTACTCCTCGATTCTAGTTTCCTCGATTTGCGTGCCCTCGTGTCGTTTTACGAAAAACGTTTTTATAATTTATGAATCAACGGCACAAAACGAATCTAATAAAAATTTTTTCATAAAAAAACGGAGTTCGAAAACGTAAATACGTAATCCTAAGGTTTCCGGTTTAGTCGTAAAGGACGTTAAATTATAATCGTAAGTCCTAATATCTTCTCGTAAATTTGTGAGTTTATGAACCAACACAAATTTAAAATTCCAAAATAATATTCACGGATAAATTTATTTTCTGGAATGTCGGACTGTCACCAAAAACGGTGTATGTAAACGTAAGCACGTAATGTTGAATCCTCCGGTTTAGACGTAGTCGATGCTACTTCAAGACGTAAATCCAAATTTCTTCCCAAAAACAAGTGAGTTCATATTGTAACATTAAAATAATATTTTCAAATAAATATTGAGAATAAAATATCAACCATAAATTGACGGATTGTCACAGCATTTACCCCTAAACAAGATCTTTGTCCTCAAAGATCATCTTACCTTACTACTCGCTTCTTATAGAGTTAAAGCCATGTGGGTATTTCCTCCACATTCGGTCTTTTCTCACAAGTGCAATTCGTTACAATACACGAGTTTCATCAAACATAACTACGGGAATAAGTTCAGGCTTAATGTTGACTTACTTTCTCTATCCATGATGTTCACGGGTTTCTGATGAATGCAACTTTTCGCCGATCTAAACTCTACTAAGAATAATCAGATTCTCACTTGATAGATATTCCATCAAGTTCGATATACGAAACATAATTCACGCAGTCTTTGAAGTCCTAGGGTAGATCCAACTTATATGCCTTTCAAACCAATCTTTTATACCATCTCAATGGTCCCATACAACGGGGACTTATATCCCATGATTTGTCAGATCATGAATTCATTTTTCCAAGTTTAAAAATTGTGGCATAACTTTGCTACCCATTTGGCACTTCAAGATCTACATTTCACATTCACATAACCTCCTGCCCACTACTGGCAGTCAATAATCAGATCCTAATTTCAACAATCATTTCAGGTCTCGCGGGTCGAGTATTTTGTAAGGTTAGGTTCGCCATCATAGGAAACCTTAAACCTAAAAGACATGTCCAACTCACAGTGGGTATATGTCGGATGTCTTCATTTCAACTCCTGCTTACAGATGCTCTAATATTTAGATCCTAACAAGATTCGATCTCGATCATAATACGATAATTATCAATGATAATCTCTCCAAAGGAAAAAGATTATACGGTTTATTACTAAAGGTCAATCATTCAAACATAAAACAGCACTTATATTACTTTGTATCGTTACTTTACCTCGTCCCTTCGATTTGGGGTGGTATATAGTACTCTCATCAAGGTTCGTTCTCAATGATTTCTGAGCAAATCTCTAGAAATTCAATGCGAAGCGAGGATCTTGATAAAGATGATCGATACATGCACACCATGTTTACATAACTCTTTTGCATTTATCATTAACGGGAATGATATTAGCAGATTTTGTCAGTCTGTCGACGATGACCCAAATCGAATCAAATTCAGATGATGACCTTTGCAATAGCTAGACGTTTACTAATGTATGAGGCGATGTCTGCCTTCATAATTTGCCATCAGTACAACTTTTTCAGACAAAGATACTTTTAGTCATAAATGACATAAATAGAATACTTATACTTACAAATTCCAACATAACTATATCTCACAATCCTCCATATTTAGGCAACCACAAGTGGCCTTTAAAACATTTAACGCTATCGGCTTCTCAATTCTGATGGTTCATATTAGACGCGAACCCCTTTTATTATCTATATTATCCTTTTTACAAACATCATTTACTTTTATATTTGTTCGGCAATTTATTTTGCACAGTCATTATTAAGAAATACATTCTAATTGATTCTTTATCCTTTTTACATAATGCGTCAGTAATTACGTTCACTTTCCTAGATGGAATAATTGTCATGACCGTATTTATTCAAAATTCTTTCTTCATATCTTCTATGTTTTAGTTTCATCTCAACTATTATTTTTATCAGTTTTTCTCAATCCTACGTTTAAAGCGTCGATAATCATGATAATTAATTAAATAATTGTTAGTTAATTTTTATGAAGCGTAAACGTAAAAGTTTTAAATTTCTTAGTTCGACCAATTATATAAAATGTTCAAAATAAATTTGAATTTAATTAACACGATTTTTGTTGATTTATCGAAAATAATTAATAAGATTCGTAAATGTTCGAAAATCTTTGGTTATACTGTGGTCAAAATTTTCTTAGTTTGAAAAGCAAAAATTGTCGTTTCGAATTTCAAGTAATAAGTTATATAGTTTCCTTAATTCTTCTTAGGTTGTCTAGAAGTATACACAAACATTTACCCCTAAAGAGAAGTTTAGTTAAATGGTTTGTGTATATGGTAATAATCCCTTAAAATTCTTTGTTAAAACATTTGTCAAAATATATTTCCATTTCTTTTTGGTAAAATCCAAAGTCTTAAAAGGGCTCTTAATTTTTGAAGAGTCTATATGCATATACCTTACCGTCATTAATCCAATGGTCATTTTATGTAAAGGATTAAGTCTTTAATCTCATGTTAATTATTCAAGGTACAGGTTTTAATTGTTTGGCCAATTCATGGCAATCTATAATTAATTATTAACTTCATTCTTATTCTTATAAACAAACAAATAGTCCTTAATGATCACGAGCATGAATTTATCAAATTACAGCCTACACACGTGATTCACCAAATTTATGAATACTACATGTGTATTAGTCAATCCAAATGACATCACGTGAGACTCATAATGTTCATTACAAGTATCGGATGTAGTGATTGGAATACATAATCTTTTTTGCAGATGCGAAGTTTGATGATAACCATGCCATGGATCAAATCTTTAGAACGTACGGTAGGACCTTGTAAATGATCGAACAAATCTTCCATTTCGAGTTATGGATATCGTTTTCGATTGTCAATTTACTCAGTTCACAGTGATCTATAAATATAAGGAATGATAACACCATAGCTCTTCATGATGACAGGCTTGGTATAATGAAATCTTTCTCTGACAACTCTCTCAGTTGTACGGTAATTCCTTTAATTTAGATGGTGCTGGCGTACAGTGCACAAGCCACAGGTGCAGCACCGGAAATATAATCAAATACCAAATTCTACTTGCCTTAATGGCGGAAGTCTAGGTAATTCATCAACAAATACTTCCTAAGATTTCAAATAACATAAGCATCTTTTAATACATTTATTTTAAGTTCTTTCTAGATTTTAATATCTATGACTAATTCACAACCATTCACGGTATAATTTCAAGTCATCCATCAAGAATTATTCAGATCACTTTTGATAATCAACATCTTATCTTTTAGGGAGTTCTACTCGAGTTCCCATCAATTAAGACAATGTCGTCATGTCATAATCAATCAATCCATTTTACCGGCACTATAAACTTTCCAGTTTTATTGCCGTCGATAAGATGTGAACTTCTCAAAAGAATAATAATAACTCATAATCCTTCACCAATTCAAGGATATATGGAGACATAACTACTATTAAAAGAGTAAGGTCAACGCATAATCTGTGCGAGAGAAATTCAAATCAGATACAGACGAAAACATTTAACGAATATGAATATATCCCATGTTTTCATAATTTGAGTACGCATTCGAAAGCTCCTCGGATCGTTACCCAGGTCATTCAAATGAAATCAAATCATAATAAATGATAAGAATGTCAATACATCCAGTCGGGCATCAACACTCGGTAATCAGATACTTTTCCTAAGAATCTCACTACAGGAGAATTGGACAAGAAAGAATTGTCAATTGTCAAATAAGACAATTTCTTCAGATGAGTAAATTCGACTCAGAAGAATAGATGCTACAGGCACATATGTAGGTGTCCCTAACATTATGTCCTTATTTTTCAATTCTTGCAGATCTCATAAAATTTAATCTTTCACAATCTTCAAAGAAAATGTAGTGTTTATTCATTAGTTTTATGGTGACTACTAATCAGTCTTGCATGGTTCATTCCAAATTGTATGTAGGCGCGCAACTATATACAATTTCAAGATTAACGATGCAATACTTAGTTCGTCAAAATTTTATCATCATGTTTATAATAAAAACATTTTCATGCTTAATTCTTAAATAAGAATCAAAAATAAATTTTCAAATATTTTCTTTGTCATGAAAACAATTAAGTTTTCCCAAGGTGTTTTATAAACAACTTCATTTTGATATCAATCACTTATAAATCTCACATTGAATAATCCTTATTGTGTTGAAAATTAAATTTTCTCAAAGGATACCGTTTTAACTTTATAAAAACAATGTGTGATCTGCAAAAGAGTGATGAAGAGTTGTTCACCAAGAACTAACTACGATATGATAGGAAATGAGCTTAGCCAAATAATCATGAGGTTCATGATCTCGATGGCGCTCAAAAAGAATAATCCACAACGTAACTCAATTCGAGATGAGTACTTGTTCAATGGTTGCATCACTAATGCGAATATTAGGAAGAAGCAAGAAAAGATAGATAACATCGATACATGTAGAATTTAGCAATCAAAGGTAGTCTTTTCATTAATCACAAACAAGTCAAATTGTACCGTAACACATTACGTGTCACTATGTCATACATTTCTCAGAACTCATCCTACCAACTGATATCTCAGTTAGTTAGGGATTTTTAAATGATACCACAATGAATACTAATCTACAAGAGTCATTAGGTGTCCTGCCTGTCCCGGAAGATCCATCGGTCCCAATTCAGAAGAAGATTTCTTCAATTTATTTATTGGACACTGGGCATCCTCGTTAGTGGACAATGGCTTAGGAACAACCCTTAACACGAATCCTACAATCAATTAAATCCTTATAATTCAATCACAGAACTTAACGACTTCCTCTTAACAATTTCTTATTCCATAAAAGTTAAATTTTACTTTATTCAAGTTTCAACCAATTTTATACTCAATTCGATATCCTACCTCATTTCCCAATACTTTCATCCTTATTCTTACACCTTAAAAGGGCAATAAAAGCTCAATATGATCAATACTTAATTTCCAATCCTATAACTTCTTTATCAATAATTATCAAATGAGTCACTAGCATGAGATGACTCACACATTCAATTAGATTTCTCGGAAAGGTATTAGTGGCATGAGGCTTTTGGGTAATGGTTCCAATGACAGCCTCAAGTGCAACATTCACCCTTTAGATTTCAATTTAAGAATTGGATGACAACGAATCAGATGACATCTTTCTAGGTGATAACGTTTTGTCAAACTCCACTCTATAAGGAAAGATCGTCATGACATCGATATCAGATTTAATCTCGCCAATTCTTCTTTCAATTTCACAATCAACTAATATCTACATTTCTACGAATATCAACCATTTGTTGGGATCCTAAATATCCACAACTTGATTTAGATCTAGGATAGCTAGAATTCCTACGAGAATAGCTTAGATTAATTTACTAGGGGAGTTAGGGTTCCTTGTGACAATCTACGTCGTATAAACACCTCGTATAAATATCGAAATAATCATCAAACAATCATGTAATCAAATTACATCATATATATATATATATACTCCACGTTAAATATATATATATTAAAATAACACTTCTCGGTCTGGCCTTGTCGGTAACTCGGGAATTCTTTGGCATCGTTATAGTCAAAATAATTTTAGACATTTTAGAAAAATGTTTATAGTTAAAAGATTTTGAAATGTTTTATTCAAAACCTTAGTTTTAAAAAATCTTTCGTTCTCTATAACGAGAGCTCTGGTACCAAACTGTAACACCCCTAAATTTATACAACTCAATACAGCGGAAGACTAGTTGGTGTTACGGGATAGCACATTACTCACATCATAGACAACGCATAAAAATCGCGTCGTTTAATAATAAAAGCATTTCCATTCATAAATATCAAAGTTACATTGGTCCCAAGTCATTATATTTCATACAAAGTTTTACAAAGTATTTGAATGGAAAATATTGTTTAAGTGCGGGCCATGAATTCTTGTTGTCTTCCCGAGAATTACCTTCAAGTACCTTACTAAACCAACAACGGGTAGCTAACCCGATACTCAATCTGCCCATCTAAAGTAGCGTGTCGTCACAAAGGTCACGCTATGGAAATCTTCTCATACATAAATTCGCTTACCAATCAATGTGGCACAACGGGGATCAACCGTCAAGGCGGGAACTGGGGTGATCGTCCCCAAATAGTACTATTATATGAACAAGCGTCTACCAAATCACGGTAGTTCACAATTCATGCTAATGGGACTTTTAGTGACATAACCTAACTTTAATAATCCATTTGATTTAATCTATCGGGTCCTTTAATCATTTATCGGGTCATACAATCGGGTCATACAATCATTCGGGTCCAAATCAATAAACAAACAATCGGGACAAATGGTGTCCTATTTTATAAAAACTAACATGTTATCTCCCTCGCGGGTTTATAAAACATTTCATAAAAACATTTAAAAGAGTGCGAGGCTATGAACTCACGTTGATGTGGGAAAGCGGGTTATTGGCAACTCGGACGTACGGTACGTGCTTCAATCACGGAAACCTAGACAAATAATATTTGTCTTAGACTCTTGTCCAATGACTTTATAAAAATAATAATTATGTATACATATGATGATTATATATATATGATGATCAAGTGGGTTTACATATTCTCGTTTACTCATTTTAGTGTTGTATGTCGGTAACTTTTATACTAGTTTACTAGTTTTACCTATTTACACGTTTTAAGTCCAATAAGCTTATTATAAGTTATTTAACATGTTTTAATCCATTTTATACTTATTTTATCAGTATTTAAACTTTACAAGTTGGGCCCAAATGGGTTAAGCCCAATAAGTTCTTTTTATAAGAGTTTAACTTATTTAGTCCAATTATTAGTCCAATATGTTTACTTAGCTCGTTAATGTCCGTATGTCCTATAGTTCGGATTTTATCGGTTTTTACTTGTTATATATGTTTATATATCAGTATATGAGTTTTATAAAGTTTACATTAGATGGGTCCAACCATATAAGTTTTATTTAACAAAAACGTTAATTTTACGACATTAGCCGAAAAAGTCGTAAAAATCAAGTCTATAGTTTTTATATCTTATAAATATTATTTCACTACCATTTTTATAATTTATACATTTATTTAACCTTTAACATATTTATATAAATAAAATCCATGAGTTAGTGGGTTTTGGTTTTACATTTTATACAATATAATTTTGAGTGCTTATATAATAGTATTATACTTTAATTTCCAAAATCTGATTTTTATTTTCCTCTTCACCAAAACTGCCATATCCAGAGTTCTATATGGATATAGAAGCTCAAATTTTTATCACATAAACTACATGATATTTGCTCCATTTAAATCTTCTATAGATACTGTTGAATCATCTTCTAAGTATTTTCTAAAAATCGTCCAAAACAGTGAACTCAAATTTGTACCTTAAACTTGTTTTGATCATATCTCACTCATTACAATGATTCCATTGCATGGCCAACTCTCACATGTGTACAAGTCCCATAGCTTACTGTAAATGGATTCTACTTCATCATTTTTACAGTCTAACATATGGTTCTTTACTATTTTTATACAGCCTACCATTTAAACAAGATTTACCCATTTTACATGTAGTTTGTCCATCTTTTTAAGCATGTTTATCAACACCAAATCCCCACACAATATTTTTAATCATCATTCATCATCATATACATATACATAATTAAAAGAAATACAAGTTTACATAATAAAAAATAACAAGAGGATGAGGAGGACAATCTTTATACCACCAAAGTGATGAAATGATGAGATTTTGGATGAACAAGAAATGGTTTTGGGTAACCAATCTTATGAGATATCAACACCACTTCTAGGATCACCAAGTATTTGTAGATTCCTTCAAAAATCAGCCCTTGTTCTTCATGAAAACTCCTTGAGAAATCAGCCCCAAACTCTCTTGAAAACTCCTTTTTACATGTTATAATCACCACCAATCCATAGAGCTTCAAAAGGGCTTCAACATATGTGTGAATAACACATGATTTTGTGGTTTAAATTGATCAAATGAGGGTGTTTAGGGTGGAAGTGGACGAATTTCTAGAGAGAGAGGGAGGAGAGTTGTGTGGTTTGCATGTTGAAAAATGAGAACAATGGTTTGTGTGAGTGGTTTTGTCAAGTGCTAGTTTTTGGTGTAGTGAAAGCTTACTTTGTAAGCTTAACTTACATGTGTAAGTTTTAAGCTATATGTTTGTCACATCTTGTGATGTGGTGTCTAGTGTAGCCATGGGTTTGTGGGGGTGGGGCAAGTGTCCCACTTGTCTCATCCCCATTTAATTACGGGTACTCCTCGATTCTAGTTTCCTCGATTTGCGTGCCCTCGGGTCATTTTACGAAAAATGTTTTTATAATTTATGAATCAACGGCACAAAACGAATCTAATAAAAATTGTTTCATAAAAAAACGGAGTTCGAAAACGTAAATACGTAATCCCAAGGTTTCCGGTTTAGTCGTAAAGGACGTTAAATTATAATCGTAAGTCCTAATCTCTTCTCGTAAATTTGTGAGTTTATGAACCAACACAAATTTAAAATTCCAAAATAATATTCACGGATAAATTTATTTTCTGGAATGTCGGACTGTCACCAAAAACGGTGTATGTAAACGTAAGCACGTAATGTTGAATCCTCCGGTTTAGACGTAGTCGATGCTACTTCAAGACGTAAATCCAAATTTCTTCCCAAAAACAAGTGAGTTCATATTGTAACATTAAAATAATGTTTTCAAATAAATATTGAGAATAAAATATCAACCATAAATTGACGGATTGTCACAATGAAGGTGTGGTAGAAAATTTAGGTATCGGTGGAACATAAGGTGTAGACGAAGGCATAACGGGTGGTATGTCACAAGTGGAAGAAGAAGGAGGTTGGGTAGAAGAAGAAGGTATCTCGGGTCCTTGGTTAGGTGGGGGATAGGAAGGTTCTACGGTGGTCTTACCGCTACTAGTAGTGATAGCATTAAAATTATCCCTAGGATTGGTTACGGTGTTCGAAGGGATGGCACCTTGGGGACGAAGGGTTTGAATCATACTAAAAAATTTCTTCTCGGTCGATTCTTGCATCTCTCTCATAATTCGTTCATGGTCGGTCAATTTTTGTAGAACCAAGTCCATTTGAGGATTATGCATGTTCATTTGATTATACCCTTGATTGTTAAAACCTTGATTAGGAAAACCTTGGTTTTGATATTGATTATAACCTTGATTAAATCCTTGATTTTGAAAACCTTGGTTATTAAATCCTTGATTTTGATTATTGAACCCTTGGTTTTGCCCTTGAAAATTCCCTTGATTTTGATTAAAACCCCGTTGATTAGAATTTCGTTGAAAATGACCCCGTTGAGGACCTTGGTTCCTATTTTGGGCGGGTGGGGGTGGTCTTTGTGGTGCTACAAAACCCGGGGGAGCCAAATAGTTATTAGACTTGTAAGACAAATGGTTAACATCAACATTTGGTTTGAAATGAATCCGCTCATTTTCACTGTTGTTATAAGCATAAACTTCTTGTTGATTATTGTAAACCTTGTCACAATTATAACATGAATGTGGTCCACCACAAGTCTCACACGTTTCACAAGTTTCTTTCACGGCATTCACATGTGTAGTGAGGGCTTCGGTTTTTAGAGCAATTGATTCTATAAGCGACGTAAGCTTATCAATTCTCTTATCATTCTCACTAGAACTAGCACTTTCCATAGTGGCCCTAACACTCTTGGTTTTGCACTTAAGCCTTGTTTTCAATTATGGCCCAAGCCTCGTTCATTGATTTCACAAGAATATTGCCCCCGCGGCACTATTAAGTGAGTCTTGGTCATTTAGAGTTAAACCATTGTAAAACGTATTAATTTGATGCACTTTAGTGAAATCGTGTTGTGGACATTTTCTTAAAAGCTCTTTAAATCGATCCCAAGACTCACTAAACGTTTCCCCATATTGTTGTTCAAAGGTGATGATCTCATTCATTAAAGAAGTGGTCCGTGATGGTGGGAAAAAGTAGTTTATGAACTTGGTCTCTAAGTGAATCCATGTGGTAATACTTTGGGGTGGTTCCTTATCAAGCCAAATCCGGGCTTGTCCCTCGAGGGAAAAAGGAAAGAGTTGTAAATGAATAGCCTCTTGTGGCACCCCATTGTATTTGACGGTATTGGCTAATTGTATGAAACGTTTGATATGAGCGTGTGGGTCATCATTAGTACGGCCTAAAAATGGTGTAGCGGAAACCATTTGAATAAAACCCGTTTTAAGTTCAAAATTAATAGCTCCAATATCCGGCACCACAATCGCGTCATCGTTTCCTTCAACGTGAGATTGGAGAATCTCAATCATTGGTCGATTATCCGTTGCCATCGTATTGTCGAAAGCTCGATTCTTGGGATCGGCTTGAATGACGGTCTTTTTGTTTTTCTTCTTCTTCTTCTTTTTGGAAGAATTGGAAGAGTTTGGTACACCAATCGGTATGTATGTATGCGCACGAGTGCGCATACAATTAAAACTTTGGAATGAGGTAGGTGACCTCGGTCGACTTTGAGAGGAAAAGGATTCTCCCTCTCGAGGTGCAATATGAAAAAGCTACAAAAATATATACTTAATTACTACTTGAGTTGGCAAACCTATAATCGGTCGTTCCTCTCAATATACGCACAAGCAAGCGGGGAAACGAGGTGGCACAAAGCACTTAAAAACCTTTTTCCTTAGATGGCCTTTTATAGTGCGTCGCCTTATACCCACCTTATAGTTTGTATAGTTTGAGTTCAAACGTCTTACTAGTATTTATCTATTTTGCCCTTTTATTTCGTTATGGATGCGAATACAATAGTTAGGCGATGAAATCCCACTTAAGGCTTATTTGAAAAGTAGGTAAATTAATTGTTCTACGTACTACAATATAGTAAAATAAAAATCTTTTTGTATTTTTTTAGAAAAATATATATTCACAAGAAAAATCGAAAGAAATCGAACTAAAAAAATAACACTAATACGTAATATTTCTGGTGTAATACTTTTAGGAAAAAGTATTACTTTTTGATTTTTTAATTTTTTGGTGCAAATCTTAGGAAAGAATTTGCTTTTGTGATTTTTTTAAATTTTTTTTGAATTTTTAAGTTTTTTATTTTTTTTTGTGTTTTTGATTTTTGTGCAAGAAAGTTAACGTTCAAAATGAACGGATCCCAAAATCAAAACATCTCATGAAATCGTCAATCGTAACGAGCGAAGCGGCAGCAGCGCCAATTTAATGTTAGGAATTTTAGTCCTATTAAGCAATGAATGTTCATTTTCCTCGACTCACTCGAATTGATCTCAAATTAACGTGGATATATTTGTTCTTGGTGAAACGAATATTTTTGGTATTTTTTTTAAACCTAAAAACTATTAAGTAAAAACTATTTAATCTAATTTAAAAATCTAATTTAATTAACTAAAACCTTAAATTTTAAAACTAATTAAAATGATTAAACTATTTTGAAATTAAACTAAAAGCTAAAAGCTATTTTGAAAACTTAAACAAAATATACTTTTAAACTATTTTCAAATTTAACTAGATTAATTAGAAACTAAAAACAATTTAATTAAAATATATTTTTTATCTTTTTATATTTTTTTAAAACTGAAATAAGGAAATAAAAACTTTTAAATAAAAATAAATAAACTAAGTTTGCATTAAACTAATTAAAATAAAACTGCCAGCTTAGAAATTTAACCCTATATTAATAAACTGATGAGTAAACAAACACGAGAAAGGTGCTAGCACAATTGGAAAGGCGTTTGGTCCCTGAACAGGAGGTCCAGGGTTCGAATCTAGGCAGAGACACTATTTTTTTTTTTGCTATTTATTATTATTTTGGAATTTAACTATTGGAATTGTGGACAAATGAAACAACAGATTAAACCACGGACCAATTGGGTCTGTTGAATTTGTGCAGCAATAAAACTAGTAAAACCAAATAAGCAAAAACTAAAACGAATAAGCAATAAGCAAGACTACACAACTAAGCAGATAATCATCAACCTATACTAAGCAGATAAGCATAAAATTCTATATAAGCAAATCAAAATAAGCTAGACTAAATAAGCTAAAAGCAGAAATCAGATAAGCAAACAAATCACATAAGCTAAACAGGCAATAAGCAAACCAAACAAATAGATAATGAAAAGGCAAATCTAAACAAACTGGAAATCAATAAGCAAAACTGAATAAGCAGATTAAAGGAAACCGATCTAAAACAAAACAGTAAGCAGATTTAAATCCAATTAAAATCTTAACAAGCTTAAACGAATCCTGTATTACTAAAATAAATCCAATCTCTAAATCAAACAAACTAAAACAAACTAGCAGTCTAAACTTACTTAAAAATAAAGCAGATCGAAACATTAACAGGCTAAACAAACAAATAACAATAAGCAGATATCAAACTAACCAATCTAACCGAACTCAACTAAGCTAAACAAGCAGATAAAATAGACTGAAATTAAAACTTATAAAAAATATAGAAAATCAAACCTCGCGTAGATAACCGTTGGGACGAAGGTGGGCGCTGAACCCCCTTGTGATCTGAAACTACAAACACCACCGTTATTCACCCGTACACCATCATCACCATTAACAGTTACCAAACAAGAGATTTTTATATATAATTTCCCAGTAGGGGAAATTATTGCTATCTCTTTTTATTTTAATAATTATTTAATCAAAATAAAATCAAAATTAATTGCAATAAAATTAAACGAGACAAGAATTTAAGAAAATTGAAATTTCATTAATATAAAAACTGAGTACAATACTTGTTTGAAAATAAAATTACAATAAACCCTAATTCTATTTTTTTAGAAAATACAAGTTAAAATAAAGAAAAAGGCACTCCAAATTACAGATATTAGGGGGTTTTTATAGGCAAACCCCTGTAAACCCTCTTCTTAGCTTCAAGAGTAAGCAACCAATCCAGGCCGTCAAACACGTTTTTTTCTTCTTTCTCTCTCTTCTTTCTTTGATCAACGGATGGAAATTCATCTTGAGCCACGGATTGCTAGGCTGGTAGAAGTTGTGTTACTTGTGCTAGTTTGAGAATGACGTGGGCTTTTCTTATTGGATGAGGTAGTGGTGGAGAGGTGTGTGAGCCAATCAAAACACAAGGATTAGCCACGTCAGGAGATGGGAGAGAGGACCACAATTAGTGTCTCCTCCGAAAACTATGGGGATTTAATCCCAATCGTGTGAATTACACGAATTGGGTAAAACCCCCAATTTTTATGGGTAAAATTGGTGATGGTAAAAGTTAGGGTTTTGAGATTGGCTGCGTTTTTTTGGGGAAGATGAAAGTGGGTGAGTGAAAGTATTAACTTCGTTTGTAACGAATGAAAGGGGAAAGGGTAATTCGTTTTATTTAATGTGAGTGGGGTGAGGTTTTTTTGTGTGTTAACACGTGTGTGAGGTGGGAGTTTGACTGGGGTGTTTGACCTCAAAGTGAATAAACATTTCACTTAAATCTTTTTATTGACCATTGGTTATATCATGGGCTAGGGCCCAAATTAACACACTCCTTTCGTCCCTTTGTTTAGAAAATGGGCTTGGCCCAAATTGCTATTTCTTCCAATAACATATTGTATTTGGGCCTTTTGATCCATAAGCAACTTCAAAATCTTCTTAAATGGGCTTGTGGGCCCAATACGCAAATGTGGGACCCACTAAGCTCGAATATCTTCAAAAAGATTTAATCCGCTAAAATCGAGCTCGATTTTGACTTCCTTGATTGTTTCTTCAAAAACGTGTCGGTTTAGCCGGTTTTCGTGAACTTGGGCACACTTTTGGTCTTTGACTTTGTCTTCGTCTCTTTTTGGACTTTTCTTCAACATTTGACCGTGAAATCCCGCGTTTTCTTTCCTTTTGATCATTTGTACCTATTTTAACACAAAAACACAAAACCACGCGTAATTCTGACTTTTATGATATTAAAAACATGATTAGGTCTTGTTTTTCCTTGATTTTAGTTGTAAAAGGATAAGTGTTTACACACTTATTAGTGTATGTACTCTGGAGATTTAACATCACCAAAGATAAACCGATAAGTGTGGTAGTCAATCGTGGCCTGGTGTTTGGATAACCAGTCCATGCCCAAAATCAAGTCAAATTCGCACATGTCCAAAGGAAGTGCGTCAACCCTACGGATCTTGTCATCAAATTCTAGGGCAAGATCTCTGTACACTTGAGTGATTCGTACAGAGTCCCTAAGTGGCGTGGAAATCCATAAGGCATTATCTAATGGCATCGGAGAAATCCTAATACGTACAACAAAAGTAGTGGACACGACTAAATGCGTCGCTCCAGTATCAAATAGAACACATGCTGCCAAACAATTCATAAAGAGATTTCCGGTGATGGTACTTGAAGTCTTATTCGCCTGGTCCCGAGTAGTAGTAAACACGCGACCAGAAGTAGGAGGTGGCTTGGTGTCGACGTGTCTAGAGGTGCCTTCTATCTCACCCTGGCGACAGTCCTTCTGCTGATGGCCTTGTTGGCCACACTTGAAACATCCACCAGTACCTTAGCGACAAATACCAGAGTGTCTGCGCGAACAAGTACGACAGACAGGATGCGTGAATCCTCCAGCAGGCGTCCTAGTTATCTGAGAGCCTGTTTAAGGATTACATGCATGAGACATGATCGTGGAACATAAACATGATTACCTAGAAGGTGTAAAATTTACCAGATGAGGTAGAACGGTTAGGCTGTGAACCCCTACGGTCTTGATCCCTACCGTTACCATTGTTCCTAAATTAACGATTGTTGGAGTGTCAGAATACCATAACATAAAATAGTTGAACATGAAATAAGGTTAATGTAGGGACCTTCTGTTGTTCGAGTTGTTAGCGTTGTTACGGTAACTATCGTTACCGCCACGCCTCTCAGAACCAGAACGATCGTTAGTCTGACCGTTTCCCTAGGATGCTTGCTGCTAAGCGGCCGCATGCTTACGGTCGTAAGTCTTCTGTATGGAATATTAATACTTGTTCTTTTGCATGTAAGAAAGTTAAGTTCTCGGTATCTTAACGAATTGATTTCCGGCTTAAAGTATGACTCTATTGTTTTTGGTGAAACAAATATTTTTGGTTGTTTTTAAAATAAAAGTGCAAAACTTAAAAGTAAAAGGGCACTTAAAATATATCTAAGTCTAATTAAAAGTAAAGGGCGAGTAATTAAAAGCTTGACTGAAATTAAAACGCACTAAAGTAATTGACGCGAACTTAAAACTAACTAAGGAAAACTTAAAACGCAACTAAATCAAAAACTAAGGAAAGGCTAAAATAAATCTAAGGCAAATAAACTTAAAGTGCGTCTAAGGAAAAAGGCGAGAAAAATAAAGCTTGAAATTAAAAATCAAAGACAAAAATTAAAAGAACCTGAATACAGCTCATTTGGAACAATCCTTCGTCCGAAACAATCACTCATCCGGAATGTCACCTTCGTTCGGAATGATTCTTCTTCGCTCGGAATATTACCAAAATCCTTGATCCGGACCAAATTCTCTATTCTGAATATGTCACTTATCCAGAATAAATCTTTCGTTCGGAACTTTTGCTGATTCAAAACCCTTGGTTTGGAACTTCCTAAACAAAGCCTTGATCTGGAACTTCTCTGGATCGGAACTCCTTGATCCGGAACTTCTCTGGATCGGAAGTTTCCTGGTTCGGAAGTTTTGATTCGGAAGTTCTTGAGTCGGAACTTTGGTGGTTCGGAACTTCTAGCCTTGATTCGGAAGTTTTCTGAAGTTGTTGATTCGGAAGTTGTTGATTCGGAAGTTTCTGGTTCGGAACTTCCAATGTTCCGAATGAGAAAGCTTGATTCGGAACTTTTGAATTTTCCGGATGAAGCACTCAATTAAATCAACAATTGAACTTCTGGAAAGAAACCCTTGGTTCGGAACTTTAGAATGTTCCGAATGAAGCACTTAGCCTTGCTGGTTTGGAACTTACCTGGGAATCACAGTAACAGAAAAAAACCGAAGAGCAAGGAAATACAGTAACACACAAATCTAATCACAATTTAACTAAATCAAACACAAGATTAAATAAAACTAATCACAAAACATCCAATAATCATAAACAAACAATTCAAATCAACAAAACTAACAAAATTAACCAAAATAATCAAAACCCACTTTAATCAAAATAAGAACATGAACATGAACATAAACATAAAAATCAAAGATTGAGAAAGGTAGATAGGAGATTAACAAGATAAAGTAAAGATTGACAAGAATTAAATGGAAACTTACTTGAAATTAAAGGAATTTAAGGTGCAAGACAAGGTAATTAAATTTGACAAGTAATTAAATGACAAGGTAATTAAAAGTGGAAGAAATAATTGTCACTATTAGCCAACAAAATGAAATGATTAACTTCCTAATCTATTTATAGGGGAGGATTAAGGAGTGCTTAGGAAGCTTCCTCCCCTCTTTCCTTTCTCCTTAATTGCATCATTAGGTCCTTCCTTCTTAATCTCTTTGTTAATTGCACCATTAGTCCTCAAGCCTTTAAATCTTCTTTAGTCTTGGACTTTAAATGGCTTTGTCTCGGGGTTTCTTGGAACTCATCTTTTAATTCTTCAATAAAGTAGACTTGAGTTCTTCGGCTTTAAGTAAACTTCCGTCTTTCGACTTTTTCTTCGATAAATCTTCAGAATTGGTCTTGGACTTCCGTTCTTTTTGCACTCTTGACTTCTCGACTTCATCTTTCATCTTTTTCTTCAATAAAAGCCCGTGAATGCCGTGTTTTCTCCACTTTTCACTATTTCTTCCTAAATCACAACAAAAACACAAATCACGCATAATTCCGACATAAAAGACATAAAATACACGTTTTGGCTCGGTTATTATTGTAATTAAGTGGTGAAAGGATGGGTGTTTACACACCTATCAAATCCCCTACACTTGACCATTGCAATGTTCTCATGCAATGCATTAGTTACAAAGCACGTTTACATTTTTCATCATAATCAATCCATAATGGCCTTTATTAAAGAGATAGAAAACTATAAACATTCAAAGTAAAGAAATCAAAAGCATACCTCGGGTTTTGGAAATGTCATGAATAATCATCATCCTCAAGTTTTCACTTTCTCCAAACTAAGCTTAAAAACGAGATCATTGTTATTATAAGTTAGCAAGCTAACACGAACTCATGTGGGCCAATTATTCACTTAGACTCCCTTATTCCTAGGGGTATCTCTTATATTTAATTGTTGTCTTGAATGATCACGAGGATGCATTGTTTGACTTATTTCGATAGTTTATTAGGCCGAAAATAAAGTGAACGATTTAATCAATAGTTAGCTAAAGGACAAAATCTTTTAAAACTGCTTCTCGGGACCTCATAAAGTTCATATCTTGGCATAACTCGCTTCGCGATTTGAGACCTTTCTTGGACGATATTTGGCAGCGACTTCATACTTCAAACCTTGAGAGACGTTCATGAAATTATGGTCTTCTCTTCATAATAGGAATTTCTTCACTCGAAGTTTTGAGAGATTCATACTTGGACCACGACTTCTTCATTTTTCTCCAATCATTATTTTGGACTTTGATGTACAACGATCCGCCTCCTTTTTGACTTGGATCTATTTATCCTCATACCTTGCTAGGGTCTTTTCGGATGCACTTCTCCATGACTTTTGGGGAGTTTTTTTGCTTTTCGTCGTGTGTCTCGATCCTTCATATTGATTTTCGATAAATGATTCTTCACATCACTTGGGATCTTTAGCAACAAAATATAGCCATCATGTCTTGTTAGGACCTTTTTGGACTCGCCAATCTTCGCATCCCGCTTCAATAAGTTATGCCTTGGCTATGAACTCTAATCCATATCGAGCAACTTTTAAACGATCTTGGGCTAGAAGCTAAGTAACTTTTCAAATCGTACAACCTTATTTATTGCAGATAAATTTATTAGCAAGCGATGGGAGAATAGGCTTATAATTAACTCACATAAATTCCTGAAAGAATACCAAACTTATAATTGACTCTATCATCTCTCGTTCTCCACAGTTTAAAATCTCAAGGAATGAGACTCGTGGATGCTTAGCCTATTAAATCAAAGTTTTGGGTTTTTGAGTCGCCTATAGGATCTTGCAAACTCTTAGACTTTTTCAAGTTTTGAAATCGCATTTTAAAGTTCCCTTGATAAACGACTCTCTAGGATCAATTATAGGAACTTGTGAAAAGTTCTTGTTCTAAATCCGTGAGAGTTAAGACTTTCGCGTTTTATAGCTCCCTATATAAAAGCCTAGCAAAACTTGACTTAAACACGTTAAGGATACTAGCTAGAGTAACTTTGATAAGTAAACTCGGGTTAAGTCAAAAGATTCACAACGTTTGAAAATTAAAACCACTTTATTAAATATTTATTCTAGCAAGGAAAGAAAATAACTATACAAAAGGCAAAACTTAATAGGCCAAAGTAGATCATAAATTTTGAAAAATGTCAAAAAATTGATTTTTCGGTTAAAATGAGGGCAAATACAAGGAAAAGACCACTTAACTTTGATAGAAGTCCCCCCTACACTTAACATAAACATTGTCCTCAATGTTTAAGCATGTGGGAGTAAACTCCCCTACACTTAGGACATTGTGCACTTTGTTTAAATCTCGCTAAGGAAGAGACAACTAAAGAGATTCCTATTTTAATATTGAGAAAATATAAAATAGTGAATCGAAAAGAGTTCAGGATAGAACCGGGAAAATGGAACACGGAATCACGGGTCGTCAAGAATCATCAATAGTGGATCATTGAGCTCGAATCCCTGATTAAGAGAGGAGAGGAAATAGCAAACCAACGGGTCTCCCCTACACTTAGGATAAAGAAAGTGAAAAGATAGATGCATGGGTTGCCTCCTAAGAAGCGCTTGATTTTTGATTACCGAGTCGTGAGCCTGATTCGACCTTGATTAGCAGAGGAAGAAGCATGAAATATATCCACCAGGATCAAAGACATAGTTTTCGTCCATCAAATAGCACAAGCTTAAGGCGAACAAGGCAAGCCAAAGAAGAATAGGCAAGGTTCCCTTAAGCAAAGATGGAGCACGGTGGAAGCAAGGGTGAAGTGGTGAAAGCAGATTTCCATAAGTTCCAAAGATATTTCCTTTTATTTCATCAGGTGGATACTGAGATGGCTGCAGAATATCGATACCGGGGTCGAACACCTTTTCCTTTAAGGGAAAATAGCACTCAGGCTCAGCGGAGTGTGAAGAAGATCCGCGAAGAAACACAACCTCGTCCTCAGAAGGGGGACAAAGAGGTGTTAACTCATACGTGCTACGGATATTGGTGTCGACCGGTTTCTTCTCCTTTGAAAGAATGTTCTTCAAGTCCAAAGTAGGATCAAGACGATAATCTTCAAAGTCCAAAGGAGGTGCATCACTCTCATGAGGGAAGTAAGTGTTGAAAACATAGAGAAGTCTTCCTCAAATGAGTAATCTTCCAAAGTAGGATCGAGTGATGGCGGAGGATCTTCATCATGTGAAGAATCGTTCGAAAGAGTATCAGCCTCATCGAAATCATCGTAAGTAGGCAGATCGGGATACTCAGAAGTAAGGTCATCATAATCATCCAAATCTGAGCTAGAATCATCATCATAAGCATCAAAGATCGGTGGAGAATCATAAATGGGTGAAGGTTCCAAATTGGAGAGAGAATCATCCACATCATCTTCAAAAAGTGGATTATCAATGGAAGAATCGAATAGAGGATTGTTGTAGACGACAAAATCATCAAGCACATTAATCATATTCACTGATTCTCGGCCAAAGGTTTTGCTTGTAAGTTTCCCCATTTTGAAACTTGTGAATCATTCCTGACTCTTAAGATTAACTCACCTTCGGAAACATCAACTAAAGCTCGTCCGGTTCTCAAGAATGGCCGACCAAGTATTAAAGGAATACGAGGGTCCATTTCATAATCATCAACGACAAAGTCGATCGGGAAAGTAAATGTGCCAACTTTGATGAACACGTCTTCGACAATACCAACGGGGTAAGCTAGAGTGCGATTAGCAAGTTCAAGAGTCATCTTTGTTGGTGTGAGGTCGAGCAATGATAGTGTTTTCCAAACACTCAAAGGCATCAAATTAATACTGGCCCCGAGATCAGCAAGGGCAGTAAATTTTCAGTTTTGTTGAAAACGCAAGGCAACACAAAACGACCGGGATCTCCAAGCTTTTCCGGAAGTTCTTTAGAAATAACTGCAGAGCAGTTTTCATTTAAGCGTGTGTTGGTGAGTTCAATCAGCTTCTCTTTCTTGTTAAGCAATTCCTTAAATGCTTTGACAAATTTGCGCATGTGGACAAGTGCTTCAAGAAAGCTAATGTTGAAGTTCATTTGAGAGATCATCTTCACATAGCGTGATACTTCAAAGTCATCCTTGGTTAGCATTTTCGTCTTGCCTAAACGAGAGGGATAAGGGATATTGAGTTTGGGTGGTGAGGGTGCAGGTGTAGCAGGTAAAGGTTGAGATGTTGAAGGGTCCTTCCTAGGTACATCGTCATGGCGAGGCGGAGACGGTAATGGTGCACTAATACTAGGTGTAGGAGGAGTAGGGATAAATGGTGGTGGAGGAGGTGTAGATGATGGGGGTGGGATAGGTGGATCGACAATGGTAATTCCACTACGAGTAGTAATAGAACTCACATTTGCTCGCGGATTGGTGACGGTGTTTGAAGGAAGAGAACTCGAAGAAGAAGGTTGAGCGGCAGGCAAGAAACTAGCAAGCATATTCTTCAAATCATTTGTTTGATTGCTGAAGGAGGATTGAATATTATCTCGAAGCTCGGATCTAATCTCATTTCCTTGCTTTGTGATATCTCCTTTCAGATTGATAATTTGACTCTGAAGATTCTTGATTTGCTCACCTTGGGTTCTCATTATGGCTTCAACATCCGGGTTAATGGGTGGGGTTTGTTGAGCGAGTGGGTGATAAGGATTACAAGCTCTTGGTGGGATTTGGTTGCTTCTATTGTAGTTGTTGGCGGGGTTTTGGTTTTGAGGAGAAAAACCGGGTGAAAGGTAATTGTTGGACCGGTAGCTCAGCAAATTTCTATCCCCTTGAGGTCGAGCTTGGTAATTTTCCGGTGAATAATTACCATAAGCTGCATACACATTTTCTGGATTTCCTTGTGTAGAAGGACAATCGGTGTATGAGTGAGGACCGCTGCATGTTTCACAAGGATTGACAACCGCTTTAACTTGTTGTTGTTGTTGGTTTGAAGCGAGAAGCGTGATACTTTTGCTCATTTCAGTCATCATGCGGGTGAGTTCGGTCATATCAGGGTTTGCTGAAGTAGAAGAAACATTGACTCTCGGGTTGTTCCTTGAAGAAGCAGAGGAATCCCAGTTTTTGTGGAGAGTAGTCATGTTCTCAATAAGCTCTCTACACTCCTCGGGTCTCCTTTTCATAAATGGGCCACCGGCGGCTGCATTAATCGTATCACGATCACGAAAAGTCAATCCGTTGTAGAAAGTATCTATTAAGGTCACAGGGAGCATGTTGTGGGTTGGACAACGATCAATCAAGACATTATATCTTTCCCAAGCATCAAAAAGAGATTCATCGGGTTCTTGCATGAAACCGTTGATTTGATTGCGAAGACTCGTGACCATGGATGGTGGAAAGTAGCGCGACAAAAAGCGTTGAGTCATGTCATCCCAAGTATGAATAGAATTCTTTGGAAGACGATCAAACCATTTCTCGGCATGATGTGATAAAGTATGTGGAAAGAGTTGTAGGCGAAGAACATCCATTGTGGCACCAGGCAAGTTCATGCTTTGGGTGATTGTAATGAACTTGTCAAGGTGTTTGTTGGCATCATCATCAGGCAATCCACGGAAAGGATTAGTTTGCACTTGCTGAATCATGTGGTGCTTCAACGAAAACTCCGGAGGCGTGATTTGCATCGGCGCAATCGGTCCTCCTCGGCCAAACTTGGTAGGTTGACAAAGCTCCTTCATTGTCCGAAGATCGGGCTGTGGAAGAATATTGTTGTTATTGTTGAGGTGCGGTGGATTATTGTTGTTGTTAACACCTGCCATACTTAAATCTTCTCGAGTCTCGGGCTCTTGATAATTAGAAGATCTAGTACGCATACACCTTCGAAAGTAAAAGAAAAAGAAACCAAACACAAAGACAATATATATATATATATAATAAAGATAAAATCTTTTTAGATTTTTGAAATTATTAATTTTTTGGATTTTTAACAATTTTTAATTTTTATGGTTTTTTGAAAATTTTAAGCAAGATAAGTAACGCTCACAAGTGAACGGATCCCAAAAAGCAACGCGTCTCTCACAGAAAACCGTTAATCTTTACGAAAAGGGCCGGCAGCGGCTCCATTTTAATACTTGTTCTTTTGCATGTAAGAAAGTTAAGTTCTCGGTATCTTAACGAATTGATTTCCGGCTTAAAGTATGACTCTATTGTTTTTGGTGAAACAAATATTTTTGGTTGTTTTTAAAATAAAAGTGCAAAACTTAAAAGTAAAAGGGCACTTAAAATAAATCTAAGTCTAATTAAAAGTAAAGGGCGAGTAATTAAAAGCTTGACTGAAATTAAAAGGCACTAAAGTAATTGACCCGAACTTAAAACTAACTAAGGCAAACTTAAAACGCAACTAAATCTTAAACTAAGGCAAGGCTAAAATAAATCTAAGGAAAATAAACTTAAAGTGCGTCTAAGGAAAAAGGTGAGAAAAATAAAGCTTGAAATTAAAAATCAAAGACAAAAATTAAAAAGTACCTGAATACAGCTCATTTGAAACAATCCTTCATCCGGAACAATCACTCATCCGGAATGTCACCTTCGTTCAGAATGATTCTTCTTCGCTCGGAATATTACCAAAATCCTTGATCCGAAACAAATTCTCTATTCCGAATATGTCACTTATCCAGAATAAATCTTTCGTTCGGAACTTTTGCTGATTCAAAACCCTTGGTTCGGAACTTCCTAAACAAAGCCTTGATCCGGAACATCTCTGGATCGGAACTCCTTGATCCGTAACATCTCTGGATCGGAAGTTTCCTGCTTCGGAACTTTCGTTCGGAAGTTTTGATTCGGAAGTTCTTGAGTCGGAACTTTGGTGGTTCGGAACTTCTAGCCTTGATTCGGAAGTTTTCTGAAGTTGTTGATTCGGAAGTTGTTGATTCGGAAGTTTCTGGTTCGCAACTTCCAATGTTCCGAATGAGAAAGCTTGATTCGGAACTTTTGAATGTTCCGGATGAAGCACTCAATTAAATCAACAATTGAACTTCTGGAAAGAAACCCTTGGTTCGGAACTTTAGAATGTTCCGAATGAAGCACTTAGCCTTGCTGGTTCGGAACTTACCTGGGAATCACAGTAACAGAAACAAACCGAAGAACAAGGAAATACAGTAACACACGAATCTAATCACAATTTAACTAAATCAAACACAAGATTAAATCAAACTAATCACAAAACATCCAATAATCATAAACAAACAATTCAAATCAACAAAACTAACAAAATTAACCAAAATAATCAAAACCCACTTTAATCAAAATAAGAACATGAACATGAACATAAACATAAAAATCAAAGATTGAGAAAGGTAGATAGGAGATTAACAAGATAAAGTAAAGATTGACAAGAATTAAATGGAAACTTACTTGAAATTAAAGGAATTTAAGGTGCAAGACAAGGTAATTAAATTTGACAAGTAATTAAATGACAAGGTAATTAAAAGTGGAAGAAATAATTGTCACTATTAGCCAACAAAATGAAATGATTAACTTCCTAATCTATTTATAGGGGAGGATTAAGGAGTGCTTAGGAAGCTTCCTCCCCTCTTTCCTTTCTCCTTAATTGCATCATTAGGTCCTTCATTCTTAATCTCTTTGTTAATTACACCATTAGTCCTCAAGCCTTTAAATCTTCTTTAATCTTGGACTTTAAATGGCTTTGTCTCGGGATTTCTTGGAACTCGTCTTTTAATTCTTCAATAAAGTAGACTTGAGTTCTTCGACTTTAAGTAAACTTCCGTCTTTCGACTTTTTCTTTGATAAATCTTCAGAATTGGACTTGGACTTCCGTTCTTTTTGCACTCTTGACTTCTCGACTTCATCTTTCATCTTTTTCTTCAATAAAAGCCCGTGAATGCCGTGTTTTCTCCACTTTTCACAATTTCGTCCTAAATCACAAAAAAAACACAAACCACGCATAATTCCGACATAAAAGACATAAAATACACGTTTTGGCTCGGTTATTATTGTAATTAAGTGGTGAAAGTATGGGTGTTTACACACCTATAAAATATATATATTGTTGAACAGAGGGTTATATGAAATGAATAATACTGATGGAATTGAATTTTTTACAATTGGTGATTGAAGATACCTCTTCACTGCTTTGTCATCACCGAACTCCTCTCGTTCCTGAAGCATCTCAAGCTTACGGGCTGCATCGGCCACCTGTGCCACTGTAGTGAAAGTAGCACATACCAAGTTGTTGGCAACCGAAGTGCGAAGTGCCCAACGAAACTTCTCAGCCTGCTCCACAGCAGTTCTTGCGGCTGCACCCAGAAAACCTGCTAACCGGAGAAACCTTTGCATGAATTCGTTGCTGTTTTGCCCAGCAATCTGACGAATGTTGTGGTAGTCCCTCTTGAGCTTCTCTTGCTCAGCATGTGTAATGTACTGATTAAGGAAGAGCTCCTTAAACCAGTCCCATGTCAGATGTGCAACCCAACCGTCACCACCGTTGGACTCCTTGACCGATTTCCACCACTGCAGCACATCACCTTTAAACTTATAGCAAGCCAGTCTTGCCTTGTAAATACCATCACAACCCATTGCATCGAAAATCTTCTCGATGTGAGAAATCCAAGCTTCAGCCTCGTTGGGGCTGTTCGTCTGCTCAAACGAACGGGGTCACTGTTTGTTGAATCTCTCCAACCAAGTCATGAGAGTAACCGGTGGAGGAGGAGGAGGGTTGTTATGATTACCATGAGCCTGGAATTACGCCTGAAGTTCATCCCTGATTTCATTGCGAAGTTGGGGAAGGAGGGCTTGCAAAGCTGCATTGACAACTGCTGTCAAATCTGGAGTATTACAATTGTTCACCATCTTACATTTTAAAACAACATGTTGGGTCTACTAGATGTAGATCTTGCAGCCTGTCAGGAACGGTGAATGACTTCTGTAATCACAAGTCAATCCACAGAGAGACTCTATACACAATATGAATGCGGAATACAAATATAATAAAGAAGAACAGAATAACTATAAAGACTTGATCCTTTCTAAGGATTACTAATATTGATAATGACTAGAACTACGTTTGATAAAGATCTGTCTAACCCTTCTGCCTAAGGTTCTATTTATACTACAAGGAAACCCTAATACAGCATTAAACAAAACGTGTAAAACTGATATGCATATCCTTTCCTAACATATCTCATGCATATCCTAACAGAATAATAAATAAATACTAAAGTTTGACTTTAACCAGGACCAGGAACACGACTTGCTCCTACTACTACTAGGACCAGGAGGAACTACATACCTCCTAGTCTACCTATTACATTTAACTATTACAATGGTCCTAACAATACTCCCCTAAACTTAAATTTGACCTGTTGAGTTCAAGTTTCCTAGAAAACGTGCAATAAAGCTCGAGGATTGAATCAGCAAAAGAAATAGCAGCATCAGCAAGATAAGAAATAGAAGAACCACCGCAACATGAAACACTAGAAGCTTCTCCAAAGCTTGTAACAAATCAACATCGTGTTGAATCTTTACAGTAACATGAGCAGATTTGATGAGCCTTTACCAAGTAGCTGCTCGCTCTTGGGCTAGCCAGTCTTTCTGGTGGAATAAGCATCACCCTGGGAGACCAGAACCCAACCCAACTCTTAGAACGTGAATCATTGGTGAGTGGGGGTACCCTGATGATTTTAGGCAAACCATCACAGCCGTCAACGGATTTGATATGTCTTTACCAGAAGCCGTACCCCTCTAGACTCGCCAACTCTCAGCAATGAAGCATTGGTGAGTTGAAAACCCTATAGCTTTAAGCAAGCTATTACAGCTATCAACGGATTTGATAAAATCTTTACCAAGAGCCGTACCCCCTTGGATTAGCCACTTTTCAGTCTAGGACCATGGCAAGCGAGAACCATCCTGTTTTGGGTAACCTGGCAACCATCAACGGATTTGAGAATCGCACCAGGAGCCGTACCCTCAAGGTGAATCAACTCTTTCTTGTCGATTAGACATGGTGAGTTGAGGACCATTTGATGTGAGGACCAAGTCCAACACCAGATGAAACCAGTAACCAGCACAAGGACAATTCAGCAACCAGAACCCAAAATGTGAATCAGCAAATGGTATTATATTCACAAGTATAAAATCCAGGATGTGTTAAAGCATAAGCAGATATTATATAAAGAGTAGATATATATTTTTTTTAAGTTTTTTTTTTAACTATAAAGAATGAAATTCACCAATCACTTTACATATTGGTGAAAAGAATGATAATATGAACAAAGGATCAAAAACACAAAACAAAAACACTTACAACCCAACCAAATCAGAGACCAGAAGCAGCCTTCTTAGCTGCTTTCAAACGAGCCTGGATCCCTTCCACCAACGCAGTTGCCATAGAGGACTCATTCCCTGATGGAGCATTTGAAATTTGCAATTGACAAGCCAACATAGCCTCCATCGAAGCAATCGTCAAAGGATAATCCACGTTTGTGAGCATGAAGACCATATGACCAGATTCCAACTCCAACATATGCACACCACATCCCGCATATAACTTCCATCGCTGAATAACCCATTGCATATGATCCTTCCAGACACCAGAAATAGGAGCATGAGGAGGTGCATCAAGCATCATCTTAAGATCAGCCAATACTCGCAGACCAGGCCAGGAAGACACAGCCATGGGATCAACAGGCATGCCGATATCCACAAACCCATATAAAGCCATAAGATCCTTACGATCAGCACAAGACAAAATACCCTACAGACCCGAAGCTAACCGCACAGACCCATCACTAAGAGTAATTCGATGAGATACCGTACCAGTAAGAGTCATGGAACGCGCAACCGTCCAACCAGTAATATAACCATTTCCCAAAGGCAAATCAGAATCACTGTCGGAAGCTGCATCAATCAAATTTTTAGGATCACGCTTCTCATAGGGGACCGTCTTGCCACGTCGAACACGTCGAGCCGATTTCTGGCGAAGCGAACGGCGAGGTGTGGTATCACTAGGTGAGGGTTCAACCTTTACCTTTACCTGAGCAGCAGCAGTGGGAGCAGGAGAAGTAGACTCAAGAGTTTGCCCACCCAAGGGATCAATAGGAGCTGCACTAGATGAAGGAATAGGGTGAGAACCAGGAACTGGTGGTGATGGTGATGCCATACCAGGTGTAGCAGTTGTGGTGGTTGTGGTAGCAAAGGTGGTGGTGGTAGCATATGTGGTGGTGGTAGTAAGACCTGAAGAAGAAACCAGAGGAGCAACCAAAGGAGTAATGGTGGTACCAACTGTAGAAGCAACAAAAACCGAGGGAATAGCAGTAGAACCAGGAGTAGGATCAGATGGAGGACCAGTAGTAACAGCAGGTGAAGAAGTGGTCACCACACGTGGAGAAGGACGGTAGATAAATCATTCCGGAATTGGGGTGCTTTGATCCTTGACCATTCTTTCATATAGTGCTTTAAGTTCATCAAAAGACAACGCCCGAACCCTGTCCCACTTCCAACCAGCTTGGAAATAAGCAGCCGACTGATACTTCACATATCGCTGCATCTGCTTTCGCTCCTCAGTTCGCGACAACGGTCTGTTCTTACGCTTCTCACAAAGCTGTGCAGCAAGCGCCAACTGATGCTTGCGCATCAACACCATGGCTCGTGGAATACAGTTATGCTCATCCACATCCGAACCCAAAAGATCAGTGAACTGGGCATAATCGCTGGTAAGAATAGTCAACACCTGCATCCAATCACTATCATTCCAATGCATTGCATCATGCTGGACTTGTTCACGTCTCTACTGTTGAAGCGCTTCCTCCTCAGCCCGAGCAGCTTCATCAATTTCAGCTTGCATCCGTTGAGCAGCCTCCTCGCCCAACCTATCTTCCTCAAGCTGTCTGCGTGAACGCTTGCGAGGTGGTGATGAAGCATCAGTCATTGGGGCCTTCCCCTTCGGATCATGAGATGGACCAGCATTGGAACCAGCAATAGGACCAAAAGCACCATCCATTGGAGTGGGAATAGCAGCATGAGAACGAACACTGGAGGAAGTCGGAGGAACCGGCAAATCATCATACAATTTATCAGCAAAGGGAGCCTTTGCCAACAAAGTCAAACCATCCTCAACATGCTCCTTAACCTCCTCATCTGAATCAGAGTGAACCACATGCTTCTTGCGTCGTCTTTGCTGAGTCTCCAAGGCTTTGATGCGATCAGCCATGGGAAGAACAAACTCCCTAGTAAGTTTCCGGTGTTGATTCAAATCTGCTTCCAAGGAAAGAATCCGCGCATGATACCTGTGCATAAGATCAAGTAACGAAGTAAGTGTAATAGGCTCCTCCGCCTGCCCACCAAGAGGACTTAGGTCAGGGAAAGCGTCATTGGAGCCAAAAGCAACAGATGGGTCAACATTAGGAGTACTAGCACCAAAAGGCTTATCAGAAGAGTGTGGAGCAGGACTAGGAGGGGGAGTCTCCAAAAATGGAGACTTATGTGGTACTGAAGACGGACCAGCCTTGGAAGTGGATGGTCTGTCAACCACCACCTCCTCAACCAGCTCCTCCTCAACCACATGAGGAGCACCACCAGCAGGATCCTCCTCCTCCATTAGGTCATCATCAAGTTGAGGTTCCTCCTCGGCTTGTTCAACCGGAGGAACAACAACATCAGGAGGACCCTGAGCCAGCCCTAATATGGCCGTAGAAAGGGGCCTCCACTCCCCGCTAAACCCATGGACCATATTATAATACACTTTGGCAGTAAGCTTAGAAGGCACATGTTCAGTCCTATCACGAGGAATGCAAACCAGTATTTGTTGTAAAAACCTAGGATACATCAGAAACTTTTTCCTAGAACCAGCACTAGATAGATTACTCACCATCCCCTCAAACAAATAACAAGAGAAATTAAATACCCTACCCTGGGCTAAGCAAATGAGACCAGTAGCCAAAGGAGTAGGGAAAGCATCCTAACTCCCAGACTTGGGACTTAAACAATGAATCAGAAAATGCACCAGAAGCTTCCATTGGGGGGAAAACCTATTCTTCTAGAAGTTAAACTTCCCCCCATGATTGTACCCTATAGCAGCCCTCCCCTCCAACACCTCCGCATTGGGGATGGAAACAACCCCACCTTCATCCTGAAGATGAAGGGAAGATCGAATAGAAGCCTCAGACACCACGTATGAACGTCCATCTATGGTAGCATGGAGTTCTTGTGGACGACCAACCACAACCACAAGACGAACAGATGCCCAAAACTGACGAATGACACTATCATAAATAGCAGGACATACAGTAAAAGCATACCTTAGATTCGAAGCCTCAATGAAGTCCAGAATGTCAGTAAAATCATCACGATGTGGACCATCTCCTAGATAGGCGACCTTGTTGTGAGCAGGTTGGTATACCAGGGCAGCCATAGATCTTGATTAATTGAATGGAGGATGATTTTGGTTAGGGTTGAGAGAGTAGGATCGGTTTTGTGTGTGTTATGAGTGGAATGAATGAGTCAAGGGAGGTTAACTGACCATAAATAATGAAGGTAGTAACTGTTCATTGACCCCTATTAATGGGGGGTTGCCCTTTAAAATTAGACAATTATTACATAGTAACCACTTGCCCCTTTTAACATAATTTCCAAATTCCAATTTATCAAAGTTAAATAAGAGTGTAAATACCAGAATTGGAAGCGTTGACTAAAAGTCAAAGCGCACAATAGTCAGTACTAGAAGCAAAATGTGGTCAACAAAAGTCAATAAGAAAAGTGTCCCAGACCAGTACCAAAAGCCAATCATCACGTGAAAAAGAAGGATTTTTAACAACTAGAAGCCAACCAATAATGACTAGAAGCTAACCAATGAGGACTAGAAGCCAGTCATGAAAGAATATAACCACCAGAAGTGAGCAAAATCCTCCACCAGGAGTAACACACACCACCAGAACCAATGCAATATGTTGTTAAAATCTACCAATATGTTAGTCTATGCAAAGTAATATGTACACGAAGCCTCCCCTTAGGCTTAGCCTCCCCTTACTGCAAACATGATATCCGGACGTGATGCAGTCAAATACATGAGTGAGCCAATCATAGACCTGTACATGTGAACATTGACCGGGGGGTCTGGCTCATTCTTGTGTTTGACTTTAGCAACTTCATAAGGAGTTGCTGCTGGTCTAAGAGGATCCATGTCAAACTTCTGAAGGATCTCATGAACATATTTATCTTGACTGATGAAGATCCCATCCGACTGTTGCTTGACTTGAAGACCAAGGAAGAAAGAAAGCTCTCCCATCACACTCATCTGAAATTCGCCTTTCATCAATTGTTCAAACTCATTACACCATTCCTTCCGAGTAGAACCAAAGATAATGTCGTCCACATAAACCTGAACAAGGATACTATCCTTGGTATTCCTCCTAAGAAATAGTGTTTTGTCAATAGTACCTGTTCTATAGCCATTCTTTAACAAGAAAGTTAAAAGTCGCTCATACCAAGCTCTAGGAGCCTGATGTAATCCATAAAGAGCCTTGACCACCTTGTAAACTTTCTTGGGATGAAGTGGATCTACAAAGCCCTTAGGTTGAGTGACATACACCTCCTCATCAATTTTGCCATAGAGAAATGCACTCTTGACATCCATCTGAAACACCGTAAAGCCCACATAAGAAGCAAAAGCCAAAAACAGACGAATGGCCTCAATCCTTGCAACCGGAGCAAAAACTTCAGTGTAGTCAATGCCCTCAATTTGAGTGTGGCCCTGTGCGACAAGCCTAGCTTTATTCCTCACGATAATTCCCCGTGCATCCTTCTTGTTCTTGAGAATCCATTTGGTATTGATTGCTGTCTTTCCATCTGGTAAGTCAACTAGAACCCAAACATTCTGAAACAAGAATTGTTGCATTTCCTCCTGCATAGCCTCCACCCAACTTTGATCCTCAAGAGCATGAGAGACTGACCTAGGTTCCACCTGTGAAAGAAAACAAGCAAACAAACAGTGTTGAAAGTCCATATGACTATTACGCTTTTGATCTTCAATATAGCTCACAAGAGCCTGATGATCAGACGAGGCCTTCTTCTGCATTCTGCGTGTCTTGACAATAGAACCAGGATCTCCAATGATTTGGGTGGTAGGGTGATCTTTGTGTGATTGCAAGACTGGATTGGAAGCTACCTCCACTTCTGGTGCCAAGTTATTGATATCACCAACAAAGTCAGCATCATATGAAGCAGCGTTGAAAATCCCATCTACTGGTTGTTTATGAATATCATCCAGCTTGGTAGAAGAATTCTTTTGATGGTTCCCCATATCAGAAGGACTGGAGAAACGAGTATTTGAAGCAGACTCACTAGCTGGAGTACCAATAGGTGATAAGCTAGCACTAGGAGCAGAAGCTGGGGTACCAGGAGCAGCTTTGTCAGTAGGCGTATTCAAGGGAAACTCAAAGCCACCTTGAGCAGCTGCTGTAGTAGCTTCTTGTTGTTGTTTCAGAAGGGTGTCAAGCACTACTTGTGAATCCAATACATCCAATGGAGTTGCATCACTAGGAGGAGTAGGAGAGACGGTGGTGGAGTAGGATGGAACCACAAAAATGTCATCCTCGTCATCTGAATCAGAAAGACTAGAAGGAACACCTGTACTAGAAGTTGCAAACACTTGTGGACCTGCATCATGGTTAGTTTTGAAACGAAAATATCCTAACGAATCACTAAGATAATCAAGATCAAAATACCATTCAGGACCCTTGCCTTGGATGTTTGACTTCTCTTCAAAATACCTGAGAATTATAGTTTCAATGATCCGCTTGGCTTGGAGATTGTAGACACGATAAGCCCGAGAGTAAGCTGAATATCCTACAATGTATCATTCATCTGCCTTGCCATCAAACTTCCCCAAATAGTCACTAGTATTCAGAATGGTTACTGGACACCCAAAAGGCTTCAAATGAGCAATATTTGGAACTTCGCCCGTTAGAAGCTCATAAGGAGTCTTCTTGTGAGGATTGGTAATAGAAACCCTATTCAAAACATAACTTGCAGTATTAACAGCTTCTGTCCAGAACATGGTTGGAAGCTTGGAATCGGCAAGCATTGTTCTTGCTGCTTCTATTAGTGTCCTGTTCTTTCTCTCTGCCACGCCATTCTGTTGAGGAGTTCTTGCTATAATCTCTTTTGATGCCCTTAGCATTACAAAGTGATGTGAGGTCTTTATTTTTGAACTCGGTTCCATTATCACAACGAATACCTTTAACTTTCTTGGTCAACTGGTTCTCTATAAGGGTAAGAAAATCTCTAAGAATTGAGTAGGTCTCACTCTTGGCAGCCATGAAGAACACCCATGTAAACCTGCTATATCCATTAGTTACCACCAGACATAATTGTTTGTGGTCAATGCTCCTAATGGAAGTAGGACCAAATAAATCCATGTGTAGTAGCTGCAATGGTTCAGTAATAAGACTAAGAGCAGTAATGGCCTTGAAGGATGCTTTGTGCTGTTTGCCTTTGCTGCAAGCAATACAATTTATATCATTTCTAAACGACTTAGGAGGTAAACTAGATACCATATTCAGATTTGCAAGTTTGTGAATGGTCTTGAAGTTCACATGCCCCATCCTTCTGTGCCATTGAGTGGCTTCATCTTCTGAGGCTTTAGCAACCAGACATGCTAGTTGACCCGTAGGGATGACTTCATTCAGCTTGATGCTATAGAGATTGTGTCTTCTAGGGATTCTGAGCAGAACCTGTGAGTCATCCGGAAGTTGAAAGTATTTGGAGAGCACAAGTGCATCACTATCCGTGAAGAGAACAAACTACTTCTTGTCATAAATCTGAGAGACAGATATCAAGTTGAAGTGATGAAGTGCTTCCACATAGTAGACCTGCTCAAAATTTAGATTAGGCGTCTTAATTGTTCCTTTGCCAGTGATCCTGCCTTCACCACCACCAAAATAGACCTTGCCGCCTTGAAATGGTACAAAGTTAGAGAAAAGACTTTTATTTCCTGTCATGCTCCTAGAGCAACCACTATCAACAATGCCTAAACTAGGATCTTGGTATGGAGTAACCTACAACAACAAGATAATAAAAATGCAAAAGTTAGTGTCTTAAGGGGACCCAAACCTTTTCAGGTTTGAGCCTGCCTTGTGGATCTTTAGTAGAGAGCCAAAAAGATTGATGAGATCCATCGTTGTTCCTTGGTTGCCTATGCATCATATGGGTATTATTGTTTGACCAAGAACAACCTGCAGAGGGCTTAACAGCAGTTCCCAAACTTCCCAAACCAAAATACATGTGGTCAAAATTATGTGGATATATTTGATTAAAATTTTGAAAATAGTTACTGGTGGATCTATTTGTTGTTAATCCAATGTTTCTCCAATGATCAAAAGGTAATGGAGAGGACCTTCAAGAAGAAGAAAACGATTGAGCACTAGGATTGAGTCTTCTAGAAGTATATGTGGCTGCTCCTAGTGGACCAGGAGCAGGAAATGCTTGATTAACAGAAGCATGTGTGTCATAAAAATCACAATCATTAATCAAATGAAATGCAATTCCACAAACAAAACATGTTTTAATAGACCTTTTATTAGAATGACTTTGTTTCATACTGCTAACTTTATTACACACAATTCTAGGAGAAACATTCTTCCTAGGACTCAACAAACTAGGACCAGACACACTTGACTTAAGGGCAACTCTTTCTTCACACACCCTAGCGCCAGTAGCAGCATGATCATTCGACTTGGAACTTGTAGGTCTTGACTCTTCACTTGAACCACTTGATGCAGCGTCACTGGCTTTGTCACTGAAAGTACACGAGACAAAGTCATTAGAATTAGTAGAACTTTTTGGGGACTCATGCATCTGTGATCCATCCAAGTCATTATGCCTAGAAGTGGGCATGAAAGTTCCAGTAAGAGGGGGAGGGACAGCATGCATTTCTGCTGCTGGTTTAAACCTATTGTACCTAGGTTCTCCCTCTTCCTCTTTGTCGGCATCAAAGACACTCGAAAAAGATAAATCAAACACATCTTCTGAATCAATATATTTATCAAATCCTAACCCTCTTTTAGTCCTACCAGACATGCTACTATCAGTTAATTTTGAAAGATTTTTAGGTGCCTTTTGCCATTTTTCATATCTTAACATAGTAGCATCTAATCTTTCTTGCATCTCCTGTTTTTCTTGGATACTGGCATCTTTTACCTTTTCTGTATATTTAAGGATATTAGTTGTGTTTTCTAAATCGATGCTCAGTATCCTAATTTTATCCTCATACTCACATTGAGTATCTTGTAGCCACCTCTTTTGTTGTTCCAATGTGTTTAATGAAGCCTTATAGGCTTGAACCTCTAAAAATACTTATCATTTTGATCATTTACTTCATTAAATTGGGACAACAATTCAGAGTATTTATCATGACAACCAAGAGGACAATGTTGTACCTGAGGTGAGATGCCCATAAGAGCAAACTCGTCTGCTTCTTCTGCATCAGATAGATTCCCAGCAATCATTGCAAACACGTCAGTCGAGGATTCAGCTGATTCCAGAGTGGAAGCCTGATGATCATTCTAGTTGACCATAGAGTCAACAAATACCAATGCCTTCTTGTCATCTTTTACCTCCTGAACCTTAAAAGCTGAGTACCTTCTCTTCTCCTGGTCATTCTTGCTAGGGCATTCCCTTACAAAGTGACCTTGTTGCTGGCAGTTGTAGCATCGAACCTTGCTTCTGTCGAATCTTGCTGGCTCCTGTGGGTTGTAATTGAATTTTCGACCTGCTTTCTTCTCAAACTTATGAACCCTAAGAGTGAGCATGGCCATCTGCCATTTAAGATCCATTTCATCCAGGTCAAGTTTATCGACCTGTTTGAAGTCATCAAAAGAAAGTTGTTGTTGAGCATCAACATCAGCCACAAAAGAATGAAGAACGGCTTCTACCATACTACCAGACTTGGCAGTATGATCAGGAGCAGAAGTATGCTGAATGGTATGTTGAGAAGACACAGTATTGCTTGGGCTGCTAGCATATGACATGGGACTGGATGCCATAGAACTCATAAAGGCAGAATTAGCAGGAGTGGGAAAAGAATCACTTGAATATCCTCTCACATGAGGTTCAAAAGTTTTGAGCTTATGAAATAGATCATCAAAATTGAGATAGTCAAGCCCACCTTTTGCTTTGAGAGAGATTACCACATGATTCCATGAGTAGGGTAAGGCTCTAAGAAACCTTGCATTAATATCCGCATCGTCAGGCTTTGAACGAAGTTGATTCAGTTGGCTCAATATCTTTTGGAACCTGCCATACCCTTGACGTAAACCTTCAGTTTCTGAGATTTTGAATTATGTGAATTCATCTCTCAGCATGGATCTTCGCATTTTCTATGACTCCTCATTCCCACCAAACCTTGCTTTTATACCATTCCAGATCTCTCTGGCATCATCCAAATGGTAGAAGTCACCCATGTGATCATCAGCAAGAGATTGAAGCAAAATAGTTTTTGCTTTGACCTCCTTCTAAATAGCTATGATTTCTTCATGAGATTTAGGGTCAAGAAGAGTAATATTACCATTCTTGTCTCTTCCAGTTAGCTTCCTGCTGTTCCCATTCAGAATAACCTTCCAAAGGTCTTGATCAGTATTGCTGATCCACCATTCCATCTTCATTGCCCAACTATCATATTCGTCCTTTTTCAGAAGAGGGAATTTACCATTAGTGTTGGAAACCGTAGCAACGATCTGCTGAGGTTGCACAGTTTTAGGAGTGCTGTCTTCTCCTGTTTGAGTAGAAGTTGAGGCAGACATGATAAAACAAAAATGTCAGAAATAAGAAAACTTGATTCTTCTTGTATAGAGACCCTCCTAGGCTCTGATACCACTTGTTGGGTCTACTAGATGTAGATCTTGCAGCCTGTCAGGAATGGTGAATGACTTCTGTAATCACAAGTCAATCCACAGAGAGACTCTATACACAATATGAATGCGGAATACAAATATAATAAAGAAGAACGGAATAACTATAAAGACTTGATCCTTTCTAAGGATTTCTAATATTGATAATGACTAGAACTACGTTTGATAAAGATCTGTCTAACCCTTCTGCCTAAGGTTCCTTTTATAGTACAAGGAAACCCTAATACAGCATTAAACAAAACGTGTAAAACTGATATGCATATCCTTTCCTAACATATCTCATGCATATCCTAACAGAATAATAAATAAATACTAAAGTTTGACTTTGACCAGGACCAGGAGCACGAATTTCTCCTACTACTACTAGGACCAGGAGGAACTACATACCTCCTAGTCTACCTATTACATTTAACTATTACAATGGTCCTAACACAACAAAATGCAACATAAATTATAAATCTGAAATGAGATGACATAAGAATGCATGAACAATGCATGAATCAAGAAGTAGTTTATAATGCATGAAACAATGTAAAAATGCATGATGCAATTTATAAAACTTTTATATGAATGGGAGTGAACGCCTATGGTCAGTTCACTGAAAACAAAATACATGGCGCGGGGACGCCAATGGGTCAGTCCAAAAGTTAAAAGTTTCAAAAAAAGCACATGCAACTAAATAGGGACAGTCCTGTACCAACCATTACTTAGTCATAAACCTGCTACAATGATATGAATGCATGAAAAAAAATGAAAATGAATGAATAACAAACTGTCAATTCTAGGAAGACACTGGAGACTACCCGTAAGTAAAGGTCATTTTTATAGAGATACAGGTCGAAACTCAATATCAGTCACAGTAAATTATGGCGTGTCATTTTAATAGGATAGACCCTATTTTGATAAATGGATTATGGCGTGTCATCAAAGCATGCAAGGTAATATGTCATAAACATACATGACTAACGGGATAACCGAAATCAAGCAACGGTTCCCCAAACATAAGCCCAAAACATAAATAAAATAAATAAACTAAAGGAAGACTAAACAAGCATAAATATATGAAGGCAAGAGGAGAAGAAGTCTAAGGTAGCTCCCATCCTATGCGTGTCCTCCAAATGCTCCAGTCTAACCTTATGTTAGGTCCATTAGATATGGATCTTGCAGCCTGTTAAGGATGGTGAACGACTTCTGTAATCACAAGTCTATTCACAGAGAGACTCTAGATAGAACACACAGTATAAGTGCGGAATACAAATACTATGAACAAGAAGAAACATAATAACTAAATAACCTGATCCTTACTAAGGATTTCTACTATTAATATGAAATGAATAATGTTTGATGAAGGTGTATATAACCCTTCTGCCAATGGTTCCTTTTGTACTACAAGGAAACCCTAATACTATATTAAACAAAAACGTGTAACTTCTGATATGCATATCCTTTCCTAACACATCTCATGCATATCCTAACAAACTACTCAGAATAATAATGTTTGACTTTCTACTTAGACAAGGAGCACGTGTTGCTCCTACTAATAATAGGATCAGGAGGAACTACATACCTCCTAACTTATCTATTACAAATGTATATTACAGAGGTCCTAACAATCCTCCCCTAAACTTGAATTTGACTTGTTGAGTTCAAGTTTCTTGGTAGATCTTGCAAAACAGCTTGAGGATTGAAACAGCAGCACAAACAGCAACAACATAACCATCAACATTGAACACACAAATACCGCTGCAACGAGTAACACCTAGAAGCTTCTTGAAAGCTTGAAACAAATCTGCACCTCGTTGAATCTTTACAGCAACATGATCAGATTTGATGAGCCTTTAACAAGTAGTTGCTCGCTCTTGGGCTAGCTAGTCTTTGTGGTGGAATAAGCATCACCCTGGGAGACCAGAACCCAGCCCAACTCTTAGAACGTAAATCAATGGTGTGTGGGGGTACCCTAATGATTTTGGGAAAATCATCACAACCGTCAACGAATTTGATATGAGTCTTTACCAGAAGCTGTACTGTGACAATCCATCAATTTATGGTTGATATTTTATTCTCAAATATTATTTAAAAACATTATTTTAATGTTATATTATAAACTCACTCATTTATGGGAAGAAATTTGGATTTACGTCTTGAAGTAGCATCGACTACGTCTAAACCGGAGGATTCTACGTTACGTGCTTACGTTTACATACACCGTTTTGGTGACAGTCCGACATTTCAGAAAATAAATGTATCCGTGAATATTATTTTGAGATTTTAAATTTGAGTTAGTTCATAAACTCACAAATTTACGAGAAGAGATTAGGACTTACGTGAATAATTTAACGTCGTTTACGACTAAACCGGAAACCTTAGGATTACGTATTTACGTTTTTGAAATCTGTTTTTGATGAGACAATTTTTATTAGATTTGTTTTGTGCCGTTGATTCATAATTTATAAAAATGTTTTTCGTAAAACGACCCGAGGGCACGCAAATCGAGGAAACTAGAATCGAGGAGTACCCGTAATTAAATGAGGATGAGACAAGATAAATCTTGCCCCACCCCCACTCATAACCGGCCAAACAAAGACACCAACACCCTTAGGTGTCAAACGTGTAAGAAACAAGTTTACACTTGTTAACTTGAAGCTTACAAAGTAAGCTACACCAACTAGCAAAACCACTTCACCTAAACCATTTCTCACATTTTCCTCATGCAAACCACTCTCATTCTCTCCTCTCTCTCTCTCAAATTCGTCCACCACCACCCCTAAACATCCTCATTTGATCAAATTTAACCATGAAATCATATGTTATTCACACATATGATGAAGCCCTTTTAAAGCTCTATTGATTGGTGGTGATTTTAACATCCAAGGAGAAGATTTGTTGGTGTCATAGGGCTGATTTCTACAAGAAGTTTACAAGTATCGGTGGTCTTGAAGATTGGTGTTGATCTATCACAAGTTTTGCCATCAAAAATCCAAGCCTTGATCATAAACTACTTAATCTTGGTGGTATAAAGATTGTTCTTCCTATCCTCTTGTTATTTTGTTTATGTAATCTTGTATTTTATTTCCTATTGTATATGTATATGATGAATATATGATGATAAAAATGTTGTGTGGGGATCAATTGTTGATAAATATGGTTAAAAAGATGGAAAACCATAGGTAACAAGGTTAAAATCTTGCTTAATATGATGGCTGTATAAAAAAAGTAAGTAACCAAATGTTAAACTGATAAAATGGCATGGTGGAATCAATTTACAGTAAGTATTAGATGTCATACACATGTGAGAGTTGACCATGCAATGGAATCATAAAAATGAGTGAAATATGATCAAAACAAGTTTAGAGTGCAAATCTGCCTACACTCTTTTGGACGAATTTATTAAACTATTTAAAGGTTGATTCATCAGTAGCTATAAGGAATAAAATGAAGCACATATCATTTAGTTTCTGTGATAAAAATTTGAGGTCCTATCTACATATAGAACTCTAGATATGGACATTTTAGTGGATTGAAAATTTAGGACAGATTTGATAAAATAAATAGTATATAATATAAGCACTCAAAATTTTGTATTTATAAAATATACATATATAAAACCTACTAGTTGATAATAATAATTATAAATAAAGAGTTATATATATTGATATTAAAATGGGAAATGATATATATAAATTACAAGTATAAATGTTTTTCCAAGTTATAAAACTATATACCTATGTTTTACGTCTTTTCGGCTAAAACCGAAAGATTAACGTTTTTGTCAAATAAAACTTAGACGGTCGGACCCGTCTAATGTAAACTTTTATAAACTCACATACTGATTTATAAACTTATATAACAAGTAAAAACCGATAAAACCCGAGCATTATAATATGTAAACATTAACGGGCCAAAGTAGCCTTATTGGACTATAAACCCGACTAGTTGGTAAAACACTTATAAACTTACTTATTGGGCTTAACCCATTTGGGCCCAACATGTAAATTATAATACTAATATTAAAAGTATAATTGGGCTAATGAAAAGTATTAGGCTTGTAATAGGCTTATTGGGCCTCAAAATGTAATTAAATTGAACTAGTATAACTAGTATAAAAATGTTACCAACACATAAACACTATAATGAATGAGTAAAGATGTACAAACCCACTTGATCATCATCATATGTATAAAATCATCATATGTATACATAATTGTTATTTTCATAAAGTCATTGGACAAGAGTCTAAGACGAGTATTATTTGTCTAGGTTTCCGTGATTGAAGCACGTACCGTACATCCTAATTATTGATAACCCGCTTTCCACATCAACGTGAGTTCATAGCCTCGCACTCTTTTAAATGATGTTATGAAATGTTTTATAAACCCTCGAGGGAGATAACATGTTAGTTTTGATAAAATAGGACACCATTTGTCCCGATTGTTTGTTTATTGATTTAGACCCGAATGATTGTATGACCCGATAAATGATTATATGACCCGATGTGTGAAATAAAATGGATTATTAAAGTTAGGTTATGTCACTAAAAGTCCCATTAGCATGAATTGTGAACTACCAGGATTTGGTAGACGCTTATGCATATAATCGTACTATTTGGGGACGATCACCCCAGTTCGCGCCTTGACGGTTGATCCCCGTCGTGCCACATTTATTGGTAAGCGAATTTATGTATGAGAAGATTTACATAGCGTGATTTTTGTGACGACACGCTAATTTAGATGAGCAAATTGAGTTTCGGGTTAGCTACCCGTTGTTTGTTGTAGTAAGGTAATAATGTCATGCGGCTTATAATAATCCAATAACGAAAATACTGCTTTATGCATTGAATTACGATATATTGCCTGACTATCAATACAGGGTCTTATTATTGATATTATGTTCGTGTTTTGGTTTTATATAACCATATCCATATAACGGTTTTTTTTAACTCTATGCAACGTTATAAAACGTATTGTATGATGTTTTTAACGACAATGGTTCGTATAATGATTTTGAAGACGAAAGCCTATCTTATGATTTTTGATAAGGATTTGTATAAAATGACTTTGGCTTTTTTATGGCCTACTACAAAGATTTGTTCAAAATGATTTTCGGTAATAAATATATACCGATGATATATTAATGGTTTTCATTAAACTCTATGAATTCACTCGGCGTTATCGCTGACCTTTTCTTTCAACATGTTTGTCTCAGGTACTTGAAGGTAATTCTCGGGAAGACAACAGGAATTCATGGCCCGCACTTAAATAACAATTTCCATTCAAATCTTTTGTAAAATTGTATGAAATGACTATGACTTGGGACCTATGTAAATTTGACATTCATGAATGGAAATGCTTTATTACTAAACGACGCGATTTTTAAGCGTTGTCTGTGATGTTAGTAATGTGCTATCCCGTAACACCAACGAGTCTTCCGCTGTATTGAATTGTGTAAATTTGGGGGTGTTACAGTTTGGTATCAGAGCTCTCGTTATACAGAACGAAAGATTTTTAAAACTAAGGTTTTGAATAAAATATTTCAAAATCTTTTAACTATAAACATTTTTCTCAAAATGTCTAAAAATCTGTTGACTATAACGGTGCCGAAGAATTCCCAAGTTACCGACAAGGCTAGACTAAGAAGTGTTATTTTAATATATAAATAACTTGGATTATATATATACATATGATGTAATTTGATTACATGGTTGTTTTTATGAATATTTCTATATTTATACGAGGTATTTATATGACGTAGATTGTCACAAGGAACCCTAAATCCCCTAACAAATTAATCTAAGCTATTTCTGTAGGAATTCTAGCTATTCCAGATCTAAACCAAGTTGTAGATATCTATGATCCCAACAAAATGGTTGATATTCTTAGAAATGTAGATATTAGTTGATTGTGATATTGAAGAAGAATTGGCGAGATTAAAACTGATATCGATGTCATGACGATCTTTCCTTCTAGAGTGGAGTTTGACAAAACATTACCACCTAGAAAGATGTCATCTGATTCGTTGTCACCCAATTCTTAAACTTGAAATCAAAAGGGTGAATGTTGCACTTGAGACTGTCATTGGAACCATTACCCAAAAGCCTCATGCCACTAGTACCTTTCCGAGAAGTCTAATTGAATGTGTGAGTCATTTCATACTAGTGACTCATTTGATAATTATTGTTGTAAAAGCAATAGGATTGGAAATTAAGTGTTGTTCATATTGAGCTTTTATTGCCCTATTAAGGCCTAAGAATAAGATTGAGTATAAGTTGATTGAAAACTTAAATTAAGTAAAATTTAACCCGTATGGAATATGAGATTGTTAAAAGGAAGTCACTAAGTTATGTGATTGAATTATAAGGTTTTAAATGATTGTTAGTTTGTGTTAAGGGTTATTCCTAGGCCATTGTCCAATGACGAGGATGCCTAGTGTCCAAGAAATAGATTAAAGAAATCTTCTTCTGAATTGGGACCGATGGATCTTTCGGGACATGTGGAACACCTAATGACTCTTGTAGATTAGTATTCATTGTGGTATCTTTTAAAAATCCTTAACTTAACTGAGACATCAGTTGGTAGGATGAGTTCTTGGAATTATATGACATAGTGACATGATATGAGCCAAAACTCATATCCATTTATCAATAAATAACCCTAAAACATGAAGCAAAATACCAAGTTATCTTGCAAAAACAGTATTATGTGGTATGTTTGTGCTTGTGTACACTTGTGTAGGTAAAAGGATACATTTTCAAGCAAAGAAGGAAAAATCAAGCTTAAATTGATGAAAAGGACAAAGAAGGATCAAAAGTGACAAGACTTTGAAGTACAAGGACCTATCTTGACAAATTGCCAAAGATGAAGGACTAAAGTGTAAATATTGTAAAAAGTCAAGATCATAGTCAAATTTGGTCAACTATCAAGTCAACAAAGTCAAAGGAACAATTCGGCTCAAAGATGAAGTTGGAAGGACTAAAAGTGCCAAAGAAATGAAGTTACAAGCCTTTAAGTGCAATCTGCCAAAGTTCAAGGGTTAAATCTGCCAATGTTGGAAAGATTACTACCTTAATCCATGTGATAAAGTTTTGGGCCAATAAGAAGAGAGAGAAAAGAGCACACGGATTGCCACATGGATGCATTAATTTCCCACTCAGCTGCTTTTGCATTTAATAACGTATCACAACAGTGTGATCCGTGTGACTTTGTTTCAACCATTCAGAACATGCCACGTGTCACTTTCAAACGGCCAAAAATTTCCCAGGATCGTTTTTGAGCTAGACTGAATTTCATGAAGAGTTGTAAACATCAAAAGTGCTTATTTTTGAGAGACGAACACAATGGTAATCATCAATTAACAAGAAATCAACTCAAGCAGAAAGCCCCAATTCATGTTCATACTTTGAAGATCAACTTTGTAGAATCATGCCACGTGGAGAGCTGGGATTGGTCCCAATACGTCACTAATCCCAACAAACTTCTTTCTCAAGTCTATAAATAGCCTGCTAGGTCCTCATTTGTAACAAGTAGTTAAATTTGTAAAAACATACACAATTTACATTTCCTTTCATCTTTCTTCCTTTTTAGCTTAACTACTCAAGAGTTTGACACACTCTTGAGTTAGTTAGTTAGTTAGCATCCTTTCAACAACTTTGTAACCAATTTCCATTAATAAAATTTGAATTCTTCATTTCCCGCCAATTCTTATCTTCATTCAACTGTTCATATCCTACTTCTTCTTGATACTTGTGTTGCTGCATTGAGTTTGTCATGATCATTCATTGATCATAACTGACTTTGAAGAAGAATTGTAGCTGTTTGAGTGATTTCAGTTCAAGCCTTAGCATTTTTGAAGATTTCATGCCATGATGATGATATCTAGTTGATTTGTAGCTGTTGTTGATAGTAGATTGGTTGATCTAGTGCTAAGGTGGTGGTTAGCACTAGGATAGAGAGTTCAACACTCCTCTACTTCCCAATGGTTACTCCAAAAGGTTTTAAAAGTTTCTGATTTTGGTTCCACTTAATTTGTCAATTGCATGCTATTTTTCCTAGTGTAAATCTTGATGATTGTTTGATCAAATCTGTTAGCTTGGTTGTTGATTGATTGTGTACTTGTTTGTAGCTTAATTCTTGTTTAACAGCTTTTAATTTTGGATTGTGTTCTAGTTATAGCTTATTTCAGTCAAGTTTAGTCTTATTGCCTTAATTGAGTTCTAGTTGCTTACATTGCTTACTTTTAGTTTTAAAACATCTCATTTTGAAAACAAAGTTTGGTTTGATAAAGGATTTTACTCAGCTTTAATTAGTTCTATAAAAGCCTTTGTTATCTTCATATAGATCAGATAAAGTGGTGTTTGGCATAAGCATTTGTTAAGTTTTCAAGTATTGGTTTTTGGAAAATTGATGTTCATTTTTAGTCACTAGGAAATAACAAGTCATTTTGAGTCATTTTCCAGTCAAATCTTAGGTCAATCAGGCAATTGGCAAGAAAAAAGATTGGGTCTATTTTCATTCAGTTTTGCTTAAAAAAGTTGCCAATTTCATTTGCCTGTCATTTGTTAGATTCTTGATGAAAGTTAACCAAACCAGCTCTCAGTTCTAGTTCAATATATGAAATTTCAAATTCCAAAAGCATTTTATATAGTATTCAATAAGCATAGAGAAATAAGCAAAATTCTGAATGCATAAGCAAAGTAATGTTTCTGTAAATTGAAACTGGATTTTCAGATCTTTTGATTTCATTCATTAACCAAGACATTTTTTTTCATAAATCTACTTAGTATATGGTATTGCATGATATTTGAGAGTTTCAGCTTTTTGTCAAAATTTTTGGTCAACGCTTGGTCAACGATAAGCCAATTTCAGCTTAATTCGAATTCCCAGCTTATTACTTGATGAAATTTGTTATAACTTGATTTCCCGTTCATCATTTGAGCTTTTTAATCAGTTTAGGCACAAAAATCAAGTTGTGCTTGTTCAGATTGTCTTAGAGCTTATTTTGAGCTTATTGTGGAGTGCTTATTTGCTTGTTTGACATTTTCAGCCAGATTCCTTTTAGAGACTTAGCTTATTTTGAATTAGAAGTGTTTTGCAATTGGTTTGAACCATTTTGGTCCAATAATAAGCTCAAACGAGCTTATTTGTCTTGTTAACCCGTTTTGGCTTAAATAGTTTGTAAAATTGCACTTTGGTCCTTGTTGTTTTAAACAGTTTCTAAACATGGTTAAACTCACATCTTTTTAGGGTTTTCACAAGTTAGTCCTTTCAGTTTTGAGTTTGTTAAAATTCAGTTAGCAAGTTTGGAATTTTGTTACAATTTGGTTAGTTTGTTACAAGTTTTACATTTTTGATCCTTTTAGTTTGCTGATTTGCATTTTCAGTCCCTATACTTATTAGAATTTACATTTTAAGCATTTATATTTCATAGAATTTACATTTTCAGTCCTTTTAGTTTTAAAATTTACATTTTGAATCTTACTTGAATAAAAACTTGGTAAGTGCACTATGTTTTACATATAAGTAGATAATATTTTTCAGTTTTGCAAGGCTTTGTTGAATTAGCAAATAGAATATCCAAAAAAGATTAACAACCAAAAACATTTAAAAACCCGAAATTGGTTGGACTTTCAATTAGAAAGAACTGAGAAAAACGAACTGCATTATACACAATATCAAATGGCGCCGCTGCCGGTTCTTTGACTTTACGAGAGACTATCGATTGACGGTTTTCATTGGCTTTTGGGATCCGTTCACCTTGTGAACGTTATTTTTACGTATCATAAATCAAAAACAAATAAAAAATCAAAAATATAAAAATATATAAAAACTAAAAATTAACAAAACAATTCTTTTCCTAAAGAATTGACCAAAAAATTAAAAAATCCAAAAAGCAATCTTTTTCCTAAGAGATTGCACCCAAAAATATATATTATTGGTTTCTCTCGGTTTTTATGTACATATAGTATTTTCTCTTAAAAAACTCGTAAATACAAAAATATTTTCCATATATTATTATAAGTAAATACGTATACGTATAAGAACAACCAATCTACATATTCTCCATAAGTATTGCCAAGGCAATACACCGTGTTGAGGGGCGTTCCGGTCCTTGACACGTGTATCGATCAAACAAAATAAAGCAAGAATAGATAAATACTCTCAATAAGCAACAATTCGAAGAATACGAACATTTAATTGAATAGAAAGGCGATGTGCTATAAAATGCCATCTAAGGGTCAATAGATACTTAAGTGCTTCGCGCCACCTAACCCCCCGTTCACTTGTAAGTATTCTAAGAAGGAAGGCTTCATTGGGGGTCTTGCACCCAAGTAGTACATACGTATATTGTTATTTTCTTGTGGATATTTAATATTGAAACTCGAAGAGGATAATCCATTTCTCTTCAAAGTCACACGAGAGCTTCTCTCTCATTCCTCGTATTGAGTTGCATGCTCACTCGCGGGCGTGCACAAATACCGATTGGTGTACAACCTCTTCCTCCGAAAAGGAAGAAAAAGAGAAAGAGTAAGACCACCACCGTCCACCAAGCCGATCACGAGAATCGTGCTTTGACTCCTCCACCACAAGAAGCCATGGCTATTGATAATCGCTCTTTGATGGAACGTATGCAAACCAATATTCATGGATATGCTAGTGCTATTAAGATTCCCGACTTTCCCGCAAATACATTTGAGCTACACACATCTATGATTGCTATGGTTTCACAATCACCTTTCTATGGTAACAAGAATGAGGATCCTCATGATCACCTTAAGAGATTCCTTTCTCTTTGCAATACCATTAAGCACAATGGAGTTCCCCATGAGATTATTAGGTTGATGTTAGTGTCATTTTCCCTAGAGGGACCCGCTAAGCATTGGTTAGACACCCAACCACCCGATAGTATCACCACATGGGATGGTTTCACCACTAAGTTTTTGAACAAGTTCTTTCCTCCACATAAGACCATGTCCTTGAGGACCTTAATTATAAGCTTTCAACAAAAACCTCGTCAATCCTTTAGTGATGCTTGGGAAGAGTATAGTGAGTTATTGAGGCGATGCCCTAACCATGGATTGGATGATGTTCACCAAATCAATACCTTCTATAATGGCCTTAAACCTCACCACCAAGATTCACTCAATGCTTCCACGGGAGGAAATATTCTTCTTAAATCCATGCAAGAGGCTTTGGACATCATTGAGACTAAAGCAATGGTTCAAACAAACAATCAATTTGAAGAAAGGGTTCATGTTATCCAAAACAATTCTCAAATCCCTTGTGACAACCAACTCCTCAAGTTTCAACAAGAGATGTTTCAAAGGATGGATAGAGATAGTGAGAGGAATTTGAAATTACAACAAGAAATCCTTCAAGCTTTTAAGAACATGTCCTTGAACAATTCTTCAAATGATGTGAATGCTATTAACCTTTCTTGTGTAACTTGTGGAGGTCCCCATTCTTATGAACAATGTGATAAGGTGCATGGTTATCAAGGGGAATGTTATGCTTACCAAGAAGAACATCGTGAACATTTCAAGCCCAATATCAATCCAAATAACCTTTCTTACAAGTCCCAAAACTACCTTACTCCACCGGGATTCCCACCCCAACCACCCACCCAAATTCAATAAAATCCTCCTCAAATTTTACAAAGGAATCAAGGGCAAAGACCACCTTACCAAGGAAATAACTTCAAGGCAACCAATCATTTTCAACCCCAAGCAAATACATTCTACCACCAAACCAAGGGTTTATTCCCCCACCTCAATCTTTCCCACAACAAGGTTTTTATCAAGGAAATATGCAACCTAACCCCATGGATTTGATGTTTCAAAAGTTTACTTCTTTTGAGAAACACTTGAGAGATAATCAAGAGGAAAATAACAAGAAATTTGCTCTTCTCCAAAACCAAATTATGTTTAATCACAGACCACAAGGGGCTTTACCTTCCAACACACAAACAAATCCAAGGGTCAATGTCAATGCTATTACAACAAGAAGTGGAACAACAACAAAGGATCCTTCACCTCCTAAACCTACTATTGTTCAACCCACTTGTGCTCCTACTTGTGACAAGCCTTCTACCTCTACTTCACCACCTCAAAATGCTCCCACTTCAACACCTACTCATGAAGCACTCAATAAGGAAAATCCTTCATCAACCACTCAACCACAACCAAAACCAAGTCTTCCTTATCCTTCAAGATTGAGAAAAGAAAAGCTTAAGAACAAGGATGATATCCAAGTTTCTAACTTTTTGAGGATGTTCAAGCAACTTAACATCAATATCTCCTTTGCGGAAGCCTTAGCCAATATGCCTAAGTTTACTAAGATGATTAAGGACTTACTTTCTAACAAGGAGAGATTGGTGGATTTGCCTAATGCTTCATTGAATGAAAATTGCTCCGCGGTTTTGCTTAAGAAGTTGCCTACTAAGCTTGGAGATCCGGGTAGGTTTTTGATTCCTTGCAATTTCCCGGGGGTGGAAAATTGTATGGCTTTAGCGGATTTAGGAGCAAGCATAAACCTCATGCCATTATCGGTTTGGAAGAAACTTTCACTTCCCGAGCTCACTCCTACTAAGATGACTCTTGAGTTGGCCAACCGTACTATAGCTTATCCGGTGGGAATTGCGGAGGATGTTTTTTTGGGGGTTGATAGATTTACATTTCCCGCGGATTTTGTGGTGGTTGATTATGATATGGATCCTAGAGTGCCTTTGATTGTTGGTAGGCTATTTTTGAGAACGGGTCGTACTTTAATCGATGTGGCGGAAGGATAACTTACAATGCGGGTAGGGGATGAGAGAGTTGTGTTTAACATGGGGAAGTTGTCTAAAAAGTCTAATGAGCCCGAAGCGGTAAAACATATTGATGTTGTGCATGAGGAGGAAACACAAGATGATCTTCTTGATGAAGTTTGTGATGAGTACTTTTATGAAGCTTGCTCAAGTGGAGATTATGATTTACCGCATATTGAGACCATTGCTTCCATTACTTCATTTTTGGATTTTCATGAACATCAAGAAATCCCATATGACACTCCACTTTTCCACAATGATAATCATATTCATGAGGATTTAAGTGATGGAGAATCTTTTCTTTGTGATTCACCAACATATGATGACTATAGTGATGATGAGCTTTCTACTTGTGACTCTTCATTTGTTGATGATCATACTTCCTTTGGTTTTGAGGGATCACCAATTTTTGATAGACCAATCTATGATGTTTATGGTGATGAGGCGGATTCTATAATGGATGAGAGTGATGAGTTTTTAGCGGAGGATATATCTTTTGAGTACACTCTTGGTTATCTTGATGAGGAGGGGGGCATACTCTATTTAGAATCTCTATTGAATGAAGATCCTTTACCTTTTTCCTTGCCCACCTCAACCTTTCAAAGTGATAAAGGAAAACAAGTCATGATGATTCCTTCCAAGAGCTTGTTGTTACCCATGCTTTCACAACCTTTCTCTCACAATGTGATTTACAAAGGAGAATCTTCTAAGGCAACCAACACTTGTTGTTTTCCCATCAAGGAACAGATTTTTGATCCTGGTATAGAGCTTGCTAAACCATCTCAGTATCCGCCTGATGCAACAAAAGGAAACCTTGTGAAAGATTTAAGAGCTTTACATTATCACTTTGGGAAGAACATATGGGAAACCATTTTGGAGAACAACACCTCACTCTTTTCACCATTGCTTGGGAAGTTAGTTGTTGAATTGTGTTATAAGTGGGAGGATAATTGTGTATTTGATCCTGGGGGATATTTATGGAGTTTTGATAAATGAACACTTGTTTTACCTCATCATGGAGATTTTTCTTCAAAAGGGCAAAATTTTTTCTCCATGATAGGTTTTAGACACTTTTAAGTGTGGGACGAGTCGAGCTGGAGACTCATTAACTCAAGCATCGTATAACTAGGTTTAGAGTGTTGTAGGTTAGAAATAAAGGTATAGACTTGGAGATAAGTGTAGGGGAGACCTTCTTTTGTCTTCATGATTGTTTGTAGGGTTGCTCACTCATCTCATGCTTTGGAGCCTATGGAGGAGGCCCTTGTATCCGGTTCACTTCGTTACTATAGTGATTTTTCATTGACACCTTGTGCCTAAATATGATTTCACTAATAGTTGTCCTTTCCTTAACTTGGGTTAAGCAACGTCTATTCATTGTCATAAGTGTAGGGGAAGTTTTTATACTTCCATGCTCTTAAACATTGAGGACAATGTTTAGCATAAGTGTAGGGGGGTCTTCTATCGAAGTGACCTTACCTAGAACTTGTCATTGTCTTGCATGATAACATGGAAAATTAATTTTTTAAACATTTTTCAAATTTTTGATCTACTTTGGCCACCAAAAATATGCATTCATAATTTTTGCATTAATCATTTTACATTTGCATAACACATTTGCATTGTATATATTTTTCTTCTTTTATTTTTCATCAAAAGTTGGAAAAAGAAAAAAAAATATAATAAAAACATGGTTTTAACAAATTTAGACTTCTTTGACATATTAGGCCCGCCATGGATATTTTGACTCAACCCGAGTTTGCTTATCTTAGCACTCTCTAGCTAGTATCCTTAACCATGTACTCCTTCATTGGTTTATTAGGCTAAGCATCCACTAATCTCATTATTTGAGATTTTAAAATTGTGGAGAATGGGAAATGATAGAGTTGAAGCAAGTGTAAAAGGGCTAGATAAACTTCATGATAATTACTTGTGGCTTAACCCTTCTCTTCTCTACCTCTATTTTCTTCGCATGTATATAATTGTTAATAAATAATCAAGAACGGTTTTAATTGGTTTGTAATCTCTTATGCATTTTTGTCTAATCATTTATGGTTGATATAAGTACGTCTTAAGATTCTAAGTTAGAACGTTTTATGTGTACAAGACTTATGTCATGCTTAATATTTAGCGGGTGTTTTTCCTTTTATTCTTTTCAACTTTCTTTGTGAGGAATAAAGAAAAATAAGAGCGGCTTTAAAAAAAATGAGTGGCTAGAAAAAAAAAGAAGAAAAGAAAAAAAATAATAATACAAGACTCCCAAGAGGGGTAGTGTGGTGTTAATTATAGTGACTATTGAGTTCCAATATTACCTTAACGGGTTGCGGGGATTTAATAGATTGCTCCAATCCAATATTACCTTGACGGGTTGCGGGGTTGAAGATCCAAAGTCTCAAAAAGATGGCGGATGTAAATTATTGCGTGAGTTTTATTTTTCTTTCCTTAGCGAGTGTGTAGCTACTTATGAAAGCATGACATGAGGATTTTACACATAAGGAGAATGACTTATTACTCTTGAAACGGACTTGTATTAATTGTGAGCGGTTTTTCAAGTAATGGATGAGAGGATTACTTAGGATTAAAACCGTGCTTCCTTATTTTTTGATTTTACACTTCTTATACTTCACACTTGAATAAATGACAAATTTGCCCACAAGCAATTTGCTCAAATAATAACCGGTTCCACATTTAATTGTCATGAATAAGTTGATGCACTTTTTACTTGTGAATGCAATGATCCCATTTTTAAGCTTGGTATGGGGAAAGTGAAACTTGAGGGTGATAAGTGTCCATGGTACTTAAGCCCTAATCTAAGTCATTGAATTCTTATATGAGTTATTTCCATCAAAACCATTCCAAGAAAAATCAAAAAGATATAGATAGAATTGTATTTTGTTCATTGCATTGTTTAAAGTCAAAATCATGCATCATGTAGTTTAGAGTAGTGTAGATGCATCCCATATGGCCAAGGTGGTTAATTATGAGGAGAATGTATATTTGAGCTTTAATATATATAATTGCATGAGGACATGACAATGTTCAAGTGTAGGGGATTTGATATGAGCCAAAACTCATATCCATTTATCAACAAATAACCCTAAAACATGAAGCAAAATACCAATTTATCTTGCAAAAACAGTATTATGTTGTATGTTTGTGTTTGTGTACACTTGTGTAGGTAAAAGGATACATTTTCAAGCAAACAAGGAAAAATCAAGCTTTAATTGATGAAAAAGACACAGAATGATCAAATGTGACAAGACTTTGAACTACAAGGACCTATCTTGACAAATTGCCAAAGATGAAGGACTAAAGTGTAAATATTGTAAAAAGTCAAGATCATAGTCAAATTTGGTCAACTATCAAGTCAACAAAGTCAAAGGACCAATTATGCTCAAAGATGAAGTTGGAAGGACTAAAAGTGCCAAAGAAATGAAGTTACAAGCCTTTATGTGCAATCTGCCAAAGTTCAAGGGTTAAATCTGCCAATGTTGGAAAGATTACTAGCTTAATCCATGTGATCAAGTTTTGGGCCAATAAGAAGAGAGAGAAAAGACCACAATGATTGCCACATGGATGCATTAATTTCCCACTCAGTCGCTTTTGCATTTAATAACGTATCACAACAGTGTGATCCGTGTGACTTTGTTTCAACCATTCAGAACATGCCACGTGTCACTTTCAAACGGCCAAAAATTTCCCAGGATCGTTTTTGAGCTAGACTGAATTTCATGAAGAGTTGTAAACATCAAAAGTGCTTATTTTTTATAGACGAACACAATGGTAATCATCAATTAACAAGAAATCAACTCAAGCAGAAAGCCCCAATTCATGTTCATACTTTGAAGATCAACTTTGCAGAATCATGCCACGTGGAGAGCTGGGATTGGTCCCAACACGTCACCAATCCCAACAAACTTCTTTCTCAAGTCTATAAATAGCCTGCTAGGTCCTCATTTGTAACAAGTAGTTAAATTTGTAAAAACATACACAATTTACATTTCCTTTCATCTTTCTTCCTTTTTAGCTTAACTACTCAAGAGTTTGACACACTCTTGAGTTAGTTAGTTAGTTAGCATCCTTTCAACAACTTTGTAACCAATTTCCATTAATAAAATTTGAATTCTTCATTTCCCGCCAATTCTTATCTTCATTCAACTGTTCATATCCTGCTTCTTCTTGATACTTGTGTTGCTGCATTGAGTTTGTTATGATCATTCATTGATCATAACTGACTTTGAAGAAGAATTGTAGCTGTTTGAGTGATTTCAGTTCAAGCCTTAGCATTTTTGAAGATTTCATGCCATGATGATGATTTCTAGTTGATTTGTAGCTTCTGTTGATAGTAGATTGGTTGATCTAGTGCTAAGGTGGTGGTTAGCACTAGGATAGAGAGTTCAGCACTCCTCTACTTCCCAATGGTTACTCCAAAAGGTTTTAAAAGTTTCTGATTTTGGTTCCACTCAATTTGTCAATTGCATGCTATTTTTCCTAGTGTAAATCTTGATGATTGTATGATCAAATCTGTTAGCTTGGTTGTTGATTGATTGTGTACTTGTTTGTAGCTTAATTCTTGTTTAACAGCTTTTAATTTTGGATTGTGTTCTAGTTATAGCTTATTTCAGTCAAGTTTAGTCTTATTGCCTTAATTGAGTTCTAGTTGCTTACATTGCTTACTTTTAGTTTTAAAACATCTCATTTTGAAAACAAAGTTTGGTTTGATAAAGGATTTTACTCAGCTTTAATTAGTTCTATAAAAGCCTTTGTTATTTTCATATAGATCAGATAAAGTGGTGTTTGGCATAAGCATTTGTTAAGTTTTCAAGTATTGGTTTTTGGAAAATTGATGTTCATTTTCAGTCACTAGGAAATAACAAGTCATTTTGAGTCATTTTCCAGTCAAATCTTAGGTCAATCAGGCAATTGGCAAGAAAAAAGATTGGGTCTATTTTCATTCAGTTTTGCTTTAAAAAGTTGCCAATTTCATTTGCCTGGCATTTGTTAGATTCTTGATGAAAGTTAACCAAACCAGCTCTCAGTTCTAGTTCAATATATGAAATTTCAAATTCCAAAAGCATTTTATACAGTATTCAATAAGCATAGAGAAATAAGCAAAATTCTGAATGCATAAGCAAAGTAATGTTTCTGTAAATTGAAACTGGATTTTCAGATCTTTTGATTTCATTCATTAACCAAGACATTTTTTTTCATAAATCTACTTAGTATATGGTATTGCATGATATTTGAGAGTTTCAGCTTTTTGTCAAAATTTTTGGTCAACGCTTGGTCAACGATAAGCCAATTTCAGCTTAATTCGAATTCCCAGCTTATTACTTGATGAAATTTGTTATAACTTGATTTCCCGTTCATCATTTGAGCTTTTTAATCAGTTTAGGCACAAAAATCAAGTTGTGCTTGTTCAGATTGTCTTAGAGCTTATTTTGAGCTTATTGTGGAGTGCTTATTTGCTTGTTTGACATTTTCAGCCAGATTCCTTTTAGAGACTTAGCTTATTTTGAATTAGAAGTGTTTTGCAATTGGTTTGAACCATTTTGGTCCAATAATAAGCTCAAACGAGCTTATTTGTCTTGTTAACCCGTTTTTGGCTTAAATAGTTTGTAAAATTGCACTTTGGTCCTTGTTGTTTTAAACAGTTTCTAAACATGGTTAAACTCACATCTTTTTAGGGTTTTCACAAGTTAGTCCTTTCAGTTTTGAGTTTGTTAAAATTCAGTTAGCAAGTTTGGAATTTTGTTACAATTTGGTTAGTTTGTTACAAGTTTTACATTTTTGATCCTTTTAGTTTGCTGATTTACATTTTCAGTCCCTATACTTGTTAGAATTTACATTTTAAGCATTTATATTTCATAGAATTTACATTTTCAGTTCTTTTAGTTTTAAAATTTACATTTTGAATCTTACTTGAATAAAAACTTGGTAAGTGCACTATGTTTTACATATAAGTAGATAATATTTTTCAGTTTTGCAAGGCTTTGTTGAATTAGCAAATAGAATATCCAAAAAAGATTAACAACCAAAAACAGTTAAAAACCCGAAATTGGTTGGACTTTCAATTAGCAAGAACTGAGAAAAACGAACTGCATTATACACAATTTCATGACACGTAATGTGTTACGATATAATTTTGACTTGTTTGTGATTAATGAAAAGACTACCTTTGATTGCTAAATTCTACATGTATCGATGTTATCTATCCTTTATCGCTTCATCTTAATGTTCGTATTAGTGATGCAACCATTGAACAAGTACTCATCTCGAATTGAGTTACGTTGTGAATAATTCTTTTTGAGCGCCATCGAGGTCATGAACCTCATTATTATTTGGCAAAAGCTCATTTCCTAGCATATTGTAGTTAGTTCTTGGTGAACAACTTTTCATCACTCTTTTGCAGATCACTCATTGTTTTTATAAGATAAAACAGTATCCCTTGAGAAAAATTAAATTTTCATCACCATAAGGATTATTCAAAGTGAGATTTTTAAGTGATCGTTATCGAAATGAAGTTGTTTATAAAACACCTTGGAAAACTTAATTGTTTTCATCACAAAGAAAATATTTGTAAATATATTTTTGATTCTTATTTAAGAATTAAGCATGAAAATGTTTTTATTATAAACATGATGATAATGTTTTGACGAACTGAGTATTGCATCGTTAATATTGATATTGTATATAGTTGCGCGGCTACATACAATTTGGAAGTAACCATGCAAGGCTGATTAGTAGTCACCATGAAATTATTAATAAACACTAAATTTTCTTTGAAGATTGTGAAAGATTAAATTTTATGAGATCTGCAAGAAGCGAAAAATAGGGACATATTGATAGGGACACCTACATATGTGCCCGTACCATTTATTCTTCTGTGTCAAATTTACTCATCTATGGAAATTGTCTTAATTGACAATTGATATTCCCTTCTTGTCCAATTCTCCCATGGTGAGATTCTTTGAAAAAGTATTTGATTACCAAGTGTTGATACCCGACTGGATGTATTGACGTTCCTATCATTTCTTTTGACTATATTTCATTTGAATTACCTGGGTAACGATCCGAGGAGCTTTCGAATGCGTACTCAAATTATGAAAACATGGGATATATTCATATTCATTAAATGTTTCCGTCTATATCTGATTTGAAATTCTCCCGCGTAGATTATGCGTTGACCTTACTCTTTTAAATGGTAGTTATGTCTTCATATATCCTTGAATTTGTGAAGGATTATGAGTTATTATTAGTATTTTGAGAAGTTCACATCTTATCAACGGTAATGAAACTAGAAAGTTGATAGTGCCAGTAGAATGGATTGATTGATTATGACATGACGACATTTTCTTAATTGATGGGAACTCGAGTAGAATTCCCCTAAAAGATAAGATGTTGATTATCAAAAGTGATCTAAATAATTCTTGATGGATGACCATATCCTGCACATAGACTTGAAATTTTACCGTGAATGTTTGTGAATTAGTCATAGATATTATAATCTAGAAAGAACTTAAAATATACTTATTAAAAGGTGTTCATGTTATCTGAAACTTTAGGAGGTATTTTCTGATGAATTACCTAGACTTTTACCATTAAGGCAAGTTGAATTTGGTATTGATTATATTCCGGGTGCTGCACTTGTGGCATGTGCACTGTACGTCAGCTCCATCTGAATTAAAAGAATTACCGTACAACTGAGAGAGTTTTCAGAGAAAGCTTTTATTCTACCGAGCTCGTCATTATGAAGAGCTATGGTGTTATCATTCCTTATATTTATTTGTTGAATTACCGTGAACTAAGTAAATTGACGATTAAAATCTATATCTACTACCCAAGATGATAGATTGTTCGATCATTTACAAGGTTCTAGCGTATGTTCTAAAGATTTGATCCATGGCATGGTTATCATCAACTTCGCATCTGCGAAAAAGATTATCTATTCCAATCACTACATCCATACCTTGTAATGAACATTATGAGTTTCACGTGATGTCGTTTGGATTAACTAATACACATGTAGCATTCATAAATATGGTGAATCACATGTGTAGGCTGTAATTTGATAAATTCATGCTTGTGATCATTATGGACTATCTGTTTGTTTATAAGAATAAGAATGAGTTATTAATTATCTATAGACCGCCCTGAATTGGCCGAGAAATGAAAACCTATACCTTGAGCATTTAACATGTGATTTAAGGCTTAATCCTTTACATTATTTGACTGTGTGATTAAAAGATAATGGAATCTATATTGACTCTTCAAAAATTAGAGCCATTTGAAACTTTGGGTTTTACCAAAAAGAAAGTACAAATATGTTTTGACAAATGTTTTATCAAAGGAATTTTTAAGGGATTATTCCCTTATACCCAGAACATTTAACTAAACTCCTGTTTATGGGTAAATGTTTGTGTATACCTCAAGACAACCTAAGAGGGATTGAGGAAACCATTTAAACCATGACTTAAAATTTGAAATGATAATTTCTGCTTTTTAATTAAGAAAATTTTGACCAAAGTATAAACAAAGATTTTTTCGAACATTTACGAATCTTATTAATTATTTTCGATAAATCAAAAAAGATCATGTTAACTAAATTCAAATTCATTTTGGAACTTTTTTTTCTATAGTTGGACGAACTGGGAAATTTAAAATTTTTGACGTCAACGTTTCATAAAAATTAAATATTTATTATTTAATTACTTGCAATACTTATCGACGCTTTAAACGTCGGATTGAGCAAAACTGATAAAAATGATAGTCGAGACGAAACTAAAACATAGAAAATATGAAGAAAGAATTTATGAGTGAATTTTGGTCATGATAATTATTTCACCAGGAAAGGTGAGTATAGATACTGACACATTATATAGAAAGGATAAAGAATTAATAAGGATGTGTTCCTTATATATGACTGTGCAAAATAAATTGTCGAACAATTTAAAAATAGCCGATGCTTGAAAAGAAGGTTAATATAGATAATAAAAGGGGTTCGCGGCTAATGTGAACCATTAGAATTGAGAAGCCGTTGGCGTTAAATGTATAAAAGGCCACTTGTGATTGTTTAAATATGGAGATTTTGAGATTTAGTTATGTTGGAATCCCATAAGTATAAGTATTCTATTCATGTCATTTCTAATTTAATGTATCTTTATCTGAAGGAGTTGTACTGATGCAAAATTATGAAGGCAGACATCGCCTCATACATTAGTAAACATCTAACTATTGCAAAGGTCATCATATGAATTTGATTCGATTTGGGTCATCGTCGACAGACTGACCAAATCTACTAATATCATTCCAGTTAATGATAAATTCTCGATGAAGAATTTGACTCTTTTGTATTTAAAAGAGTTATGTAAGCATGGTGTGTCTGTATCGATCATCTCTATCAAGATCCTCGCTTCGCATCGAATTTCTAGAGATTTGCTCAGAAGTCATTGGGAACGAACCTTGATGAGAGTACTGTTTACCACCCCAATCGAAGGGACGAGGTAAAGTAATGATACAAAACACTAGAAGTGTTGTTTTATGTTTGAATGATTGACCTTTGGTAATAAACCGTATAATCGCTTTCCTTTGGAGATATTATCATTGATCATTATCATATTAGGATCGAGATCGAATCTTGTGAGGATCTCAATGAGAGCATCTGTAAGCAGGAGTTGGGATGAAGACATCTGACATACACCCATTGTGAGTTGGAAATTTCTTTTAGGTTTAAGGTTGCCTATGATGACAAACCTAACCTTACGCGATACCCGACCCGCGAGACCTGAAATGATTGTCGAAATTAGGATCTGATTATTGAATAGCGGTAGTGGGCAGGAGGTTATGTGAATATGAAATGTAGATCTTGAAGTGAAGGATGGGTAGCGAAGTTATGCCAAAATTTTCACCTTGGTAAAATGAATTGATGATCTGAAAGATCATGGGAATTAAGTCCCCGTTTTATGGGACTATTGAGATGATGTAAAAAGATTGGTTTGAAAGGCATATAAGATGGATCTACTCTAGGATTTCAAGGGCTGCGTGAATTATGTTTCGTATATCGAACTTGATGAAATGTCTATCAAGTGAAAATCTAACTATTCCTTAATGAAGTTTAGTTCGGCGAAAAGTTGCATTCATCAAAAACCCGTGAACATCATGGATAAAGAAAGTAAGTCAACATTAAGCCTGATCTTATTCCCGTAGTTATGTTTGATGAAACTCGCGTATTGTAATGAATTACACTTGTGAGAAAAGACCGAATGTGGAGGAAATACCCACATGGCTTTAACTCTATAAGAAGCGAGTAGTAAGATAAATTGATCTTTGATGACAAAGATCCTGTTTAAGGGTAAATGCTGTGACAATCCGTCAATTTATGGTTGATATTTTATTCTCAAATATTATTTAAAAACATTATTTTAATATTATATTATGAACTCACTCATTTATGGGAAGAAATTTGGATTTACGTCTTGAAGTAGCATCGACTACGTCTAAACCGGAGGATTCTACGTTACGTGCTTACGTTTACATACACCGTGTTGGTGACAGTCCGACATTATAGAAAATAAATTTATCCATGAATATTATTTTGAGATTTTAAATTTGAGTTAGTTCATAAACTCACAAATTTACGAGAAGAGATTAGGACTTACGTGAATAATTTAACATCCTTTACGACTAAACCGGAAACCTTAGGATTACGTATTTATGTTTTTGAAATCCGTTTTTGATGAGACAATTTTTATTAGATTCGTTTTGTGCCGTTGATTCATAATTTATAAAAACGTTTTCCGTAAAACGAACCGAGGGTACGCAAATCAAGGAAACTAGAATCGAAGAGTAACCGTAATTAAATGGGGATGAGGCAAGATAAATCTTTCCCCACACCCACTCATAACCGGCCAAACAAAGACAGTAACACCCTTAGGTGTCAAACTTGTAACAAACAAGTTTACACTTGTTAACTTGAAGCTTACAAAGTAAGCTACACCAACTAGCAAAACCACTTCACCAAAACCGTTTCTCACATTTCCCTCATGCAAACCACTCTCATTCTCTCCTCTCTCTCTCTCTCTCTCTCTCTAAAATTCGTCCACCACCACCCCTAAACACCCTCATTTGATCAAAGTTAACCATGAAATCATATGTTATTCACACATATGATGAAGCCCTTTTCAAGCTCTATTGATTGGTGGTGATTTTAACATACAAGGAGAAGATTTGTTGGTGTCATAGGGCTGATTTCTACAAGAAGTTTATAAGTATTGGTGGTCTTAAAGATTGGTCTTGATCTATCACTAGTTTTTCCATCAAAAATCTAAGCCTTGATCATAAACTACTTAATCTTGGTGGTATAAAGATTGTTCTTCCTATCCTTTTGTTATTTTGATTATGAAATATTGTATTTTCTTTCCTATTGTATATGTATATGATGAATATATGATGATAACAATGTTGTGTGGGGATCAAGTGTTGATAAATATGGTTAAAAAGATGGAAAACCATAGGTAACAAGGTTAAAATCTTGTTTAATATGATGGCTGTATAAAAACAGTAAGTAACCAAATATTAAACAGATAAAATGGCATGGTGGAATCAAATTACAGTAAGTGTTGGATGTCATACACATGTGAGAGTTGGCCATGCAATGGAATCATAAAAATGAGTGAGATATGATCAAAACAAGTTTAGAGTGCAAATCTACCTATACTGTTTTGGACGAATTTATTAAAATATTTAGATGTTGATTCATCAGTAGCTATAAAGGAATAAAATGAAGCACATATCATGTAGTTTCTGTGATAAAAATTTGAGGTTCTATCTCCATATAGAACTCTTGATATGGACATTTTAGTGGATTGAAAATTTAGGACATATTTGATAAAATAAATAGTATATAATATAAGCACTCAAAATTTTGTATTTATAAAATATACATATATAATACCCATTAGTTGCTAATAATAATTATAAATAAAGAGTTATATATATTGATATTAAAATGGGACATGATATATATAAATTACAAGTATAAATGTTTTTCCAAGTTATAAAACTATATACCTAAGTTTTACGTCTTTTCGGCTAAAACCGAAAGATTAACGTTTTTCTCAAATAAAACTTAGACGGTCGGACCCGTCTAATGTAAACTTTTATAAACTTACATACTGATGTATAAACTTATATAACAAGTAAAAACTGATAAAACCCTTGCATTATAACATGTAAACATTAACGGGCCAAAGTAGCCTTATTGGACTATGAACCCGACTAGTTGGTAAAAGAATTATAAACTTACTTATTGGGCTTAACCTATTTGGGCCCAATATGTAAAGTATAATACTCATATTAAAAGTATAATTGGGCTAATGAAAAGTATTGGGCTTGTAATAGGCTTATTGGGCCTCAAAATGTAATTAACTTGAACAAGTTTAACTAGTATAAAAACGTTACCAACACATAAACACTATAATAAATGAGTAAAGATGTATAAACCCACTTGATCATCATCATATGTATAAAATCATCATATGTATACATAATTGTTATTTTCATAAAGTCATTGGACAAGAGTCTAAGACGAGTATTATTTGTCTAGGTTTCCGTGATTGAAGCACGTACCGTACATCCGAATTGCCGATAACCCGCTTTCCCACATCAACGTGAGTTCATAGCCTCGCACTCTTTTAAATGTTTTTATGAAATGTTTTATAAACCCGCGAGGGAGATAACATGTTAGTTTTGATAAAATAGGACACCATTTGTCCCGATTGTTTGTTTATTGATTTGGACCCGAATGATTGTATGACCCGATAAATGATTATATGACCCGATGTGTGAAATAAAATGGATTATTAAAGTTAGGTTATGTCACTAAAAGTCCCATTAGCATGAATTGTGAACTACCGGGATTTGGTATGTTAGAAACTCACTTTATGTGACGACATTTAAGAATTCCCATTAGTTATCATAGTCACACACGCTTAGACTAGACTAGGTTCAATGTATAGTTTAAGGTGCGTGTGTGACTATATATACCCCTCCTTAGCTTCCAAGGAGGGGTGTTGCTTGTGATTTTATCATTTTAATAAATTTACATTTTCACACACAACCTTACTTTCTCTCTCTAAACCATCCATGGCTGCCATCTATTTCCACCACCCACCTAGACCACCAGATCTAGTAAAATAGCAAATCTACAATTGGCATCAGAGCCACGGTTCAATCCTTGGATCGTTTGTTCTTTGTGTTATTGTTTTGGTGGTCTAAAAAATTATTTTTTTGGTCCGATTTATTCATTTTTTTGTCACGTCTTGTTCTTATTTGGTCCAAAATCTGTCCAAATTTGTCACGTCTTATTATTCGTGTCCAAACAGTCATACTTTATTGTCTCTTATTTGGTTTGGTATCTAAACAGTCATGTATCTGTCTTCAGCCACTGGTTTTGTCACAGCCTACATATGGTTTTCTTAACCCACTGGTCCAAACTATTTTGTTCCTGGTCAAAAGTCAAATCAAGACCTGCCATTTTTAATCTGCTAATGATTTTGTGCATGGTTTCTTTCTGTTATATCATCTGTTTTTTTATCATCTATTCTGGATTACATAATTTTTTTTGAAGATGGAGATAAGGATATGCCCAGAATACATTTTCCTGAATATCAGGAAAAAGTACAGATATGTCTTCAGATTTTCAAATCGGAATATTGCGATCGCAAAAACCATTGGTTTCTACATTGCGATCGAATATTTCGATGGAACACTTTCGGTGCATTCCGATGGAACGCATTCCGATGGAACGCATTCTGATGGAACGCATTCCGATGGAATGCATTCCGATGAAACGCATTCCGATGGAACGCATTCTGATGGAACGCATTCTGATGGAAAATTGAGATGGAAAAACAGATGAATACATTGCGATGGAAATCAAATTAGCATACATTCCGATGGGATGTAGAGTAGACTTTGCGATGGGTTTTTATAAAACATTCCGATGGCTAATAGGAAACATTGTGATGATTTTTTAGAAATCATTGCGACGAATCTTATTGACTTGACCAGTTTTAAGACCTAAAAGACTTGACCATGCTGTTTAAACTTAGCCCGAGACCAGAAACAACAAATCCAATCCAATGCAGCCTTTTATCACCTCAAAACCATGATCTAAACCTAATACCCATCGGCACCTAAATCCCCATCTAAGACTCGAACTTAACAGAAATCAATACAATCTCAGATTACTTTTCGTGATTGGAGATCTTTTAAGATCTATAACCACGAATTTATCTCATCATAGATCTTTGTTGGGGATAACCCATCTTTTTATATACGAAAATTATAAGAGATTCGTAACATTGATTTTTACAGTCTCTCATTTTTTCGAGAGTAAAACCAACATGCAATATCAGATCTGTTTTTACGAAAGCAAAGAAGATTTATAACAATTTTGTTATAACCTTTCTATAATTCATCTAAAAGACACACGAATCCAAACACACCTACCCGAGACCCTACCATAGATCTTGTAGCTTCATTCGGTTGACTGCTTCGTGGGTTTGATTACCTACGGGTGTGAAGAGATGGATTTGATGATTGAAATTGAGATTGTTAATTTGGTTTGAGATGAAGTTGTTTAGATTTGATATTTGAGAAAAAGGTGGTAATCAGATTTATTTAGTTTCGATTAAAGAGACGAAGATAAATTGGGGCGATATGTTTGTGGAGGTATGTGATTAAGTTTAATGGTGAGTTTTATTGGAGTTCACTACTTTTTTATCCCACATAAATGATAATAACTTATCATATCACACGTGGCTGTCTAGAAATCTAAAGGGCGGATATAACAAGGTGGGCGAGTATTACAAGGTAAATGGGGTTAATATCCTTCCACGTGGCCACTAGTAAATAATGGGGCGGAGGCTACAAGTTCATACGGTGTTGGTGATGAACCGGGTATAGAAACTTTTGATTGGGCCAAATGTTGAGGCTGGGATGATTATTGGCCTTGTGGGGACATACACATCACGTGAAGAAGATATATGACTTGATTTCTTTTGGTGATCAATCGCAACTACTGGCCACGTTTCTTAAAAATCATAGTTTCTTAAAAATACTCGTATGTTAAATTTTTCTTGGGCCTATAGTTCGTTTGGTTGTGGACAAAATGAAATGGGATTCATTTTGTTACAGTTAATGAATTCTATTGTTCATAATATTTTTTCGGATTTAAATGTGATTAATGATGAGACAAAAGTGACATGATTTAGTATTATGACAAAGTAACGTGACAAATGTGATGAGAATTTATTTGAGACGAGACCAAGAAAAAATTGGGCGATTTTTTAGTGGCTACAGATTTTGTTTGATCGGGTATTAATTACGTGACGTTGAAGACGGATTTTTTGAAGGCGTGTATTTATTTTATCTTTCAAAGATAACTTGCTCGTGCTTAGTCTTAGAATGAAGACTTGTTTATCTGGTTTCCGGGTTCGGGGTGGATGGTTGATGACTCGGATAACTATCACTTAAAGGGGTTACATTGTTGTACTCAGTGTCACGCACTTAGTCGACGTGGATAATTTCAAGAGGTGTTGTGCTTATAGACTTCTTCAGTGATGCTTTGAGTACTTAGAGATTTCTCCACCGTTCTTCATTCAACAATTATGCAAGCTTAAGTCACAAGATCGAAGGATTCTTATTCAGTTTCACGTTTGATGTATCTGGTTCATTCTTTCAGTGGTCACTTCAAATTGCTTTCACGTGGGTTGGTAAAGGTGGCCATAGAGAGTTTATGAGAAGAGATTTTCGATCAACAGCTGATTCTCACAAAATATATAATTCAGCTTATTTATTATTCTCACGAGTTTTCAGGTACATGTGCGTACGATTTATTGATGGTTCCGAGTTTCGAAACCATCAAGGGGGAAGAAGAAGACACATTGAACGCACAACGAGTACACGTGATGAACTTCATACCTTCTTTTGACTTGAAGACATTCCGGGATGACTTTTGTCATAGCCGCAAAGATATCAGTGTTTTAACTCGTGGCGTTATCAATCTCTAAACGGTACACTACTGATTCGAGGTTTAATTGTTTGATTCTTGCAATTAAACATCATCATTATCCTATATGCATTCCCGCGACTTAATTGACTCTGGTGCATCTCCGGAAGAAGATATGTGCATTTCCAGGACTTAATTGACTCTGGTGTTACGATGTCAACTTCATGAATGGGATAAAGTATCCACTTCAGTATTTGAGCTTCATAATTGGGATTGATTTACTTTCTTCAACTTTGTGGGGGAAGAAATGTCTTGATTCTTTCTGGTATGCATAACTAGAACTCTCAGGGGGAAGAAAAATTCAGAAGAATTATTCAAGCGTGAGAAGAGAAGTTGTTGATCTACTTGGTGTGCCCCAAACTTTCAATCCCTCTTAGCAACATTATCATGTTATATGATGGGATTTGCTAGTTAGATTCCGTTGTGCGCTTAATTATTCTAAGCTTTATTGAAAGCTTTGAAGTTGCTTACGAGGATTGTCGATTTATGGGGAAGCTATTTAAAAGCTTCTACATCAAGTTTATGTGGCATGAATTCGGGGGAAGCTAATTCAGAAGCTTCTCCTTAACCAGAAGTGTATGGGTTACTTAGCTCGTGCCGTTACAGTATTTCTTCTACAAGTTACTTTAAAGATGAGTCGTTTTGAAGACGAAGGCCTCAGAAGACATCATCAGCATTGGACGCTTCATGAAAGCTCTTATTCTTAATCATTATGTACTTGTTAGGAAGAAAATTGTAAGGAATTCTACACGTCGTCCCATGGGGGAAGATTGTTGGAAACTCACTTTATGTGACGACATTTAAGAATTCCTATTAGTTATCATAGTCACACACGCTTAGACTAGACTAGGTATAATGTATAGTTTAAGGTGCGTGTGTGACTATATCTACCCTCCTTAGCTTCCAAGGAGGGGTGTTTCTTGTGATTTTATCATTTTAATACATTTACATTTTCACACACAACCTTACTTTCTCTCTCTAAGCCATCCATGGCTGCCATCTATTTCCACCACCCACCTAGACCACCGGATCTAGTAAAATAGCAAATCTACATGGTAGACGCTTATGCATATAATAGTACTATTTGGGGACGATCACCCCAGTTCGCGCCTTGACGGTTGATCCCCGTCGTGCCACATTGATTAGTAAGCGAATTTATGTATGAGAAGATTTACATAGCGTGATTTTTGTGACGACACGCTAATTTAGATGGGCAAATTGAGTTTCGGGCTAGCTACCCGTTGTTTGTTGTAGTAAGGTAACAATGTCATGCGACTTATAATAATCCAATAACGAAAATACTGCTTTATGCATTGAATTACGATATATTGCCTGACTATCAATACAGGGTCTTATTATTGATATTATGTTCGTGTTTTGGTTTTATATTACCATATCCATATAACGGTTTTTATTTAACTCTATACAACGTTATAAAACGTATTGTATGATGTTTTTAACGACAATGGTTCGTATAATGATTTTGAAGGCGAAAGCCTATCTTATGATTTTTTATAAGGATTTGTATAAAATGACTTTGGCTATTTTATGGCCTACTACAAAGATTTGTACAAAATGATTTTCGGTAATAAATATATATCGATGATATATTAATGGTTTTCATTAAACTCTATTAATTCACTCGGCACTATCGCTGACCTTTTCTTTCAACATGTTTGTCTCAGGTACTTGAAGGTAATTCTCGGAAAGACAACAAGAATTCATGGCCCGTACTTAATAACAATTTCCATTCAAATCTTTTGTAAAATTGTATGAAATGACTATGACTTGGGACCTATGTAAATTTGACATTCATGAATGGAAATGCTTTATTACTAAACGACACGATTTTTAAGCGTTGTCTATGATGTGAGTAATGTGCTATCCCGTAACACCAACGAGTCTTCCGCTGTATTGAATTGTGTAAATTTGGGGGTGTTACACGTACCCCTCCGGACTAGCCAACTCTTAGCAATTAAGTATCGGTGAGCTGAAAACCCTATAGCTTTGAGCAAGCTAGTACAACTATCAACGGATTTGATATAGATCTTTACCAAGAGCCGTACCCCCTTGGACTAGCCACTTTTTAGTCTAGGACCAAGGCAAGTGAAAACCATCCAGTTTTAGGTAACTTGGCAACCATCAACGGATTTGATAATCAAACCAGAGCCGTACCCTCATGGTGAATCAACTTTTTCTTGTTTGCAAGACATGGTGAGTTGAGCACCATTTGTTGTGTGGACTAGGTCCAACACCAGAAGTACCTCTCAAAACAGCCCAAGTGTGAAAATGTCAAGTGGAAAACAATTTCATGATGGAAAAGTATAAGCAGATATTATATTATGTACAAGTGTTGAAATCCATCACATGTTTAAAGTATAAGCAGATATTATATAAAAGTATTATTATTATTATTTTTTAACTAACTAACTAAAGTAAAATGTAAGTCACCAATCACTATACATATTGGTGAAAAGAATGTAATATAACACAAGGATAGAAGAAACAATCAATCACATACCAGAAGCTGCAACCTTGTCTGCATGCAGCCGGGCTTTAATGCCTTTAACTAAGGTAGCGGCCATGGCAGACTCATTACTAGAAGGAGAATTAGACACCAGTAGATGACACTCCAGTATAGCTTCCATGGTAGCAATGGTCAATGGATACTCCATATCAGTAAGCATAAACACAACAGCACCAGACTCAAGCTCTAACACATGAACACCACAACCAGCATAAAGCTTCCACCTCCTTATCACCCATCGAGGTTGATCCTTCCATACACCAGCATAAAGAGAATCAGGAGGGGAATCCAACATCAGCTTCAAATCACCCCAAATAGTCAACCCAGGCCAGTTAGGAAGCTCACTCGGAGACGTAGGAATCTCAGCATCCACCAAACCATACAGCAACATAAGATCACGACGCTCCACCCATGTCAAAATGTTTTGCAATCCAAAGACATATCGAGTGTATCCATCATTAGTTGTAATCTTGTGAGTAAAGGTACCACGAGAAATGGGGGATGGCCGAACTTCCCAAGATACAATCACACCCTTGCCAATGTGTAACTCAGTCTCACTATTAGAAGCAGCATCAATGAGATTGGCAGGATCTCTCTTCTCAAATGGGACCGACTTACCACGACGAGCCTTCTTCTTCCTAATAGAACGGCGAGATGTGGGGACACTAAAAGAAGATTCATCATTGACCTTGACAACAGCAGTAGTAGCAGCAGTAGGAACAAAGTCCTCAACAACCATAGGATCAGAATTATCTACACCAGCTGATGAGGTAAGAAGTGGTTCAGTCACCGGTAGGGATGTTGGCTTCACGGCAGGAGTAACAGGAGTGGGATTAGTAGCAGGAGTGGTAGTAGCTTCATTGGTGGTGGTAGTATCAGCAGTAGAAGGAGCACGAGAAGAGGGAACCCCAGAAGCATCCTTGTGAACACCCGACGAAGAGGTGGGAGCAGTAGCAGGCTTAGAAGTGAGGACAACACGAGGAGGTGGGCGATATATAGCATATTCAGGGACAGCTGTATTTTGATGCTTGATCATCTTTGTGTAAAGATCTTTAATCTCATAAAAGGAAAACCTCCTCACCCTTTCCCATGTCCATCCAGTCTGATAGTAAGCAGCCGATTGATTCTTAACATATTGCTGCATCAACCTTCTCTCCTCAGTATGCGACAAAGGTCTGTTACGTTGTTGTTCACGAAGTTGGGCAGCAAGAGATAACTGTTGTTTACGCATCAAAGCCATTGCCCGTTGAACACAATTTCCTTGATTCACATCTGCACCTAACAAATCAGTGAACTTAGAATAGTCTAAAGTAAGGATGGTAAGCACCTTCATCCAGTCAATGTCATCCCAATGCATGGCGTTGTGCCTAAATTGCTCAAGTCTTTGTCGTTGTAGAGCTTCATCCTCAGCCCTGGCTTGTTGGTCAAGCTCCTCTTGCAATCGCTGAGCAGCCTCTTCCCCCAATATCTCTTCCTCTAATTGTCTGCGAGTTCGCTTCCTAGGAGGAGAGGGTGCATCAGTCATAGGGGCTTTACCCTTGAGGATCATGAGAAGGACCAGCAGAAGGACCAGCAGAGTCATCCATTGGCTTGGGATCAGCAGTAGCATTAGGAATGCATGAAGGACTAGGAGGATCAGTCATGTCATCACTCGGCTTATCAGCAAAGGCAGCCTTGGCGAAAATAGTCAACCCATCCTCCTCAACATCTTCTTCAGAATCAGAAAGGACTGCTTTCTTCCTTTGGCGCGTTAGCTGTGTCTCCAATGCTTTAACCCTGTTCGCCAGTGGGAGCACGAAATCCCGTGTGAGCTTGCAGTGCTGGTTGAGCTCATCTTCCAACGAAACAATCTTCGCATAATACATGTGCATAAGAGCTAGCAAAGAAGTTAGAGTAACAGGTTTCTCAGCTTCCCCACCAAGAGGACTTGGCATGGGGGATGCATCATTGGGACCAGAAGCAACAGATGGGTCATCCATATGAGCATGAGAGCTAGAAGGCTTCTCAGCAGAGTGCGGAGCTGGGCTAGGAGTGGGAGTATCAACAAATGGGGACTCATGTGGGCGAGAAGAGGGGGTATCCTTTGAGGTAGATGGCATTTCTACCACCACCTCTCTAGCTGGCTCCTCAACCTCCACATGAGGCATGCCAGTAGTAGGGTGCTCCTCCTCCATAGGATCATTCTCCAATGGAAGTTCCTCCTTGGCTTCATCAGCCGGAGGAATCACATTGGGATCCCCTTGGGCAAGGTCCAGTATAGCATCAATAAGAGGCCTCAAAGGACAATTATATCCAAGTGCCATATTTGCATACACCTTAGAAGTAAGCTTAGGGGCACATATTCCTCCCTATTCCTAGGTAGGCACATAAGAACTTGCTACAAAAACCTAGGGTACATCAAGAACTTCTTCCTAGAGCCAGTATCAGTAAGGTTACAAATCATGCCAACAAACAAGTAACGAGAAAAGTTAAAAGTACGACCCGGAGCAAGACAAATCAAACCAGTAGCAAGGGAGATGGGAAATGCATCCCAACTCCCAGACTTTGGACTCAAACAATGAATCAGAAAGTAAACCAGTAGCTTCCATTAAGGGGCAAATCTATTCTTTTGGAAGTTAAACTTCCCCTCATGATTATAGCCTATAGCAACCATACCATCCAATACTTCTGAATTGGGAATAGAGACAATGCCATCTTCATCTTGGAGATGAAGGGCATACCTAATGGATGCCTCAGTCACCACATAGGAGCGACCATAGATAGTAGCATGGAGCTCTAATGGGCGACCCAAAACAGCAACGAGGTTGGCAGTTGCCAAAAACTGACGTATAAAAGTATCATACACAATGGGGAAAACCGTAAGAGCATACCTTAGATTGGAAGCTTCAATGTATTCCAGGATGTCTGTGAACTCTTCTCTTTTAGTACCTTCGCCAAGATAGGCCACCGTGATATGATCTGGTTTGTACTGGAGTGTTGCCATTGTTGATGATGGATGCAGTGGAAGATGATTGATTGAAGAGGGTGAAGGGTAGGAGTGTATGTGTGTGTGTGTGTGGTTGGGATGATTGAGTCAAATGAGTGATTTGACCATAAATAATGGTCATAAAACTGTTCATTGACCCCTAATTATGGGGGTTTCCCTTTCAAAATTAAGTCAATAATGCAAGAGTAACCACTTGCCCCTTAAACCATTATTTGCAAATCCTAGTTACCAAAGATAAACCAAAAAGATGTACACCAGAAGTAACTCGCGTTGACTGAAAGTCAAAACACGTAAAGGTCAACACTAGGAGCACCAAGTCGTCAACGAAAGTCAATGAAGTGAACAGTTACCCAAAATTAATACTAGAAGCCAACCACAAGTGAAGTATAAGGGTTTGTACCCACTAGGAGCAGAAGACTGCCACTAGGAGTAACCAAAATCTACCACTAGAAGTTGCACACACTGTAAATACCCATGAAAACTATTGTTAGAAGCTACCATATGTAAGACTGTACAAGGAAATATGTACAATAAGCCTCCCCTTAGGCTTAGCCTCCCCTCAATCCTAGGCCTCAAGGATTGACCATACCAATGTGAACCACCAAGTTGTTGAATCTCGGACCATTAAAGGCTTTACTCAATAAATCAGCAACATTATCATTCGTATGAACTTTAAGAACCTGTATCAGCTTCTTCTCATTGACATCCCTTATAAGATGGTGCCTAATCTCAATATGCTTGGTTCGTTGATAAAAGACAAGATTCTTCACAATGTAGATAGTGCTTTGATTGTCGATGAAAATTTTGGTGTTCACGAAGTTGAACCCATAATCCAGCATCTGATTTTGTATCCACAAGACTTGTCCATAGCAACTAGCAGCAGCTACGTATTCAGCTTCTGTTGAAGAGGTAGCTACTATTGTCTGTTTCTTACATTGCCATGAGATAAGTCTTCGACCCAAAAACTGACAACCACCATTAGTAGACTTCCTATCATTATATAGCACCTGCATAGTCACTATCACTATAGGCTTCAAGAACAAAAGGTAATTCCCTTGGATAACACAAGCCTAGCTTGGGTTGTGCCTTGATATACTTGAAGATTTTCTTGACTGCATTCAAGTTAGATACGGTTGGAGCCACCTGATGTCTAGAACAAGCATTTACTGCAAACATAATGTCCGGACGTGATGTAGTCAAATACATGAGTGAGCCAATCATGGACCTGTACATGTGAACATTTACGGGAGGATCTGGCTCATTCTTTAGTTTGACTTTAGTGACTTCATAAGGTGTTGATGCTGGTCTTAGAGGTTCCACATCAAACTTCTAAATGATCTCATGAACATACTTGTCTTGACTAATGAAGATACCATCCGACTGCTACTTGACTTGAAGACCAAGGAAAAATGTGAGTTCTCCCATGGCACTCATCTGAAAGTCGCCTTGCATTAGCTGTTCAAACTCCTCACACCATTACTTCCTAGTAGAACCGAAGATAATATCATCCACATATACTTGAACCAGGATGATGTCTTTGGCATTCCTCTTAAGGAACAATGTTTTGTCAATGGTGCCTCTTCTATAGCCATGTTTCAACAAGAAAGTGGACAGACGCTCATACCCAACTCTAGGAGCCTGATGAAGTCCATATAGAGCTTTGACCACCTTGTAGACTTTCTTGGGATGAAGTGGATCCACAAGGCCCTTAGGTTGAGTAAAATAAACTTCCTCATCAATCTTGCCATAGAGAAATGCACTCTTGACATCCATCTGAAAAACCGTAGAGCCAACATAACAAGAAAAAGCAAAAAACAGACGAATGGCCTCAATCCTAGCAACAGGAGTAAAGACTTCAGTATAGTCAATTCCTTCAAGTTGTGTGTGACCTTGTGCAACTAGCCTAGCCTTATTTATCACCATAATACCCCTCGCATCTTTCTTGTTCTTGAGAATCCATTTGGTACCAATTGATGTGTTGATCCCTTTGGTTGGATCTATATTTTGTTAAGAATTAGTATAATAGTTTGTAATCAAACTAAAACACTTTGAGCACTCTTACTAAACACTAAATTTAACACCCCCAAATTTATACAACTCAATACAACGGAAGACTAGTTGGTGTTACGGGATAGCACATTACTCACATCATAGACAACGCATAAAAATTGCGTCGTTTAATAATAAAATCATTTCCATTCATAAACATCAAAGTTACATCGGTCCCAAGTCATATTATTTCATACAAAGTTTTACAAAGTATTTGAATGGAAAATATTGTTTAAGTGCGGGCCATGAATTCTTGTTGTCTTCCCGAGAATTACCTTCAAGTCCCAAATCATTATACGAGTCAATGTCGTAAAAACATCATACAATACGTCTTGTAACGTTGTATGAAAATAAAAACCGTTATATGAATATGGTTATGAAAACCAAAACACAAACATAATATCAATAGTATGACCCTGTATTGCTAGTCAGGCAATACGTCGTAATTCTGAGCGTTTAGTAGTATTTCGTTAGTCGGATTATTATAAACCGCATGACATTGTTACCTTATTAAACCAACAACGGGTAGCTAACCCGATACTCAATTTGCTCATCTAAAGTAGCGTGTCGTCACAAAGGTCACGCTATGGAAATCTTCTCATACATAAATTCGCTTACCAATCAATGTGGCACGACGGGGATCAACCGTCAAGGCGCGAACTGGGGTGATCGTCCCCAAATAGTACTATTAAATGCATAAGCGTCTACCAAATCCCGGTAGTTCACAATTCATGATAATGGGACTTTTAGTGACATAACCTAACTTTAATAATCCATTTTTATTTCATCTATCGGGTCCTTTAATCATTTATCGGGTCATACAATCGGGTCATTCAATCATTCGGGTCCAAAATCAATAAACAAACAATCAGGACAAATGGTGTCCTATTTTATAAAAACTAACATGTTATCTCCCTCGCGGGTTTATAAAACATTTATAAAACATTTAAAAGAGTGTGAGGCTATGAACTCACGTTGATATGGGAAGGCGGGTTATCGGCAATTCGGACGTACGGTACGTGCTTCAATCACGGAAACCTATATAAATAATAATCGGTCTTAGACGTTTGTCCAATGAATTTATAAAAATATCAATTATGTATACATATGATGATTATATATAATATGATGATCAAGTGGGTTTACATATTCTCGTTTACTCATTTTGGTGTTATATGTCGGTAACTTTTATACTAGCTTACTAGTTTTACCCATTTACGTGTTTTAAGTCCAATAAACTTATTATAAGTTCTTTAACTTGTTTTAATCCATGTTATACTTATATTATCATTATATATACTTTACAAGTTGGCTTAAATGGGCTAAGCCCAATAAGTTCTTTTTATAAGAGTTTAACTTATTTAGTCCAATTATTAGTCCAATATGCTTAGTTAGCTCGTAAATGTCCGTATTTCTTATAGTTCGGGTTTTATCGGTTTTTACTTGTATTAGTTTCCTATACATCAGTATATGACTTTTATAAACTTTACATTAGACGGGTTTGGTCGTCTAAGTTTTATTTGGCGAAAAACGTTAATTTTACGGCGATAGCCGAAAAAGTCGTAAAAATCAAGTTTATAGTTTTTATTACTTATAAATATTATTTCATTACCATTTATATAATTTATCCATTTAATTAAATTTTTATATATTTATATAAATAAGTTTTATAAGTTAGTGGGTTTTTATTTTTACATTTTATACATTAAAATATGAGTGCTTATATAATAATAATAAACATTAATTCCAAAAATCTGATTTTTATCTTCATGTTCACCATTTTTACCATATCTAGAGTTCTATAATGAATTAGAAGCTCATTTTTGGGTGACATGTTCTTCATATTATGTGCTACATTTAACTTAGGTATAGCTACTGCCCATTTTAAGTTCATCTTGCCTTAAAAGTCCCGACAAAACTGCTTATTCAGATTAGACCACCTAACTTGTTTTGATCATATCTCACTCATTACAATGATTCCATTGCATGGCCAACTATCACATGTGTACAAGACATATAGCTTACTGTAAATGGATTCTACTTCATCATTTTATCAGTCAATGACCTGTTTCTTTACTGTTTTACACAGCAATCACTTTTAAGCAAGATTTTAGCCTTGTTCTTTATAGTTTTTCACCTTTTTAATCATGTTTATCAACACCAAATCCCCACATAACATTTTTATCATCATATAATCATCATATACATATAAAATAGGAAATAAAATACATGTTTACATAATCAAAATAACAAGAAGATGAGGAGGACAATCTTTATACCACCAAGTTGATGTAGGTTATGAGTTTGACATGGATTTGGATGGAGAAACTTGTGCATAGCCAAGACCATCTTCAAGACCACCAATCTTCATATACTCCTTGTGGAAAATCAGCCTCAAAACTTCATGGAAACTCCTTTGTAGATGTTATGATCACCTCCAATCAATAGGTCTTCAAAAGGACATCATCTTATGCAAGAATAACATAAGATTTGTGGTGAAATTTAGATCAAATGGGGGTTTTGTTTAAGATATGGGACGGCATCCATGGGAGGGTGAGAGAGTTTTGAGAGTGGTTTTGCATGAGTGAATGAGGAGAGTGGTAAGAGTTTGTTGGTTTTGATGGAAAGTGGTAAGTGTTAGCTTAAAAGCTAAGCTTGGTAAGACATGTGTAAACATTAAGCTAAAAACTTGCCACCAAATTTGGTGTGGTGGCTTCCTTTAGGCTGTCCCATGTGTGGGGTTAGACAAAACTTGTTTTTGTCTCATCCCACTAATTTACGGGTATTCCTCGATTCTAGTTTCCTCGATTTGCGTGCCCTCGGGTCGTTTCACGAGAAATGTTTTTATAAATTATGAATCAACGTCACAAAACGAATCTAATAAAAATTGTTTCATCAAAAACGGAGTTTGAAAACGTAAATACATAATCCTAAGGTTTCCGGTTTAGTCGTAAAGGACGTTAAAATAAAATCGTAAGTCCTAATTTCTTCTCGTAAATTTGTGAGTTTATGAACTAACACAAATTTAAAACTCCAAAATAATATTCACGGATAAATTTATTTTCTGAAATGTCGGACTGTCACCAAAGACGGTGTATGTAAACGTAAGCACGTACCGTAGAATCCTCCGGTTTAAACGTAGTCGATGCTACTTCCAGACGTAAATCCAAATTTCTTCCCAAAAATAAGTGAGTTCATATTGTAACATTAAAATAATGTTTTCAAATAAATATTGAGAATAAAATATCAATCATAAATTGACGGATTGTCACAGCATTTACCCCTAAACAGGATCTTTGTCCTCAAAGATCATCTTACCTTACTACTCGCTTCTTACAGAGTTAAAGCCATGTGGGTATTTCCTCCACACTCGGTCTTTTCTCACAAGTGTAATCCATTATAATACGCAAGTTTCATCAAACATAACTACAGGAATAAGATCAGGCTACATGTTGACTTACTTTCTCTATCCATGATGTTCACGGGTTTTTGATGAATGCAACTTTTCGCCGATCTAAGCTTTACTAAGAAGAATTCAGATTTTCACTTGATAGATATTTTATCAAGTTCGATTTACGAAACATAATTCACGCAGTTCTTGAAGTCCTAGGGTAGATCCAGCTTATATGCCTTTCAATCCCAACTTTTACGTCATCTCAATGGTCCCATACAACGGGGACTTATATCCCATGATTTGTCAGATCATGAATTCATTTTTCCAATGTTAAAAATTGTGGCATAACTTCGCTACCCATTTGGCACTTCAAGATCTATATTTTATATTCACATAACCTCATGCCCACTATCGGCAGTTAATAATCAAATCCTAATTTCAACAATCATTTCAGATCTCGCGGGTCGGGTATTTTGCAAGGATAGGTTCGCCATCATAGGAAACCTTAAACCTAAGAGACATGTCCAACACACAATGGGTGTATGTCGTGTGTCTTCATCTCAACTCCTGCTTACAGATGCTCTAATGTTTAGATCCAAACAAGATTCGATCTCGATCCTAATACGATGATTATCAATGATAATCCTTTCAAAGGAAAACGATTATGCGGTCTATTACCAACGGTCAATCATTCAAACATAGAACAACGCTTATATTACTTTGTATCGTTACTTTACCTCTTCCCTTCGATTGGGGTGGTACATAGTACTCTCATCAAGGTTCGTTCTCAATGATTTCTGAGCAAATCTCTAGAAATTCGATGCGAAGCGAGGATCTTGATAAAGATGTTCGATACAGGCACACTATGTTTACATAACTCTTTTGCATTTATCATTAACGGGAATGATATTAGCAGATTTGGTCAGACTGTCGACGATGACCCAAATCGAATCAAATTCAGATGATGACCTTTGCAATAGCTAGACGTTTACTAATGTACGAGGCGATGTCTGCCTTCATAATTGCCATCAGTACAACTTCTTCAGACAAAGATACTTCTAGTCAGAAATGACATAAATAGAATACTTATACTTACAAATTCCAACATAACTATATCTCACAATCCTCAATATTTAGACAATCACATGTGGTCTTTAAAACATTTAACGCTATCGGCTTCTCAACTCTAATGGTTCACACTAGCCGTGAAACCTTTTTATTATCTATATTATCCTTTTTATAAGCATCGGCTATATTTTAAATTGTTCGGCAATTTATTTTGCACCTTCATTATTAAATAACATGTCCTAATTGGTTCTTTATCTTTTATACATAATGTGTCGGTATCTATATTCACTTCTCATGATGATATAATTATCATGTCCACAATTCACTCAGATATTCTTTCTATATTATGCGTCAGTAATTACGTTCACCTTCCTGATGAAACTCATAACCGTATTTATTCAAAATTTCTTTCTTCATATTTTCTAAGTTTTGGTTTCGTCTCATCTATCATTTTTATCCGTTTTACTCAATCCGTCGTCTAAAGCGTCGATAATTATCATAATTAATTAAATAATTATTAGTTAATTTTTATGAAGCGTAAAAGTTTTAAATTTCTTAGTTCGACCAATTATATAAAATGTTCAAAATAAATTTGAATTTAATTAACAAGATTTTTGTTGATTTATCGAAAATATTTAGCAAGATCGGTAAATGTTTGAAAAACCTTTGTTTATACTTTGGTCAAAATTTCCTTAGTTTGAAAAGCGTAAATTATCGTTTCAAATTTCAAGTCATGTTTTAAATGGTTTCCTCAATCCCTCTTAAGTTGTCTTGAGGTATACAAAAACATTTACCCCTAAACAGAAGTTTAGTTAAATGTTTAGTGTATAAGGGAATAATCCCTTTAAAATCCTTTGTTAAAACATTTGTCAAAACATATTTCCATTTCTTTCTGGTAAAATCCAAAGTCTTAAAAGGGCTCTAAATTTTTGAAGAGTTAATATGCATACATCTTACCATTATTAATCCAATGGTCATTTTATGTAAAGGATTAAGTTTTTAATCCCTAAGCGTTAATGGTTCTAATCTTTGAAAAGTCAATATAGCTTCCATTATCTATTAATCACATGGTTAAATCATGTAAAGAATTAAGTCTTAAGTCTTATGTTAAATATTTAAGGTACATGTTTTTATCGTTCGGCCAATTCAGGGCAATCTATACATAATTATTAACTCATTCTTATTCTTATAAACAAACATATAGTCCTTAATGATCACGAGCATGAATTTATCAAATTACAGCCTACACACGTGATTCATCATATTTATGAATACTACATGTGCATTGTCAATCCAAACGACATCACGTGAAACTCATAACGTTCATCACAAGTTCGGGATGTGATGACTGGAATAGATAATCTTCTTCGCAGATGCGAAGTTGATAATAACCATGCCATGGATCAAATCTTTAAAACATACGCTAGAACCTTGTAAATGATAGAACAAATCTTCCATTTCGAGTTATGGATATCGTTTTCGATTGTCAATTTACTCAGTCCACAGTAATCTATAAATATAAGGAATGATAACACCATAGCTCTTCATGATGACAGGCTTGGTATAATAAAATCTTTCTCCGACAACTCTCTCAGTTGTACGGTAATTCCTTAAATTCAGATGGTGCTGACGTACAGTGCACAAGCCACAAGTGCGGCACCAGAAATATAATCAATACCAATTTCAACTTGCCGTAATGGCGAAAGTCTAGGTAATTCATCAACAAATACTTCCTAAAGTTTCAGATAACAGAAACATCTTTTAATAAATTCATATTAAGTTCTTCAAGATTACAATATCTATAACTAGTTCATAACCATTCACGGTATACTTTTAAGTCTAAATGCAGGATAAAATCATCCATCAAGAATTATTTATATCACTTTTGATAATCAACATCTTATCTTTTAGGGAAATTCTACTCGAGTTCCCATCAATTAAGACAATGTCGTCATGTCATGATCAATCAATCCATTCTACTGGCACTATCAACTTTTCAGTTTTATTGTCGTCGATAAGATGTGAACTTCTCAAAAGTCTAATAATAACTCATATTCCTTCACAAGTTCAAGGATATTAGGATACACAACTACTATTAAAAGGGTAAGGTCAACGCATAATCTACGCGATAGAATTTCAAATCAGATACAGATGAAAACATTTAATGAACATGAATATATCCCATGTTTTCATAATTTGAGTACGCATTCGAAAGCTCCTCGGATCGTTACCCAGGTCATTCAAATGAAATCAAATCATAAGGAATGATAAGAACGTCAATACATCCAGTCGGGTATCAACACTCGGTAATCGGATACTTTTCCTAAGAATCTCACTACGGGAGAATTAGACAATAAAGAATTGTCATTTGTCAAATAAGACAATTTCCACAGATGAGTAAATTCAACTCAGAAGAATAGATGCTACAGGCACATATGTAGGTGTCCCTAACATTATGTCCCTATTTTTCACTTCTTGCAGATCTCATAAAATTTTAATCTTTCACAATCTTCAAAGAAAATTTAGTGTTTATTAATTAGTTTTATGGTGACTACTAATCAGCCTTGCATAGTCCATTCCAAATTGTATGTAGGCGCGCAACTATATACAATTTCAAGATTAACGATGCAATACTCAGTTCGTCAAAATTTTATCATCATGATTATATTAAAAACATTTTCATGCTTAATTCTTAAATAAGAATCAAAATAAATTAACAAAGATTTTCCTTGTTATGAAAACAATTAAGTTTTCCAAGGTGTTTTATAAACAACTTCATTTCGATAACAATCACTTATAAATCTCACTTTGAATAATCCTTATAGTGATGAAAATTCAATTTCCTCATATGATACTGTTTTATCTTATAAAACAATGAGTGATCTGCAAAAGAGTGATGAAGAGTCGTTCACCGAGAACTAACTACAATATGCTAGGAAATGAGCTTTAGCCAAATAATCATGAGGTTCATGATCTCGATGGCACTCAAAAGAATAATCCACAACGTAACTGAATTCAAGATGAGTACTTGTTCGATGGTTGCATCACTAATGCGAACATTAGGATGAAGCAATAAAAGATAGATAACATCGATACATGTAGAATTTAGCAATCAAAGGTAGTCTTTTTCATTAATCACAAACAAGTCGAATTGTACCGTAACACATTATGTGTCACTATGTCATACAATTCTCAGAACTCATCCTACCAACTGATGTCTCAGTTAAGTTAGGGATTTTTAAAAGATACCACAATGAATACTAATCTTCAAGAGTCATTAGGTGTTCCACATGTCCCAGAAGATCCATCGGTCTCAATTCAGAAGAAGATTTCTTCAATTTATTTCTTGGACACTGGGCATCCTCGTTAGTGGACCATGGCCTAGGAACAACCTTTAACACAAACCTACAATCAATTAAAACCTTATAATTCAATCACAGAACTTAACAACTTCTATTAATAATCTCATATTCCATACGTGTTAAGTTTTACTTTATTCAAGTTCCCACCAATTTTATACTCAGTTCGATATCCTACCTCATTTTCCAATATTTTCAATCGTATTCTTAGACCTTGAAAGGGCAATAAAGCTCGATATGATCAACACTTAATTCCAATCCTATAGCTCTTACAACAACAATTATCAAATGAGTCACTAGCATGAGATGACTCACACATTCAATTAGACTTCTCGGAAAGGTATTAGTGGCATGAGGCTTTTGGGTACTGGTTCCAATGACAGCCTCAAGTGCAACATTCACCCTTTCGATTTCAATTTAAGAATTGGATGACAACGAGTCAGATGACATCATTCTAGGTGGTAACGCTTTGTCAAACTCCACTCTATAAGGAAAGATCGTCATGACATCGATATCAGATTTAATCTCGCCAATTCTTCTTCAATATCGCAATCAACTAATATCTACATTCCTACGAATATCAACCATTTGTTGGGATCATAAATATCCACAACTTGGTTTAGATCTAGGATAGCTAGAATTCCTACGAGAATAGCTTTGATTAATTTACTAGGGGATTTAGTGTAACACCCCCAAATTTATACAACTCAGTACAGCGGAAGACTCGTTGGTGTTACGGGATAGCACATTACTCACATCATAGACAACGCATAAAAATCGCGTCGTTTAATAATAAATCATTTCCATTCATAAATATCAAAGTTACATCGGTCCCAAGTCATTACATTTCATACAAAAGTTTTACAAAGTGTTTGAATGGAAAAATATTGTTCAAGTGCGGGCCATGAATTCTTGTCGTCTTCCCGAGAATTACCTTCAAGTACCTGAGATAACACATGTTAAAAGAAAAGGTCAGCGATAACGCCGAGTGAATTCATAGAGTTTAATAAATTCCATCAATATAATTTTGGTATAAAATTAGTACCAAAAATCAATTCGTACAAATCGTTGTAATAGGCCGTAAAAATAGCCAAAATCAGTTTATACAAATCTTTGTAATAGGCCATAAAATAGCCAAAGTCATTTTATACAAATCTTCATCAAAATCATAATATAGGCATTTGCCTTGAAAATCATTATACGAATCATTGTCGTTAAAAACACCATACAATACATTTTTTAACGTTGTATAGATTAAATAAAACCATTATATGAATATGGCTATAAAAAGCATTAAAAATCATTATACGAGCCAATGTCGTAAAAACGTCATACAATACGTCTTACGACGTTGTATGAAAATAAAAACTGTTATATGAATATGGTTATGAAAACTAAAATACAATCATAATATCAATAGTATGACCCTGTATTGCTAGTCAGGCAATACATCGTAATTCGGAGCGTCTATTATTATTTTGTTAACTTTGGATTATTATAAGCCGCATGACATTGTTACCTTACTAAACCAAAACGGGTAGCTAACCCGATACCAATTTTGCCCATCTAAAGTAGCGTGTCGTCACAAAGGTCACACTATGGAAATCTTCTCATACATAAATTCGCTTACCAATCAAAGTGGCACGACGGGGATCAACCGTCAAGGCGCGAACTGGGGTGATCGTCCCCAAATAGTACTATTAAATGCATAAGCGTCTACCAACTCCCGGTAGTTCACAATTCATGCTAATGGGACTTTAAGTGACATAACCTAACTTTAATAATCCATTTGATTTCATCTATCGGGTCCTTTAATCATTTATCGGGTCATACAATCGGGTCATTCAATCATTCGGGTCCAAAATCAATAAACAAACAATCGGGACAAATGGTGTCCTATTTTATAAAACTAACATGTTATCTCCCTCGCGGGTTTATAAAACATTTATAAAAACATTTAAAAGATTGCGAGGATATGAACTCACGTTGATATGGGAAGGCGGGTTATCGGCAATTCGGACGTATGTTACGTGCTTCAATCACGAAAACCTATATAAATAATAATCGGTCTTAGACGTTTGTCCAATGACTTTATAAAAATATCAATTATGTATACATATGATGATTATATATATATGATGATCAAGTGGGTTTACATATTTTCGTTTACTCATTTTAGTGTTATATGTCGATAACTTTTATACTAGTTTACTAGTTTTACCCATTTACGTGTTTTAAGTCCAATAAGCTTATTATAAGTTATTTAACTTATTTTAGTCCATTTTGTACTTATATTATCAGTATGTATACTTTCCAAGTTGGGCCTAAATGGGTTAAGCCCAATAGATTCTTTTTACAAGTTTTTATCCTATTTAGTCCATTTATTAGTCCAATATGTTTATTTAACTTGTTAATGTCCGTATGCCCTATAGTTCGGGTTTTTATCGGTTTTTACTTGTTATACATGTCTATATATCAGTATATAAGTTTTATAAAGTTTACATTAGACGGGTCCAACCATCTATGTTTTATTTAACAAAAACGTTAATTTTACGGTAATAGCCGAAAAAGTCGTAAAAATCATATTTATAGTTTTTATTACTTGTAAACATTATTTCACCACCATTTATATAATTTATCCATTTGATTAACCTTTTATATATATTTATATAAATAAGTTTTATAAGTTAGTGGGTTTTTATTTTACATTTTATATATTAAAATGTGAGTGCTTATATAATAGTATTATTCTTTAATTTCCAAAAATCTGATTTTTAACTTCATCTTCACCAAAACTGCCATATCTTGAGTTCTACATGGAGATAGAAGCTAAAATTTTTATCACATAAACTACATGATATGTGCTACATTTAACTCTTCTATAGCTACTGTTGAATCATCCTTTAAGTTTTTTCTAAAAATCGTCCAAAACAGTAACTTCATATTTATACCCTAAACTTGTTTTGATCATATCTCACTCATTATTTTGATTCCATTGCATGGCCAACTCTCACATGTGTACAAGACCTATAGCTTACTGTAAATCCATTTTACTTCATCATTTTATCAGTTCACCACTTGGTTCTTTACTGTTTTATACAGCTATGCAAATTAATCAAGATTTTAACCTTGTTTCTTATAGTTTTTCACCTTTTTATCCATGATTATCAACAACAAATCCCCACATAACATTTTTATCATCATATAATCATCATAAATATATACAATAGGAAATAAAATACATGTTTACATAATCAAAATATTAAGAAGTTGAGGAGGACAATCTTTATACCACCAAGTTGATGTAGGTTATGATTTTGACATGGTTTTTGATGGAGAAACTTGTGTTGCACCAAGACCATCTTCATGACCATCATTCTTCATGAGAACCTTGTGGAAAATCAGCCCTCTTACTCCATGAAAACTCCTCCTTGGATGTTATAAGTACCACCAATCAATAGGGTTTTGAAAGGGCTTCAACATATGCAAGTATAACATATGGTTTCATGGTTGAATCAAGATCAAAGGGTGTTGGATGATGAATATGGGACGGCATATTTGAGTTAGAGAGAGAGAATTTTAGCTAGTTTGCATGGTGAGAAATGGAGTGAATGGTAAATGCTAGTGGTTTTACTTGTTTTGTGGTAGGATAGCTTACTTTGTAAGCTTTAAGTTACATGTGTAACTTAAAGAAGTGTAAGGGTGCCACCTAAGGGTGTGGTGGTGTTTTTGGCCGCCCTATGTATGCTAGTGGGGTGGGACAATGTATTTTGTCCCATCTCACTAGTTTACGGGTATTCCTCGATTCTAGTTTCCTCGATTTGCGTGCCCTCGGGTCATTTTACGAAAAACGTTTTTATAAATTATGAATCAACGTCACAAAACGAATCCAATAAAAATTGTCTCATCAAAAACGGAGTTCGAAAACGTAAATACGTAATCCTAAGGTTTTCGGTTTAGTCGTAAAGGACGTTAAAATAAAATCGTAAGTCCTAATCTCTTCTCGTAAATTTGTGAGTTTATGAACCAACACAAATTTAAAACTCCAAAATAATATTTACGGATAAATTTATTTTCTGAATTGTCAGACTGTCACCAAAGACGGTGTATGTAAACGTAAGCACGTAACGTTGAATCCTCCGGTTTAGACGTAGTCGATGCTACTCCAAGACGTAAATCCAAATTTCTTCCCAAAAATATGTGAGTTCATATTGTCTCATTAAAATAATATTTTCAATTAATATTTGAGAATAAAATATCAATCGTAAATTGACGGATTGTCACAGCATTTACCCCTAAACAGGATCTTTGTCCTCAAAGATCATCTTACCTTACTACTCGCTTCTTATAGAGTTAAAGCCATGTGGGTATTTCCTCCACATTCGGTCTTTTCTCACAAGTGCAATTACAATACGCGAGTTTCATCAAACATAACTACGGGAATAAGATCAGGCTTAATGTTGACTTACTTTCTCTATCCATGATGTTCACGGGTTTCTGATGAATGCAACTTTTCGCCGATCTAAGCTCTACTAAGAATAATCAGATTCTCACTTGATAGATATTCCATCAAGTTCGATTTACGAAACATAATTCACGCAGTCTTTGAAGTCCTAGGGTAGATCCAGCTTATATGCCTTTTAATCCAAACTTTTACATTATCTCAATGGTCCCATACAACGGGGACTTATATCCCATGATTTGTCAGATCCCTGAATTCATTTTTCCAAATTTAAAAAAAAAAGTTTTGGCATAACTTCGCTACCCATTTGGCACTTCAAGATCTACATTTCATATTCACATAACCTCCTGCCCACTATCGGCAGTTAATAATCAAATCCTAATTTCAACAATCATTTCAGATCTCGCGGGTCGGGTATTTTGCAAGGTTAGGTTCGTCATCATAGGAAACCTTAAACCTAAAAGACATGTCCAACTCACTATGGGTGTATGTCGGGTGTCTTTATCTCAACTCTTGCTTACAGATGCTCTATGATTTAGATCCTAACAAGATTAGATCTCGATCCTAATACGATAATTATCAATGATAATCTCTTCAAAGGAAAACAATTATACGGTTCATTACCAAAGGTCAATCATTCAAAAACAAAACAGCACTTATATTACCTTGTATCGTTACTTTACCTCGCCCCTTCGATTTGGGGTGGTACATAGTACTCTCATCAAGGTTCGTTCTCAATGATTTCTGAGCAAATCTCTAGAAATTCGATGCGAAGCGAGGATCTTGACATAGATGATCGATACAAGCATGCTATGTTTACATAACTCTTTTGCATTTATCATTAACGAGAATGATATTAGCAGATTTGCTCAGTCTGTCGATGATGACCCAAATCGAATTAAATTCAGATGATGACCTTTGCAGTAGCTAGACGTTTACTAATGAATGAGGCGATGTCTGCCTTCATAATTGTCATTAGTACAACCTCTTCTGATAATGATACATTTAGTCATAAATGACATAAATAGAATACTTATACTTACAAATTCCAACATAACTATATCTCACAATCTCCATATTTAGACAATCACAAATGGACTTTTAATCTTTTAGCGCTATCGGCTTCTCAATCTCAATGGTTCATATTAGTCGCGAATCCCTTTTTATTATCTATATTATCTTTTTTTTACAATCATCGGCTATATTTTAAATTGTTTGGCAATTTATTTTGCACGTTCATTATTAAGGAACATGTCCTAACTGGTTCTTTATCTTTTCTACATAATGCGTCGGTGTCTATATTCACTTCTCATGATGATATAATTATTATGTCCACAATTCACTTAAATATTCTTTCTACATTATGCGTCAGTAATTACGTTCACTTTCCTGATGAAATAAATATCACAACCGTATTTATTCAAAATTCTTTCTTCATATCTTCTATGTTTTAGTTTCGTCTTTACTATCATTTTTATTCGTTTTACTCAATCTGTCGTCTAAAGAGTCGATAATTATTATAATTAATTAAATAATAAATTTTCAATTTTTATGAAATGTAAACATAAAGATTTTAAATTTCTTAGTTCGAGCAATTATATAAAATGTTCAAAATAAATTTGAATTTAATTAACAAGATTTTTGTTGATTTATCGAAAATATTTAATAAGATTTCGTAAATGTTCGAAAAACCTTTGTTTATACTTTGGTCAAAGTTTTCTTAGTTGAAAAGTAAAAATTTTCGTTTCAAATTTCAAGTCATAAATTATATAGTTTCCTCAATTCTTATTAAGTTGTCTAGAAGTATACACAAACATTTACCCCTAAACAGAAGTTTAGTTAAATGTTTTGGTTATAAGGGAAATATCCCTCAAAATCCTTTGTTAAAATATTTGTCAAAACATATTTGCACTTTCTTTTTAGTAATAATCCAAAGTCTTAAATGACTTCTAATTTTGAAGAGTCAATTTATATTCCATTATCTATTAATCACATAGTCAATTAATATAAATGATTATGTCTTAAATCATATGTTAATTATTCAAGGTACAGGTTTTTAATTGTTCAGCCAATTCATGGCAGTCTATAATTAATTATTAACTCCTTTCTATTCTTATAAATAAACAAATAGTTCTTAATGATCATACGCATGGATTTATCAAATTACAGCCTACACACGTGATTCACCAATTTTATGAATACTACATGTGCATTGTCAATCCAAACGACATCGCCTGAAACTCATAACGTTCATTACAAGCACCGGATGTAGTGATTGGAATATATAATCTCTTTCGCAGATGCGAAGTTGGTGATAACCGTGCTAAGGATCAAATTATCTAGAACCTTGTAAATGATCGAACAATTCTTCCATTTCGAGTTATGGATATCGTTTTCGATTGTCAATTTACTCAATTCACAGTAATCTATAAATATAAGGAATGATAACACCATAGCTCTTCAGGATGATAGGCTTGGTATAATAAAATCTTTCTCCGACAACTTTCTCAGTTGTACGGTAATTCCTTAAATTCAGATGGTGCTGACGTATAGTGCACACGCCACAAGTGCAGCACCGGGAATATAATCAATACTAATTTTAACTTGCCTTAATGGCAAAAGTATAGGTGATTCATCAATAAATACCTCCTAAAGTTTCAGATAACAGAAACATCTTTTAATAATTTCATATTAGGTTCTTTCTAGTTTATAATATCTATGACTAATTCACAACTATTCCTGGTATAATTTCAAGTCTAAATATAGGATATGATCATCCATCAAGAATTATTTAGATCACTTTTGATAATCAACATCTTATCTTTTAGGGGAATTCTACTCGAGTTCCCATCAATTAAGACAATGTCGTCATGTCATAATCAATCATCCATTCCACTGGCACTATCAACTTTCCAGTTTTATTGCCGTCGATAAGATGCGAACTTCTCAAAAGACTAATAATAACTCATAATCCTTCGCAAATTCAAGGATATCTGGAGACACAACTAACCTTAGAAGAGTAAGGTTAACACATAATCTACGGGAGATAATTTCAAATCAGATACAGACGAAAACATTTAGCGAATATGAATATATCCCATGCTTTCATAATTTGAGTACGCATTCGAAAGCTCCTCGGATCGTTACCCAGGCCATTCAAATGAAATCAAATCAAAATAAATGATAAGAACGTCAATACATCCTGTCGGGTATCAACACTCGGTAATCATATACTTTTCCTAAGAATCTCACTACGGGAGAATTGGACAAGAAAGAATTGTCAATTGTCAAATAAGACAATTTCCACAGATGAGTAAATTCGGTTCAGAAGAATAGATGCTGCAGGCACATATGTAGGTGTCCCTAACATTATGTCCCTGTTTTTCACTTCTTGCAGATCTCATAAAATTTAATCTTTCCCAATCTTCAAAGAAAATGTAATGATTATTCATTAGTTTTATGGTGACTACTAATCAGTCTTGCATGGTCCATTCCAAATTGTATGTAGGCGCGCAACTATATACAATTTAAAGATTAACGATGCAATACTCAGTTCGTCAAAATTTTTATCATCATGTTTATAGTAAAAATATTTTCATTCTTAATTCTTAGATAAGAATCAAAATAAATTTACAAAGATTTTCCTTGTTATGACAACAATTAAGTTTTCCAAGGTGTTTTATAAACAACTTCATTTCGATAACAATCACTTATAAATCTCACTTTGAATAATCCTTATAGTGATGAAAATTAAATTTTCTCAAAGGATACCGTTTTAACTTTATAAAAACAATGAGTGATCTGCAAAAGAGTGATGAAAGCTTGTTCACCAAGAATTAACTACGATATGATAGGAAATGAGCTTAGCCAAATAATCATGAGGTTCATGATCTTGATGGCACTCAACAAGAATAATCCACAATGTAACTCAATTCAAGATGAGTACTTGTTCAATGGTTGCATCACTAATGCGAACATTAGGATGAAGCAATAAAGGATAGATAACATCGATACATGTAGAATTTAGCAATCAAAGGTAGTCTTTTCATTAATCACAAACAAGTCAAAATTGTACCGTAACACATTACGTGTCACTATGTCATACAATTCCATGAACTCATCCTACCAACTGATGTCTCAGTTAAGTTAGGGATTATTTTTAAAAGATACCACAATGAATACTAATCTACAAGAGTCATTATGTGTTCCACATGTCCCAGAAGATCCAGCGGTCTCAATTCAGAAGAAGATTTCTTCAATTTATTTCTTGGACACTGGGCATCCTCATTAGTGGACAATGGCCTAGGAACAACACTTAACACAAACCTACAATCAATTAAATCCTTATAATTCAATCACAGAACTTAACGACTTCTATTAACAATCTCATATTCCATACAGGTTAAATTTTACTTTATTCAAGTTTCAACCAATTTTATACTCAATTCGATATCCTATCTCATTCTCCAATACTTACAACCTTATTCTTCGGCCTTGTAAAGGCAATACAATCTCAATATGAATCAACACTTAATTTCCAATCCTATTAGCTCTTACAACAACAAATATTAAATGAGTCATTAATATGAAATGACTTGATCATTCAACTAGACTTCTCGGAAAGGTATTAGTGGCATGAGGCTTTTGGGTACTGGTTCCAATGACAGCCTCAAGTGCAACATTCACCCTTTCGATTTCAATTTAAGAATTGGATGACAACGAATCAGATGACATCTTTCCAAGTGATAACGTTTTGTCAAACTCCACTCTATAAGGAAAGATCGTCATGACATCGATATCAGTTTTAATCTCGCCAATTCCTCTTCAATAACACAATCAACTAATATCTACATTTCTACGAATATTAACCATTTGTTGGGATCATAAATATCCACAACTTGGTTTAGATCTAGGATAGCTAGAATTCCTACGAGAATAGCTTCGATTGATTTGCTAGGGGAGTTAGGGTTACTTGTGACAATCTACGTCGTATAAATACCTCGTATAAAAATCAAAATAATCATCAAACAATCATGTAATAAAATTACATCATATATATATATATAATCCAAGTTATATATATATTAAAATAACACTTCTCAGTCTGGCCTTGTCGGTAACTCGGGAATTCTTCGGCACCGTTATAGTCAAAAGATTTTTAGACATTTTTAGAAAAATGTTTATAGTTAAAAGATTTTGAAATGTTTTATTCAAAACCTTGGTTTTAAAAATCTTTCGTTCTCTATAACGAGAGCTCTGGTACCAAACTGTAACACCCCCAAATTTATACAACTCAGTACAGCGGAAGACTCGTTGGTGTACGGGATAGCACATTACTCACATCATAGACAACGCATAAAAATCGCGTCGTTTAATAATAAATCATTTCCATTCATAAATATCAAAGTTACATCGGTCCCAAGTCATTACATTTCATACAAAAGTTTTACAAAGTGTTTGAATGGAAAAATATTGTTCAAGTGCGGGCCATGAATTCTTGTCATCTTCCCGAGAATTACCTTCAAGTACCTGAGATAAAACATGTTAAAAGAAAAGGTCAGCGATAACGCCGAGTGAATTCATAGAGTTTAATAAATTCCATCAATATAATTTTGGTATAAAATTAATACCAAAAATCAATTCGTACAAATCGTTGTAATAGGCCGTAAAAATAGCCAAAATCAGTTTATACAAATCTTTGTAATAGGCCATAAAATAGCCAAAGTCATTTTATACAAATCTTCATCAAAATCATAATATAGGCATTTGCCTTGAAAATCATTATACGAATCATTGTCGTTAAAAACACCATACAATACATTTTTCAACGTTGTATAGATTAAATAAAACCGTTATATGAATATGGCTATAAAAAGCCTAAAAAATCATTATACGAGCCAATGTCGTAAAAACGTCATACAATACGTCTTACGACGTTGTATGAAAATAAAAACCGTTATATGAATATGGTTATGAAAACCAAAATACAATCATAATATCAATAGTATGACCCTGTATTGCTAGTCAGGCAATACATCGTAATTCGGAGCATCTATTATTATTTTGTTAACTTTGGATTATTATAAGCCGCATGACATTGTTACCTTACTAAACCAAAACGGGTAGCTAACCCGATACCAATTTTGCCCATCTAAAGTAACATGTCGTCACAAAGGTCACGCTATGGAAATCTTATCATACATAAATTCGCTTACCAATCAAAGTGGCACGACGGAGATCAACCGTCAAGGCGCGAACTGGGGTGATCGTCCCCAAATAGTACTATTAAATGCATAAGAGTCTACCAACTCCCGGTAGTTCACAATTCATGCTAATGGGACTTTTAGTGACATAACCTAACTTTAATAATCCATTTGATTTCATCTATCGGGTCCTTTAATCATTTATCGGGTCATACAATCGGGTCATTCAATCATTCGGGTCCAAAATCAATAAACAAACAATCGGGACAAATGGTGTCCTATTTTATAAAACTAACATGTTATCTCCCTCGCGGGTTTATAAAACATTTATAAAAACATTTAAAAGATTGCGAGGCTATGAACTCACGTTGATATGGGAAGGCGGGTTATCGGCAATTCGGACGTACGGTACGTGCTTCAATCACGGAAACCTATATAAATAATAATCGGTCTTAGACGTTTGTCCAATGACTTTATAAAAATATCAATTATGTATACATATGATGATTATATATATATGATGATCAAGTGGGTTTACATATTCTCGTTTACTCATTTTAGTGTTATATGTCGATAACTTTTATACTAGTTTACTAGTTTTACCCTTTTACGTGTTTTAAGTCCAATAAGCTTATTATAAGTTATTTAACTTATTTTAGTCCATTTTGTACTTATATTATCAGTATGTATACTTTCCAAGTTGGGCCTAAATGGGTTAAGCCCAATAGATTCTTTTTACAAGTTTTTATCCTATTTAGTCCATTTATTAGTCCAATATGTTTATTTAACTTGTTAATGTCCGTATGCCCTATAGTTCGGGTTTTTATCGGTTTTTACTTGTTATACATGTCTATATATCAGTATATAAGTTTTCTAAAGTTTACATTAGACGGGTCCAACCATCTAAGTTTTATTTAACAAAAACGTTAATTTTACAGTAATAGCCGAAAAAGTCGTAAAAATCATATTTATAGTTTTTATTACTTGTAAACATTATTTCACCACCATTTATATAATTTATCCATTTGATTAAACTTTTATATATATTTATATAAATAAGTTTTATAAGTTAGTGGGTTTTTATTTTACATTTTATATATTAAAATGTGAGTGCTTATATAATAGTATTATTCTATAATTTCCAAAAATCTGATTTTTAACTTCATCTTCACCAAAACTGCCATATCTTGAGTTCTACATGGAGATAGAAGCTCAAATTTTTATCACATAAACTACATGATATGTGCTACATTTAACTCTTCTATAGATACTGTTGAATCATCCTTTAAGTATTTTCTAAAAATCGTCCAAAACAGTAACTTCAGATTTATACCCTAAACTTGTTTTGATCATATCTCACTCATTATTTTGATTCCATTGCATGGCCAACTCTCACATGTGTACAAGACCCATAGCTTACTGTAAATCCATTTTACTTCATCATTTTATCAGTTCACCACTTGGTTCTTTACTGTTTTATACAGCTATGCAAATTAATCAAGATTTTAACCTTGTTTCTTATAGTTTTTCACCTTTTTATCCATGATTATCAACAACAAATCCCCACATAACATTTTTATCATCATATAATCATCATAAATATATACAATAGGAAATAAAATACATGTTTACATAATCAAAATATTAAGAAGTTGAGGAGGACAATCTTTATACCACCAAGTTGATGTAGGTTATGATTTTGACATGGTTTTTGATGGAGAAACTTGTGTTGCACCAAGACCATCTTCATGACCATCATTTTTCATGAGAACCTTGTGGAAAATCAGCCCTCCTACTCCATGAAAACTCCTCCTTGGATGTTATAAGTACCACCAATCAATAGGGTTTTGAAAGGGCTTTAACATATGCAAGTATAACATATGGTTTCATGGTTGAATCAAGATCAAAGGGTGTTGGATGATGAATATGGGACGGCATATTTGAGTTAGAGAGAGAATTTTAGCTAGTTTGCATGGTGAGAAATGGAGTGAATGGTAAATGCTAGTGGTTTTACTTGTTTTGTGGGTAGGATAGCTTACTTTGTAAGCTTTAAGTTACATGTGTAACTTAATGAAGTGTAAGGGTGCCACCTAAGGGTGTGGTGGTGTTTTTGGCCGCCCCATGTATGCTAGTGGGGTGGGACAATGTATTTTGTCCCATCTCACTAGTTTACGGGTATTCCTCGATTCTAGTTTCCTCGATTTGCGTGCCCTCGGGTCGTTTTACGAAAAACGTTTTCATAAATTATGAATCAACGTCACAAAACGAATCCAATAAAAATTGTCTCATCAAAAACTGAGTTCGAAAACGTAAATACGTAATCCTAAGGTTTCCGGTTTAGTCGTAAAGGACGTTAAAATAAAATCGTAAGTCCTAATCTCTTCTCGTAAATTTGTGAGTTTATGAACCAACACAAATTTAAAACTCCAAAATAATATTTACGGATAAATTTATTTTCTGAATTGTCAGACTGTCACCAAAGACGGTGTATGTAAACGTAAGCACGTAACGTTGAATCCTCCGGTTTAGACGTAGTCGATGCTACTCCAAGACGTAAATCCAAATTTCTTCCCAAAAATATGTGAGTTCATATTGTATCATTAAAATAATATTTTCAATTAATATTTGAGAATAAAATATCAATCGTAAATTGACGGATTGTCACATTTAGAGTTTCTTGTGACAATCTACGTCGTATAAATATCTCGTATAAAAATCAAAATAATCATCAAACAATCATGTAATAAAATTACATCATATTTATATATATAATCCAAGTTATATATATTAAAATAACACTTCTCACTCTTGGCCTTGTCGGTAACTCGGAATTCTTCGGCACCGTTATAGTCAAAAGATTTTTAGACATTTTTAGAAAAATGTTTATAGTTAAAAGATTTTGAAATGTTTTATTCAAAACCTTGGTTTTAAAAATCTTTCGTTCTCTATAACGAGAGTTCTGGTACCAAACTGTAACACCCCTAAATTTATACAACTCAATACAACGGAAGACTAGTTGGTGTTACGGGATAGCACATTACTCACATCATAGACAATGCATAAAAATTGCGTCGTTTAATAATAAAAGCATTTCCATTCATAAACATCAAAGTTACATCGGTCCCAAGTCATATTATTTCATACAAAGTTTTACAAAGTATTTGAATGGAAAATATTGTTTAAGTGCGGGCCATGAATTCTTGTTGTCTTCCCGAGAATTACCTTCAAGTACCTGAGATAAAACATGTTAAAAGAAAAGGTCAGCGATAACGCCGAGTGAATTCATAGAGTTTAATAAAATCCATCAATATAACATCGGTATAAAATTATTACCAAAAATCATTTTGTACAAATCATTTTAATAGGCCATAAAATAGCCAAAGTCATTTTTATACAAATCCTTTATCGAAAATCATAATATAGGCATTTGCCTTAAAAATCATTATACGAGTCAATGTCGTAAAAACATCATACAATACGTCTTGTAACGTTGTATGAAAATAAAAACCGTTATATGAATATGGTTATGAAAACCAAAACACAAACATAATATCAATAGTATGACCCTGTATTGCTAGTCAGGGAATACGTCGTAATTCTAAGCGTCTAGTAGTATTTCGTTAGTCGGATTATTATAAGCCACATGACATTGTTACCTTACTAAACCAACTACTGGTAGCTAACCCGATACTCAATTTGCCCATCTAAAGTAGCGTGTCGTCACAAAGGTCACGCTATGGAAATCTTCTCATACATAAATTCGCTTACCAATCAATGTGGCACGACGGGGATCAACCGTCAAGGCGCGAACTGGGGTGATCGTCCCCAAATAGTACTATTAAATGCATAAGCGTCTACCAAATCCCGGTAGTTCACAATTCATGCTAATGGGACTTTTAGTTACATAACCTAACTTTAATAATCCATTTTTATTTCATCTATCGGGTCCTTTAATCATTGATCGGGTCATACAATCGGGTCATTCAATCATTCGGGTCCAAAATCAATAAACAAACAATCGGGACAAATGGTGTCCTATTTTATAAAAACAAACATGTTATCTCCCTCGCGGGTTTATAAAACGTTTATAAAACATTTAAAAGAGTGCGAGGCTATGAACTCACGTTGATATGGGAAGGCGGGTTATCGGCAATTCGGACGTACGGTACGTGCTTCAATCACGGAAACCTATATAAATAATAATCGGTCTTAGACGTTTGTCCAATGACTTTATAAAAATATCAATTATGTATACATATGATGATTATATATAATATGATGATCAAGTGGGTTTACATATTCTCGTTTACTCATTTTGGTGTTATATGTCGGTAACTTTTATACTAGCTTACTAGTTTTACCCATTTACGTGTTTTAAGTCCAATAAACTTATTATAAGTTCTTTAACTTGTTTTAATCCATGTTATACTTATATTATCAGTATCTATACTTTACAAGTTGGGCTTAAATGGGTTAAGCCCAATAAGTTCTTTTTATAAGAGTTTAACTTATTTAGTCCAATTATTAGTCCAATATGCTTAGTTAGCTCGTAAATGTCCGTATTTCTTATAGTTCGGGTTTTATCGGTTTTTACTTGTATTAGTTGCCCATACATCAGTATATGACTTTTATAAACTTTACATTAGACGGGTTTGGTCGTCTAAGTTTTATTTGGCGAAAAACGTTAATTTTACGGCGATAGCCGAAAAAGTCGTAAAAATCAAGTTTATAGTTTTTATTACTTATAAATATTATTTCATTACCATTTATATAATTTATCCATTTAATTAACTTTTTATATATTTATATAAATAAGTTTTATAAGTTAGTGGGTTTTTATTTTTACATTTTATACATTAAAATGTGAGTGCTTATATAATAATAATAAACATTAATTCCAAAAATCTGATTTTTATCTTCATGTTCACCATTGTTACCATATATAGAGTTCTATAATGAATTAGAAGCTCATTTTTGGGTGACATGTTCTTCATATTATGTGCTACATTTAACTTAGTTATAGCTACTGTCCATTTTGAGTTCATCTTGCCTTAACAGTCCCTACAAAACTGCTTATTCAGATTAGACCACCTAACTTGTTTTGATCATATCTCACTCATTACAATGATTCCATTGCATGGCCAACTCTCACATGTGTACAAGACATATAGCTTACTGTAAATGGATTCTACTTCATCATTTTATCAGTCCATAACCTGTTTCTTTACTGTTTTACACAGCCATCACTTTTAAGCAAGATTTTAGCCATGTTCTTTATTGTTTTTCACCTTTTTAATCATGTTTATCAACACCAAATCCCCACATAACATTTTTATCATCATATAATCATCATATACATATACAATAGGAAATAAAATACATGTTTACATAATCAAAATAACAAGAAGATGAGGAGGACAATCTTTATACCACCAAGTTGATGTAGGTTATGAGTTTGACATGGATTTGGATGGAGAAACTTGTGCATAGCCAAGACCATCTTCAAGACCACCAATATTCATATACTCCTTCTGGAAAATCAGCCTCAAAACTTCATGGAAACTCCTTTGTAGATGTTATGATCACCTCCAATCAATAGGTCTTCAAAAGGACATCATCTTATGCAAGAATAACATAAGATTTGTGATGAAATTTAGATCAAATGGGGGTTTTGTTTAAGATATGGGACGGCATCCATGGGAGGGTGAGAGAGTTTTGATAGTGGTTTTGCATGAGTGAATGAGGAGAGTGGTAAGAGTTTGTTGGTTTTGATGGAAAGTGGTAAGTGTTAGCTTAAAAGCTAAGCTTGGTAAGACATGTGTAAACATTAAGCTAAAAACTTGCCACCAAATTTGGTGTGGTGGCTTCCTTTAGGCTGTCCCAGGTGTGGGGTGAGACAAAACTTGTTTTTGTCTCATCCCACTAATTTACGTGTATTCCTCGATTCTAGTTTCCTCGATTTGCGTGCCCTCGGGTCGTTTCACGAGAAACGTTTTTATAAATTATGAATCAACGTCACAAAACGAATCTAATAAAAATTGTTTCATCAATAACGGAGTTCGAAAACGTAAATACGTAATCCTAAGGTTTCCGGTTTAGTCGTAAAGGACGTTAAAATAAAATCGTAAGTCCTAATTTCTTCTCGTAAATTTGTGAGTTTATGAACTAACACAAATTTAAAACTCCAAAATAATATTCACGGATAAATTTATTTTCTAAAATGTCGGACTGTCACCAAAGACGGTGTATGTAAACGTAAGCACGTAACGTAGAATCCTCTGGTTTAAACGTAGTCGATGCTACTTCAAGACGTAAATCTAAATTTCTTCCCAAAAATAAGTGAGTTAATATTGTAACATTAAAATAATGTTTTCAAATAAATATTGAGAATAAAATATCAATCATAAATTGACGGATTGTCACACTAAATAAGTTATGCGGAATCTAACTTATAAAGCACAGAAGAACAGCATTACTTTTAACTATTCGATTCTCTTATTAATCGACTTGTATGAGGTACATGAAAGACTTTGTACCTATGTTCCTTTTATAGAGTAAGGAACCCTAGAAACCTTAGAATATTCTATAAAGATAACTATATCACAGACGATATATTATCAATATTCTAACTATTTAGGTATATCACATAAGATATACTCTAACTATAACTATGACATATCTTATACAAAGATATATCTTATATAAAGGAATAACGTACGATTCCTCCGTTCCACAACTCCATTCTGCTCTGGAGTTCTTACAGCTGAGGTTTGATGAGAAATCTCAACTTCGTCAAAATAAGCTTTCAATTTCTGATTGGTGAATTCTGTGTTGTTATCCGTTCAAGAAGTTAATAATTACATCAGGGGCTTCATCTTTTGATGCAAGAAAATGAACCCATGTGTAACGAGAATAATCATCCACAATTACTAGGACATACCGCTTTCCATTAATGCTTTTGATTCTCATTGGGCCACATAAATCCATATGAAGGAGATGCAACCTATTCGTCGAATTTGGAATAGGTTTGGGTTTGTGAGGCTTCTTCTTACTTTTTCCTTGCTCACAGGAAGGACAAAGATGGTCTTTTGTATATTTGAACTTTGGAAGACCGGTAACGAGATCATCTTTCGCGAGTTAGGTGATGGCATCGAAATTGAGATGAGATAACCTTTGATGCCATAACCATGACTTTGTTGATGTGGCTCGGGCCATGAGACAAATTGGAGAAGTAGCAGACATTTCAAAAAGATCAATGGTGTAAAGGTTGGTGGTACGATTTCCTTTCAACAAATTAATTCCTTCAAGATCTTTTACAAAACATGTATGACTTCTAAAAGCAACCTCCAAGTCTGAATCACAAAATTGCCCAACCGAGAACAAATTGTGTCCCAAGCCATCAACAAAAGAGACTCTGGTGATGATTATATTTCCCCAATGAAGATCACCATAGCTTAGAATTACCGCAACATGATCATTTCCAAATCGAACAGTTCCCATGAAACGCCATACAAAGTACTTGAGAAGGCTTCGATTCCCAGTCATATGTTTGGAACAGCTCGAGTCCACGCACCAGAGACAAATTTCAACAGCCTGCCAATGATAAGAGAAGAAAATATTTTGGCAACCGATGAAATAGGTCCCTGTAGGGTTAGATGATAATTAAGCCGTATCACATACCGATGTTTCACAGTCAGTATGAGATCTACTATTGTCGATAATTTTGCCACTACAGTCAAAATTTCTACCAGTAGGCAACTATTTAGAGGTGAATCTAGGGCTACTAGGCTTAGCAAGACTTTCTATGGACCCTACATGCGTACTTTTTGGAACATACAACTTAGCCTTAGGAGTGCGTTGTTGTTCACTGACTGACAGCTTGTCAATTCGAGTGTAACCACCATAATTCAAACCATTCATAGTCAAACCACAAGCATCATGACTAAAAGTAAAGAATCATTTATTACATTTAGCACAAATAACTTCAGATTTTTCATTCCGAATAGCAAGCTTAAAGTCATTACATTCAAATGAAATAAGTTTATGATTACGATTAAAAAACGGTAAATTCCTAGGGCGTTCTTCTACTTCCACATTATTGATCTTGGGGCGACTACTTCTAAAGGCAGAAGGGACCCTATCATTCCTTGTATTGCTCGTAGGTTGTGGCTTTCTGCTCTTAGTGTAGTTGTTTATTCCTGTAGAAGAAGACACACGTCTATTAGAATTAGCACTTTTTAAATCAATGACTTGTGGTTGAGTTATAGTGATCGGTTTTGTCCTAACGCTTGCTTTACGTTGTTTGCTAGGTGATACAAGGTTTTTGCCAAGTATGAAAATTCGTTCATCTCGATTCAATTCGAATTGACTAAGGTTGAAAGTGCGACTCAATAGTTTTTGGTGAATAAAAGAAGAGGCGTCGTTGTCTAAAACTAAATAACGATAAAAAAATAAAGCTTTAAAAAGTTATGAAAAAAAGTTATGAAGAAAAAAGTTATGAAAAAAGTTGTGAAAAAAGTTGTGAAAAAAAAGTTATAAAAAAGTTAAGAAAAAAAGTTATGAAAAAAAGTTGTGAAAAAAGTTGTGAAAAAAGTTATGAAAAAAGTTATGAAAAAAGTTGTGAAAAAAGTTGTGAAAAAAAGTTATGAAAAAAGTTATGAAAAAAAAGTTATGAAAAATGGAGTTTTTCGGAATAACTAAGTTTTTCCGAGAAATGAACAATTTCAGAGAAATGACATATTTTCGGAACTATTTTCGGAAAAAAGGGGCAATTTCAGATAAACATACTATTTCGGAATATGGGAAAATTTCAGAGAAATGACAAATTCAGGAAAAGGTGATTCTTCGGAATCTCAAAACCCTTTTCCGAAGAAGTTTAAAAATAGCAAATAGTAACAGACGAAAACTAAAAAAACAATGAAAATAAGCTATGATTAAGCGCAAATCAAATAAGGAAATAACCAAAACTTAATCTAAAACACTTTTAAGAAAAACTAATTAAACCACAAATTAAAAACTTGAAGAACACTAATTAATCTAAAAATTAAAAATTAACTTTTAATAAAATAAACTAATAAAAACACTTAATTAAAAATAAGCAAAATCAAACAATAAACATCAAGCACAATAAACTATCAAAATCAAACACATAAAAACCCATAAACATAGTCAACCAAACGCATCAATAAATCAATAAACATCAAGATTAAGCAACTACATGATCATCTAAATCAACACAAGATTAATAATAAAGAAAGGAAGAATGAGAATGATTATTGAAAAGCTTGATTAAGATTAAGATTAAGATCTAATACAAGATTAATGAAAAAGATTATAACATGAAATAAAAGCTAGAGATAGAAAGTATTAAGCTACACTTAATTACCTTATAAAAATTAAACTAAAATATACTATTAACTACTTTCCTCGTAATGACATATTAGGGGGGTATTTATAGGAGGAGTGGAAGTATGGTTGATGCTTCTTCTTTCTTCTTGTCTTTTCGTCTTTTAAATTCTTCGAATTTCTCGACGTTGTCTTGGGATTTGTCGATATAAATAGAACTCGTCTTATAATTTTCTTCTTCCATTAGACTTGGTTCTTTGACTTCATTAAACTTCCGTCTTTAGACTTTTTCTTCGATAAATCTTCAGAATAGGCCTTGGACTTCCGTTCTTTTTGCATTCTTGATCTTTTGACTTCGTCTTTTGTCTTTTTTTTCTTCGATAAAAGCCCGTGAAAGCCCGTTTTTTCTTCCTTTTTCATCTTTTGGTCCTAAAACACAATAAAAACACAAACCACACATAATTCCGACATTTACGACATAAAATACACGTTTTGGCTTGGTTATTATTATAATTAAGTGGTAAAAGGATAAGTGTTTTCACACTAATTAAATCCCCTACACATGACCATTGCAATGCCCTCATGCAATGTATTAATTACAAAGCAAGATTTACATTTTGCATCATAATCAATCCACCTTGGCCTTTATTAAAGAGATAGGAAATTACAAAATTTTTAAAGGAAGAAAACAAGTAAAGAAATCAAAGACTTACCTTCGGGTTTTGGAATGTCATGAATGATTATCACCCTCAAGTTTCACGTTCCCCATACCAAGCTTAAAAACGAGATCATTGTTATTATAAGTTAGAAAACTAACACAAACTCATGTGGCCCAATTATTCACTTAGACTCCCTTATTCCTAGGTGTATCTCTTATATTTTATTGTTGTCTTGAATGATCACGAGGATGCATTTTTGACTTATTTTGATAGTTATTTAGGGTGAAAATAAAGTAGGACGATTTAATCAATAGTTAGATAAAGGACAAAATCTTTTAAAACTACTTCTCGGGACCTCATAAAGTTCATATCTTGACCTAACTCGCTTCACGATTTGAGACCTTTTTCGGACCGATATTTGGCAGCGACTTCATACTTCAAATATTGAGAGACGTTCATGAAATAATGGTCTTCTCTTCATAATAGGAATTTCTTCACTTGAACTTTATTTGGAATTTTGATATACAACGATCCGCCTCCTTTTAGGACTTGGATCTATTTATCCTCATACCTTGTTAGGGCCTTTTTGGATAGACTTCTCCATGATCTTTAGGGGAGTATTTGCATTTCGTCGTGTGTCTCGATCCTTCATATTGATTTTTGATAAATGATTCTTCACATCACTTTTGTATCTTTAGCAACAAAATGTAGCCCTCATGCCTTGTTAGGGCCTTTTCGGACTCGCCAATCTTCGCATCCCGCTTCAATAAGTTATGCCTTGGCTATGAACTCTAATTAATACCGAGCATCTTTTAAACGATCTTGTGCTAGAAGCTAAGTAACTTTTCAAATCGTAAAACCTTATTTATTGCAAATATATTTATTAACAAGCGATGGGAGAAAAAGCTCATAATCAAATCACATAAATTCATGAAAGAATACCAAACTTATAATTGACTCTATCATCTCTCGTTCTCCACAATTTAAAATCTCAAAGAATGAGACTCATGGATGCTTAGCCAATTAAATCAAAGTATTGGGTTTTCAAGTCATCTATAGGATCTTGCAAATCTTAGACTTTTTCAAGTTTAGAATTCGCATTTTAAAGTTCCCTTGATAAACGACTTTCTAGGATCAATTATAGGAACTTGCGAAAAGTTCTTGTTCTTAACCCGTAAGAGTTAAGACTTTCGTGTTTTAAAGTTCCCTATATTAAAGCCTAGAAAAACTTGACTTAAACACGTTAAGGATACTAGCTAGAGTAAACTTGGATAAGTAAACTCGGGTTGAGTAATAAGATTCACAACGTTTGAAAATTAAAACCACTTTATTAAAATTTATTCTAGCAACGAAATAAAATAACTATAATAAAGGAAAAACTACAAGGCTAAAATAGATCAAAAATGTTGAAAAATGTCGAAAAATCAATTTTTCGGTTAAAATGAGGACATATACAAGGAAAAAGACCACTTAACTTCGATAGAAATCCCCCCTACACTTAATATAAACATTGTCCTCAATGTTTAAACATGTGGAAGTAAACTCCCCTACACTTAGGACATTGTGCACGTTGTTTAAATCTTGCTAAAGAAGGGAAAACTAAAGTGATTCCTATTTCAATATTGAAGAATATAAAATAGTGAATCAAAAGAGTTTAGGATAGAACCGAGAAGACGGGTACACGGGATCACGGTTCGTCAAAAGTCATCAAGAATGGATCTTTAAAAGCTCGAATCCCTGCACATGATAAGAAAGAAGACAACAAACACATACTAGGGTCTCCCCCTACACTTATCATAAAAACAAGGAAAAAGGATAGATACTGCGGGTTGCCTCCCGAGAAGCGCTTGTTTTTGTTCACCGAGTCGTGAGCCTGACTCGACCTTGACTAGCATAGGAAGAAGCTTAAAGAATATCCACCGGGATCAAATACATGGTTTTCATCCATCAAGTAGCACAAGCTTAAGGCGAACAATGAGTAGGCAAGGTTCCCTTAAGCAGTTGTGGAGCACCGTGGTAGCAAGGGTGATGAGGTGCAAGCATATCTCCATAAATTCCAAAAATATTTCCTTTTATTTCATCAGATGGATACTGAGATGGCTTAAAAATTGCAATATCGGGATCGAACACCTTTTCCTTTAGGGGAAAATAACACTTAGGCTCAGTAGAATTTGAAGAAGATCCGCTCATAAATCTAACAATCTCATCCTCGGAAGGTGGATAAAGAGGTGTCAATACATAAGTACTGCGGATATCGGTGTCTCCGGCTTCTTCTCCTTTGAAACGGGTTTCTTCATATCCAAAGGAGGATAAAGACCAAAATCAAAGTCCAAAGGAGGAGAATCATTCTAATTTGGGAAGTAAGTGTTGAGAAAAGTATCAAATCTTCCTCAAATGAGTAGTCATCCAAAGTAGGATCAAGCATTGTTGGTGGAGGATCTTCATCAAAAGTAGGTGCAAGGTCATCATGTGAAGAATCACTCGAAAGAGTATCGACATCATCAAAGTCATCATAAGTTGGCATGTCTTTATACTCAGAAGAAAAATCATTAGAATCATCATGTCAGAACTAGAATCATCATCATAGTCATCATGGATCGGTGGAGACTCGTGAATTGGTGGGGGATCTGAATTGGAGAGAGAATCATCCACATCATCTTGGAAAAGTGGATTGTCATAGCAAGAATCGAAAAGAGGATTATTGTAGACGACAAAATCATCAAGCACATTAATCATATTCGCTGATTCTCTTCCATTGGGTTTGGTTGTGAGCTTCCCCATTTTAAAAACATGTGCTTCATTCCGGACTCTTAAGCTTAGTTCACCTTCGGCAACATCGACTAATGCTTTTCCGGTTCTTAAGAATGGCCGACCAAGTATTAATGGAATACGAGGGTCCATTTCATAATCAACAACAACAAAGTCGACCGGAAAAGTTAAGGTACCAACTTTTACAAACACATATTCAGCAATACCAACGGGGTAAGCGAGAGTGCGATTTGCTAGCTCAAGAGTCATCTTTGTTGGTGTAAGGTCGGGTAATGATAACTTTTTCCAAACAGTTAAAGGAATCAGATTTATACTTGCCCCGAGATCGGCTAAGGTAGTAAATTCTTCGGTTTGGTTAAAAGTTCATGGTAGCACAAAACGACCGGGATCTCCAACTTTCTCTGGAATATATTTAAGAAGGATTGCAGAACAATTTTCATTCAATTGAGTGTTAACAAACTCGACCATCTTCTCCTTCTTATTAAGAAATTCCTTAAACATCTTAACAAAATTAGGCATTTGGGCTAGAGCTTCAACAAGGCTAAAGGTGATGGTCACTCCCGAAATCTTCTTCAAAAAATTTGACACTTGAATATCATCCTTTGTGAGCAATTGGCACTTGTCTAAGAGACAAGGATAAGGGATATTGGGTTTAGGTGGTGTAGGTGTAGCAGGTAAAGGTTGAGATGTTGAAGGTTTAAAGGTGGAAGGTGGGGTTGGCGAACGGTGCGTCTTGGGTACTACTTCAGTAAGAGGTGGAGACGGTAATGGAGAACTAATACTAGGCGTGGGAGTAGGAGGGATAAATGGTGGTGGAAGAGGTGTAGATGGAGTAACTAGGGGAGGGATATATGGTCCTACTAAGGTTTCTCCACTGCGTGTAGTAATAGCACTCACATTCGCTCTTGGATTGGTGACGGTATTAGAAGGAAGAGAGCCTGAAGTAGAGGGTTGAGTACTTGGAAAGAAACTAGCCATCATATTCTTTAAATCATTCGTTTGATTGCTAAAATAGGTTTTCATATCATGTCGAAGCTCGGTTCTAATATCATTCCCTTGCATAGTGATATCTCCTTTCAAGTTGATAATTTGGCTTTGTAGATTCTTAACTAGCTCTCCTTGGGTCCTCATGAAAGTTTCAACATCTTGATTAATGGGTGGTGCTTGTTGAGCGGGTGGGTGATAAGGATTAGAAGCTCGAGGTGGGTTTGTATTGCTTCTATTGTAGTTGTTGGGGTTGTGGTTTTGAGGAGAAAAACCGGCTGAAAGAAAGTTATTAGAACGGTAACTTAGCAAGTTACGATCACCTTGAGGTCGGGCTTGATAGCTTTCCGTTGAATAGGTACCATGAGCCGCATACACGTTTTCCGGATTGTTATGAGTAGAAAGACAATCATTGTATGAATGAGGACCGCCGCAGACCTCACATGAAAGTGCTACAGCTTTAACTTGTTGTTGTTGATTTATAGCCAAGAGTTGCATATTTTTGCTCATTTCGACCATTGCACGGGTCAATTCGGTCATATCAGTGTTTGAAGAAGTAGAAGAAACATTGACTCTCGGGTTATTCCTTGAAGATGCGGATGAATCCCAATTTTTGTGATGAGTAGTTGATGTTGAGTAAAATTACCCCTTTCGGAAAAGAGAGCAACAAGAATGGCAAGTATTAAGTGTCGGTTTAGGAAAACCAAGCACTAATGACCAATTAAGTTCGTTCTCAAGGAGGCTAGTGTGTTATGTGTGTAATGATATGGATTAATTTGTGATTATATTTGAGAAAGAAAAATAGAAAAGGGATTAGAAGAGAAAGACGGTTATCAAGACGGATTAAGCTAATTCAAAAAAGGCGTACACGTAAACTCGTAAAAACCACCAAAATTAAAATTTTAACCTAAAAATTTCTAAAAATTACCAAAAATCCCTAATAATATTCTAAGAGTTTACAAAAAATCAAAACTTGCAAAAACCTTTTAATTAATTAGATAATGACTTTTTAATGCTAATTAAAGCCCTAAAAATCAAAATTAATTATTAAAAAGCCCTAAACAAGATTTTAAAGTTTGTAAACCTCAAAAATACCCTAATTAAGCTAAAAACTATTTTTCAAAATTTCAAAACCAATTAAAACTATTTTTAAACAATTAAAAACTCCTAAAATCAATTAAATCTTAAATTAATTATAGAAAATAATAAAAGACCTAAAAAATATTTGGAAAGTTGTAAAAATCCTAATTAAGTGTTTAGAACCTAGGAAAATATAAAAACCTAGAAAATCAGACTTTTAGTTTTTAATAATAAAATAATATTAAAATAATATTAAAAATCCAAAAATTATAAAAAATTCTAAAAACTTGCAAACTAGCTTAATTTATCCTAAATAACTCAGAAATGAAAGTGAAATTACCTAAATACCCCTATTGGGCCTAGAAAATGGGCCAAACCCAAAACAGTCCCTTATTGGGCTTAATTAAGGCCCAATAAGAAAAAGTGTTCAAAATAAGCCCCAAAAGCACAGGTTGACTCAAAATTTGATTTTAAACAACTTTTTTCAAAGGCCCAAAAGCTGAAAATGTGAAATAAGCCAACTTATAATAAGCAGCTTATTCTTAATGGGCTTTTGAGCCCATTAAGCCATAAGCTGTTGCCATAAGCTAAACTTTTACACACAAGCTTCTTTTGACCTAACAAAGACTTCTACAAAAAGAATTTTCAAATAAGCCCACTTAATAAGCCAGAAACAAGTCACAAACTTATTCACAAAACGACAAAATAGTCGTTTTTATGATCTAGACCACCTCAGAAGCTGATTCAAGTTGCAAAATGTTTCTTATGACAAAACTAAGCTTAATAATCAAAAACCTACTCAATAAGCACTCTCAATAAGCTGGAAAATCAAATAAGCACTTATGTTAAAAGTCAAATAAGTTGGTTTTCTAGTAAAAAGTCAAAGTCAAAGTTCAATAAGCTCCAGTTTACTTAAATGGGTCAAATAATGAAGATCTATCACAAAAAATAAGTTGTTGCAAGTCAGAATAAGCTAGAATAGCTTAATGATAAGCTGATGACAAAATTGCACTAGCAGGGGCTAGTTTTGGATGTTGAGCAGTGGAAACTTTTTCCACTGCTTGACTATTTTGACTTTTTGTCTTTAGTGACTTTTTTGGAGATTCAGATTTCACAAAGGCACCCAAATGATCTTTGGATCAAAAGGAGTCAATCACAATCAAAATAACACAATCACTAACACCCAATTGATACAGTTTAATAAATCATTCATCAAACATGATACAGACATGGACAAGAAGCAGTTAAGCACTTATGAGCAGTTTTAGCACAAATCAGCCAACCAAATTCAACCAAATGCACACACAAGCTATAATAAACTCCAATAAGCAAGTCTAAACAGGTTTCATGCACTGGTTCAAAGAATTAAGCAAGATTCAAGCAATGAAAGTTACTGATGAACACTAACACATGCAATTTTTCTACTTTGCTGATGTATTTGACACTTAAGCCAGATTCAACACCTCAAATCTTTCAAACAGGTTATATTAACTTTGTTTAAACCACTTTTATCCCTAAGCATGCATACACACTAAGTGTTCCCAAAATCCTAGGTCAAAACAAGCAGAAACAAGGTCTATATAGCAGATTGTTTAATTCAAGTGTTCAAACCCAAAAACTTGCAGCAAAACACTCTCAACAAGGTATTTATCAGATACAAAGCATAAACAACAACTTCCCTTAACACAATAACAAGTTACAAGCATAAAACAGTAGACCCAAACACCCCTTTAACTTTTTCAAATCAAAATTTTCAAAGGTAAAGTGAGATTTCAGGCCAACCAAGCATCAATTAACATTAAAACAAGTATAATAAACAGATTCAAGCAAGAACAAGCCACAAAATTCACAAGAACACAAGTTTCATACAAATATCACCAAAAATCACAATTTAAGCAGATTTTGAGATTAAGTATGCAAACCTCATGGATGTACATCCACACCCACGAATTTTGAGCTTATGTGCTAGCAAGAAGAAGCACAAGCTTCCACAACAAGCCTGCTAAGATTGAACAAGGGTTAAGCACAATATCATAAAAATCAGAAACTTTGAAAAACTTGATTGATGCAAACTTGTTACCCCACACTTGATTATCCCCAATTTATAAGCCTCACCACACCTTAACCAACTCAGTTAGGATGCTATGATCAGCCCTATAGCCCAAGAATTCCAAGATTGGAACAAGACTTAGCAAAATATCAAGAAAATGAGGAAATATGCAAACTTTAGCACACTCCTCTTTTGAAAACAGGTTTTGAACTTCAAGAACTAACAAGCATATAACAAATGAAAGCAGTAAATAAGGTTGGCCAATGACTTTTCTTCAAGATTTCAAACTCAATTTCATTAACTTAGAAATAGGTTTTACAGAAACTTGAACAAGGAAAAATCAAAAGCAAACTGAAATGTAAAGGCCTAAGTGGCTTTATATAGAGCCTTACAAGTTCTACTAAGCTAAAAAACATATAAACCCTAGCTACTGAAGTCCCAAAAATGCCCTTGAGGTCTTTTGGCATCTTCTTGAATCATGTGACTTGTTTTGGCTGTTTGTTGAAGCTGGCATGTGTGAGTGTATCCAAGGGATCCCATTAAGCTTAGAAAGTAAGCATCAATCTCACACGTTGGATGGCTGGTGGTTTTTGGCAGTATCCCCCTTTTGTGTAGCAGGGGAATCTCATGTGGGGCAAGGGAGTGATGAGGTGTCCATGTTTAAGGTTGGGATGTGATTAGGGGATCATTAATCACTAATCTGGAGCAGATGGGGTTTTAATTGTAACACAATTAGGAAAACCCAATTATGTTCTTGAGATAAATAGTGCTATGTTTAATCCAGATTAGGGTGATTAATTTTTAAATAATGTGTTAAGGCGCCAATGTTTGTTTAATTAATAAACCAGGGGTGAGTGGGATCTGATGTGGAGGCAAGGAAGAGTATGATTGGTGGAGGTGGTGAGTGGGGTGAGGTGGCACAAGCTGGTTGGTTAAGGTAAGTATTATGTCTGGCCAACATTAGTCCCTTGTTTCCCTTCTTCTTGTCTTTTCAATTATAAAAGCTATCAACGCCAAAACTAGCCTTATCAACTTTTGCACTTTTGCATTTTTGGCCCAAAAACTTTTACAAAATGAATTCAGGGGTATTTCTTGCCATATTTGAATTCTTCAAGGGCTGGTTTGGTTTTTTTCTTCAATGATAATGGTCTAGACCTGTATAATTGACATTTTGGAGGACTGAAATTGCCAAGTCTTGATGATTGAGGGACCATTTTTGCCAAATGTTGAAAGTTAAGGGTCCTTTGTGTAATTTTGGAATTTTCAAAAGACCAAACTTGTCATTTCTTGTACTTTGAAGGACTTCATGATGTATTTGTCTTTGTGGATGATATTGGTTGACAATTTAGCTTTGTTGAGGGGCTAAACTTGCCAAATCTTTAAAGTTAAGGGTCCTTTTTGTAATTCTGACATACTTTAGGGACCAAACTTGTAATTATGAGGATACAAGGGTATAAAGTGTCAATTCTTCATAATTGGAGGACCCTTCTTCATAATTCTTCAAATCTTCAAGGGTTGATTTTGGGAAAGTCTTCACTAGGGCTTGGTTCATTGTGCGGCTTCGTTTCCCATGTTCGTTTTTGCATGATTCTTGTGATCTTTTGTCATTTTCTCAATATCCGTACCTAAAATACACAAGCAACAAACACAAGCACATATTTGGGTATTTTGATGATATTTAATGCATTTTAAGCCCTATTTGGAAGATGAGACTATGTATAAAAGTAGTCTCATCACTCCCCCATACTAAACCATTGCCGTGTCCTCACGCAATGCTAGAATAAAGTATCATAGCACCTCCAAAATTCATTTTATTCACTTTATTGAACGATAAACTAGCTACACTACTACTATTACTACTACTACTTGTGTTTTAGACATAATGTATGATTTTCATCGCAAAATGGGACGTTTAGGTTCATAGAATAAGAACACGTGAATGCTTCGTTAGAAATAATTTCATCGTCCTCGATTTTCACCCCAATTCCATGCTAAGCGTGCAACGAGATCATTGTCATTATAAGTTAGTAATGCTAACACTACTCATATGCCCCAATCACGTACTTATCCTCCCATTATTCCTAAGTTGTATCTCTTATATTTTATGATGTCTTAAATGTTTCACGAGGATACATTGTTGACTTATGCGTTAATAGAGATTTAGGTCTAAAAATAGAGTCCTAACGGTGTAACTAAGACCATCAAATCAATAACCCCTCCTAATAGACAACGATGTTAAAAAATTAAGTTGACAAGAAGAATCGATAAACACGGTTTTATAACGGTTTTGAACATGAGACTTATTACCAAGACTTTTATGCGCCCCCTAACGGAAGGGCCTTATTATCTTTGGTTTACCTCCATCTTTTATTCAACTTCGCCATGAAGCTTTTATTATGACTTCGGTCTTGCCTTGCCTTTTATTATCCGCCTCACCGGTGGTTTTATTAGCCAAAGACGTATATCCTCACGCTAAGGCGAATTTTGGATCTTTAAAGCTTCGAAGATTAAGGCTTGATTCACTTTCAATTTTTGCATAGATTTTTCGGCCTTGTGGGGCTTCAAATTGTTTGCTAGATTTAGGTGAGCACTTGAAATCTTATTATTGGGTGAAGCTTTCGATTATTCGGGTGCCAATACTTCAAAACCGTGACGCTGGCGATACCTTAATGTCTTCCCAATTTAATTACACGGAAGCTACTAGAAAAGACTAGAAACCCAACAATCCTAACTAAACCGCTAAGTCAATATTTATTAAGCAAAAAATATTTACATGCGAAGGGAGAATAAGCAAACAACGAGAACACATGAGTTTTGAAAGAATACGAGTACTCTACGTTTAGCATAGTAACTTATAATTAACTCTATCATTTCTCGTCCTCATTTAAGAGACTTAGCCTAATGTGTAGTTAAGGAATCAAAGCTAAGTGCTCAACACGCACAGTCGAGTAAAAAATTACTCTTATTCTCGCCATCGGAAAACCTACATTCGTGTCTTCAAACACTTATAAAACATGAGAAAAATTTAAAATTTGGCCATTTTTAGCCTTATTTTGCAACAAAAACGATAAACAAAAAGATAAACTTTGGAAAGCGTGAAGGTTTGGCAAGGCAAGTATCTATTCACCCCCCCATACTAAAGTTAAACATTGTCCTCAATGTTTCGAGTCTAGGGGTGCAAACACCCCCATACTAAAGACGTAGTCGAATGCCTAATCTAGCATGGAAAGGGTGTAACAAATAAGTAATAGCCGTTTATGAAGTGTGCTATAAACCTAAGGTTAGAACATCAAAGGATATATCATGGATATTGAGAAATGTCTTCAAAGCAATCGATCGAGTGCTCCCATAAAATGAACACGAGAGGCTCCAATCGTGAATATCATGATCTAAAAACCACAATTCACAAACAACCATGGAACAAAGGTTGGAAGGGCACAAATCCCCACACGTAAGCTACATTAGAAAGCAATAATATGTACATAGGATAAGCATGGGACTCCCCCACGAGGCACCTCGTTTTTTATTACCGAGTCATGAGCTCGAATCGATCCCCTCAATACTAATTATCATTGGGGAAGGTAACTTGGTCGAGGTAGTTCAAGGATGGAACTTCCCCGCCAAAGTAGTGCTTCAACCTATGTCCATTCACCTTGAAGTTAGGACCATCATCTTGAGCTAGCTCGATGGTCCCATATAGAAACACTTGAGTCACGGTGAATGGACCGGACCAACGGGATTTCAACTTACCGGAAAAGATTTTCAATCTTGAATTATAAAGCAAAACTTGATCCCCAATGTTAAAAACCCGGTTTTTAATTTTAGAATCATGAAACTTTTTAGTTTTTTCTTTGTAAATCAATGAATTTTCATAAGCAATGTCCATCAATTCATCCAATTCATTTAATTGCATTTTCCGGTGTTTTCCCGCGGTCTCCATATCATCATTACAATGCTTTAGGGCCCAATAAGCCTTGTGTTCTAACTCGATAGGCAAATGACAATTCTTTCCATACACAAGCTTATAGGGAGTGCACCCAATGGGCGTCTTATGAGCGGTCCTAAAGGCCCATAAAGCATCGTCCAACTTATCCGACCATGATTGTCGGTTTTCCCCAACGGATCTTTCCAAGATCCTCTTCAAAGCTCGGTTTGAAACCTCGACTTGCCCACTCGTTTGTGGGTGATAAGCCATAGAAAGCCGATGTGTAACCCCATATTTCCTTAGAACCCTTTCAAATTGGTCGTTACAAAAATGGGTTCCACGATCGCTTATGATAGCACGAGGGGTTCCAAACCGAGAGAACAATTGCTTCAAAAACTTGACTACCACACGAGCATCATTGGTGGCAAGGCCTTTGCCTCCACCCACTTAGAAAGGTAGTCAACCGCAACAAGGATGTACTTATTACCACGAGATGATGGGAACGGCCCCATAAAGTCTATACCCCAAACGTCAAAGATCTCACATACTTGAATGATATTTTGTGGAATTTCATCTTTTTGTGAGGCTTTTCCTTGTCGTTGGCATGCATCACACGACTTCACAAGATCTTGTGCATCTCGGTAAATAGTAGGCCAAAAGAAGCCGGCATCAAACACCTTCTTAGCCGTGAGATTAGCACCGTGGTGACCACCCGTGGGTCCCTCATGGCAAGCTCTAAGGATGTTAGAAGCTTCGGTGCCAAATACACAACGTCGGATGATTTGATCTGCACAAGTTTGAAACAAGTAAGGGTCGTTCCAAAATTAGAACTTGACGTCACGAAAGAATTTTCGTTTTTCTTGAGTCGTCATACCCTTAATGATGAAGTTACCCGCATGGTAATTTGCAAAATCCGCAAACCATGGGGTGGAAGAATCAAGCTTAGAATTCACTACACCAAGTGTCTCGAGCGGAAATGTTTCGGTGATTTCCTTGGGCTCGTAAACACTTTGGTGAGGATCTTCCAAACGAGAGAGATGATCGGCCGCTAGATTCTCGGCTCCTTTTTTGTCAACGATGGTGTGATCAAATTCTTGAAGGAGGAGAATCCAACGAAGTAATCTCGGCTTAGCATCTTGCTTTGCCATGAGATACTTAATAGCCGAATGGTCCGTATACACTATGCATTTTGTCAAGACGAGATAAGGTCGGAATTTCTCAAATGCATACACCACGGCAAGGAACTCCTTTTCCGTTGTAGTGTATTTAAGTTGAGCCTCGGTCATCGTCTTGCTAGCATAGTGAATAGGCAAGAAGTGCTTATCATGACGTTGCCCCAAAACGGCCCCAATAGCGTAATCACTAGCATCACACATGAGCTCAAAGGGGAGGTTCCAATTGGGAGCAACAAGAATGGGAGCTTCGGTAAGTTTCCTCTTAAGGATTTCAAAGGCTCGTACACAATCTTCGTCAAATACAAAACGTGCCTCTTTTTCAAGAAGATGTGTAATGGGTCGAGAAATCTTCGAAAAATCCTTGATGAATCGACGATAAAATCCCGCGTGGCCTAGGAAACTCCTAACTCCCTTGACGGTTTTGGGATGAGGTAATTTGGCGATGACGTCTACCTTAGCTTGATCTACCTCAATCCCCGCTTTCGAGACCTTGTGCCCTAAGACGATTCCACTCTTAACCATAAAATGACACTTTTCCCAATTGAGCACAAGGTTGGTTTCCTCACAACGTTTTAACATTCTCTCAAGGTTCGACAAACACGAAGTGAAAGAATCACCAAACACGGAAAAGTCATCCATGAAGACTTCCATCGTCTTCTCGATCATATCATGAAAAATAGCCATCATGCATCGCTGAAAAGTTCCCGGTGCATTGCAAAGTCCGAATGGCATTCTACGATAGGCAAACGTTCCATATGGACACGTAAACGTAGTTTTTACTTGATCACGAGGATCGATGGGGATTTGGAAGTAACCGGAAAAACCATCTAAAAAGCAATAGAAATCGTTTCCCGCAAGACGCTCCAACATTTGGTCCATGAAGGGCAAGGGAAAATGGTCTTTTCGAGTGGCTTCATTCAACTTTCGATAGTCAATGCACACTCTCCATCCGGTCACGAGTCTAGTGGGAATCAACTCATTGGCATCGTTTGGCACAACGGTCATCCCTCCCTTTTTAGGGACACAATGAATAGGACTCACCAAAGGGCTATCGGAAATAGGGTAAATCATTCCCGCGTGAAGGAGTTTAAGGACCTCCTTTTTGATGACGTCGTGAATTTTGGGGTTCAACCTCCTTTGACTTTGGATTGTTGGCTTGAAATCCTCCTCCATTAAGATTTTGTGGGTACAAAATTTGGGATCGATTCCCTTAATGTCGGATAACTTCCACGCAATCGCCCCTTTGTGGTCCTTTAGAACATCGACAAGTGCGGTTTTTTCATCATTCGAAAGGTCCTTCGCAATAATAACCGGCAACTTGTCGTCCTCCTCCAAATAGACATATTCGAGGTGAGGAGGTAAATCTTTCAACTCTAGGATAGGTGGTTCCTCAAGTGAAGATTTGGGCTCGATACTCATAACCTCCTCGGGTGGAGGAAATTGGAAATCGTTAAGAAAATCCTTGATAATCGAGAAGTCCTCATCATTGTCGAGGTCTTCGTCACAAGTACGTGGAACATCGAATTCTTCCAACGTAAAACCACCACCTTCAAAAGGAGTGAAGGTTGGTGTCGAATTATCAAGAATTGGATCCAACATAGTGGGATTGCCACTAGTTTCTTCATCACCAAAACCTAGAACTTCTTGTGAAAATTCCTCGCAAACCACGTCGATCATATCAACGAGGTTTATGGTTGCAACGGAATAAACATGAGAAATTTGAGAGTTTTGAGTTGCGTTTATAACAAGTTCCTCGTCGTTGAAACGTAAGGTGATCTTTCTAGCATGAACATCAATCAAAGCCATAGACGTATCTAAAAACGAACGACCTAAAATGAGAGGAAATTGAGGATCCGTGGGAATATCAACAACAATGATGTCTACGGGATAGTAGAACTTCCCCACTTTCACAAAAACGTCTTCCGCCAAACCACATGCGGGAATTGTGGAATGGTCGGCCAACTCGATAGACATTAGTGAAGGAGTAAGATTAGGAAGATTGAGCGACTTGAAGATTGCAAGTGGCATCAAGTTAATGCTAGCACCAAGATCGGCCAAGGCAAAGCATTCTTCCATGTCTTGGATTGCACAAGGGATCAAAAATTTACTGGGATCACCGACTTTTTGAAGTATGCGATTAAGATAAACCGACGAATAACTAGACAATTGGTGCAATTTCTCCTTGTTGTTCAACATACTCTTAAAGTTAGCGGCAAATCGAGGCATCATGACCAAAGCATCGGCGAAACCCACATTAAGGTGCAAATCACGAAACATTTTCATAAAAAGCTCAAATTGGTAATTGTCGCGCTCTTGACGTTTCTCCTTCCTAAGTCTCGATGGATAGGGCAAAGGTGGTGTGGGTTGAGGCATAGTAGGCATAGCCTTTGGAATCTCGGGTTCCAATGATGGTAATGGGTCAACCGTAGGTGTGGCATGAGCGGTACTTCGTGGGATTAGGACATGCTCCTTTTGGACCACCACCTTGGGTTCTTCCTCAATTGCTTCCTCCGTAGGAGCAATTGGTTGAGGAATCGGCTCCTTAAGTGTCTTACCACTACGTGTGGTAATTACTTTCATCTCACCCTTAGGGTTGGATATGGTGTTGCTAGGAAGACCACTTGACGACGGTTTACACATTATTGCCTCAAACATAGACGATATTTTATCTTCAAAGTTAGATTGCCTCAATACGGCTTCGGTTTGCCTTTTCTCGGCCTTAAGCATCTCTTGTTTAATCTCATGTTGCCCTTGTTCCATCTTTTGTTGGTTTTGTTGCAACCTAGTGACATTTCCTTCCATCTTGTTGGTGTGGATTTTAAGTTCATTAGCTAACTCATTTTTCAACTCTTTCTTCAAGTCGTTTTTAAACTCGGATCTTAGGCTAATGATTTCTCTTTGAATATTGTCAAACCTAGCATCATTCCCACTAGCATATTCAATAAACTCACTTGGAAGATCTTTCAGTGTTTGCAAACTTTTGTTGTTATTTTGAAAATCATTTTTGTTTGAAACTTGATTATTAGCCCCTTGATTCCCATAGTTTCCCTTGTTGTAATTGTTCTTAAAACCAACTTGATTGTTGCGATAGTTGTTAGCATTTTGATTTGAACCAAAACCCGGTGGAGTCATTTGATTAGAGCGGGAAACTTGACCGTTTTGGTTGTAATTTCCCGTGGCCGCGAAGGCACTCGAAGTGTTACCACCGTTGGTAATGCACTCGGAGAAATCATGACCTCCACCACAATACATGCAAGAAACCTCAACCGCTTTAGCCGTAGCGGGAGCACTTGGTTCAACAACTTTAAACTCAATCAAAAGTCCTTTCAACTTATCAAAAATCTTGTTTTCCAAATTCGCCTCAATTTGGCAAGCATCGATGGTATTAGACAAAGAAGGTGAAGCCGAAGACGAAGCCTTACGAACAGTAGATGTGCTACGAGGACTATACACCTTAGATCTATTTTCAATTATCACCAAAGCTTCCTCAACCGTTTTACACAAAAAATTACCACCCGCGGCGGCATTCTAATAATCCCTTTCATGATCATTAAGTCCATTGTAAAACGTGTCAATTTGATGCAAATCGGAAAAACCGTGATGAGGACATTCATGTAACATTTCCTTAAACCTATTCCAAGCCGTTGAAAAACTTTCATTAAATTCTTGTGAAAACATTGAAATCTCATTTTTCAAGTGTGTAGTCTTAGAGGGCGGAAAAAATTGGTTCACAAACTTAGACACGAGATCCTTCCACGTCAATATAGAATTGGGTGGCTCTTTCTCTAACCAAATTTTTGCGGGCCCCGCTAAGGAATACGGAAAAAGCATCATCTTAATCGAGTCGTTAGAGACATCCTTAAACTTGCAAGTAGCGGTAAGACGATTGAATTGGCGGATATGGTTGTGTGGATTGTCCTTCTCATCACCACGGAATTTGTTGTTTTGAATCATGGACAACAAACCCGTCTTAACCTCAAAATTCTCCGCAAGGATAGCGGGAATCACAATATCCTCTCCATAACCCTCGGTGGGTGCTTGAAGTAACTCCATCATAGTTCGATTCGCCATGGTTGGTGCTTCTCTTACAATGGGTTCGTCAATAGGAGACTCCTCACTAGAATTGTTGGGAGTGGGAGTTTTGTTCTTTCGTTTACGTGCACGTCTTGCTTGATTTCGAGTTAGCATAAACGTCACGTACAACGAGGGGACGAGCAAAGAAGATTCTTTTTGGTGTTTTGTATTTTTCAATTTTTTTTGTGGTTTTTGATTGTATTAACCTTTTTGGAAATTGGTGAAATGTATTAAGTAGACACAAATCTACAAATCTCCTCCTTAATCAAATCTCTTGATTAAAGAAGCCTCAAGGAATGAAAACGATCACGTGAAGTGAACGCCTTCGATGACTTTAGAACGATGGTGGAACACCAAATCGTTCAAGAGGGTTTAATCAATAGAAACCAAGAAAATATATATGATACTTAGTAATACTTTGGGCGGCAAAACCCTCGATTAGCTCTCACAATCAAATACTCACAAGCAAGCGGGGAAACGAGGCGGCGCGAAGCACTTAAGAGCCTTTTTTCTTAGGATATATTTTATAATATCCGCTTATACCCACCTTATAGTTTGTATTTTCAAGATTAAGCTTCACGAAAGTATTTATCTATTTTTGCCTTTTTCTTTGGTTTGAGATTCGAATACAATGATTGGGTAATGACCTCCCAAGTCAAGGTTGTGATTTCTCACGTATTTGGAGTACTTGTGAATTTATTGTTCTACGTATACAATATATTAGTAATATTCACACAAAAACCGAAAAACGATAATACGTATTAGTAGAGTGCTACTAATACAAATACTAATTATGGTTAGTATAAAAACAACAATGCCAAATCAAAACACAACACGCCTCCCCGGCAGCGGCGCCAAAATGATGTTGAGTAAAATTACCCCTTTAGGAAAAGAGAGCAACAAGAATGGCAAGTATTAAGTGTCGGTTTAGGAAAACCAAGCACTAATGACCAATTAAGTTCGTTCTCAAGGAGGCTAGTGTGTTATGTGTGTAATGATATGGATTAATTTGTGATTATATTTGAGAAAGAAAAATAGAAAAGGGATTAGAAGAGAAAGACGGTTATCAAGACGGATTAAGCTAATTCTAAAAAGGCGTACACGTAAAGTCGTAAAAACCACCAAAATTAAAATTTTAACCTAAAAATTTCTAAAAATTACCAAAAATCCCTAATAATATTCTAAGAGTTTACAAAAAATCAAAACTTGCAAAAACCTTTTAATTAATTAGATAATGACATTTTAATGCTAATTAAAGCCCTAAAAATCAAAATTAATTATTAAAAAGCACTAAACAAGATTTTAAGGTTTGTAAACCTCAAAAATACCCTAATTAAGTTAAAAACTATTTTTCAAAATTTCAAAACCAATTAAAACTATTTTTAAACAAATAAAAACTCCTAAAATCAATTAAATCTTAAATTAATTATAGAAAATAATTAAAAGACCTAAAAAATATTTGGAAAGTTGTAAAAATCCTAATTAAGTGTTTAGAACCTAGGAAAAATATAAAAACCTAGAAAATCAGACTTTTAATTTTTAATGATAAAATAATATTAAAATAATATTAAAAATCCAAAAATTATAAAAAATTCTAAAAACTTGCAAACTAGCTTAATTTAACCAAAATAACTTAGAAATGAAAGTGAAATTACCTAAATACCCCTATTGGGCCTAGAAAATGGGCCAAACCCAAAAACAGTCCCTTATTGGGCTTAATTAAGGCCCAATAAGAAAAAGTGTTCAAAATAAGCCCAAAAAGCACAGGTTGACTCAAAATTTGATTTTAAACAACTTTTTCCAAAGGCCCAAAAGCTGAAAATGTGAAATAAGCCAACTTATAATAAGCAGCTTATTCTTAATGGGCTTTTGAGCCCATTAAGCCATAAGCTGTTGCCATAAGCTAAAAATTTACACACAAGCTTCTTTTGACCTAACAAAGACTTCTGCAAAAAAAAATTTCAAATAAGCCCACTTAATAAGCCAGAAACAAGTCACAAACTTATTCACAAAACGACAAAATAGTCGTTTTTATGATCTAGACCACCTCAGAAGCTGATTCAAGTTGCAAAATGTTTCTTATGACAAAACTAAGCTTAATAATCAAAAACCTACTCAATAAGCACTCTCAATAAGCTGGAAAATCAAATAAGCACTTATGTTAAAAGTCAAATAAGTTGGTTTTCTAGTAAAAAGTCAAAGTCAAAGTCCAATAAGCTCCAGTTTACTTAAATGGGTCAAATAATGAAGATCTATCACAAAAAATAAGTTGTTGCATGTCAGAATAAGCTAGAATAGCTTAATGATAAGCTGATGACAAAATTGCACTAGCAGGGGCTAGTTTTGGATGTTGAGCAGTGGAAACTTTTTCCACTGCTTGACTATTTTGACTTTTTGTCTTTAGTGACTTTTTTGGAGATTCAGATTTCACAAAGGCACCCAAATGATCTTTGGATCAAAAGGAGTCAATCACAATCAAAATAACACAATCACTAACACCCAATTGATACAGTTTAATAAATCATTCATCAAACATGATACAAACATGGACAAGAAGCAGTTAAGCATTTATGAGCAGTTTTAGCACAAATCAGCCAGCCAAATTCAACCAAATGCACACACAAGCTATAATAAACTCCAATAAGCAAGTCTAAACAGGTTTCATGCACTGGTTCAAAGAATTAAGCAAGATTCAAGCAATGAAAGTTACTGATGAACACTAACACATGCAATTTTTCTACTTTGCTGATGTATTTGACACTTAAGCCAGATTCAACACCTCAAATCTTTCAAACAGGTTATATTAACTTTGTTTAAACCACTTTTATCCCTAAGCATGCATACACACTAAGTGTTCCCAAAATCCTAGGTCAAAACAAGCAGAAACAAGGTCTATATAGCAGATTGTTTAATTCAAGTGTTCAAACCCAAAAACTTGCAGCAAAACACTCTCAACAAGGTATTTATCAGATACAAAGCATAAACAACAACTTCCCTTAACACAATAACAAGTTACAAGCATAAAACAGTAGACCCAAACACCCCTTTAACTTTTTCAAATCAAAATTTTCAAAGGCAAAGTGAGATTTCAGGCCAACCAAGCATCAATTAACACTAAAACAAGTATAATAAACAGATTCAAGCAAGAACAAGCCACAAAATTCACAAGAACACAAGTTTCATACAAATATCACCAAAAATCACAATTTAAGCAGATTTTGAGATTAAGTATGCAAACCTCATGGATGTACATCCACACCCACGAATTTTGAGCTTATGTGCTAGCAAGAAGAAGCACAAGCTTCCACAATAAGCCTGCTAAGATTGAACAAGGGTTAAGCACAATATCATAAAAATCAGAAACTTTGAAAAACTTGATTGATGCAAACTTGTTACCCCACACTTGATTATCCCCAAGTTATAAGCCTCACCACACCTTAACCAACTCAGTTAGGATGCTATGATAAGCCCTATAGCCCAAGAATTCCAAGATTGGAACAAGACTTAGCAAAATATCAAGAAAATGAGGAAATATGCAAACTTTTGCACACTCCTCTTTTGAAAACAGGTTTTGAACTTCAAGAACTAACAAGCATATAACAAATGAAAGCAGTAAATAAGATTGGCCAATGACTTTTCTTCAAGATTTCAGACTCAATTTCATTAACTTAGAAATAGGATTTACAGAAACTTGAACAAGGAAAAATCAAAAGCAAACTGAAATGTGAAGGCCTAAGTGGCTTTATATAGAGCCTTACAAGTTCTACTAAGCTAAAAAACGTGTAAACCCTAGCTACTGAAGTCCCAAAAATGCCCTTGAGGTCTTTTGGCATCTTCTTGAATCATGTGAATTGTTTTGGCTGTTTGTTGAAGCTGGCATGTGTGAGTGTATCCAAGGGCTCCCATTAAGCTTAGAAAGTAAGCATCAATCTCACACGTTGGATGGCTGGTGGTTTTTGGCAGTATCCCCCTTTTGTGTAGCAGGGGAATCTCATGTGGGGCAAGGGAGTGATGAGGTGTCCATGTTTAAGGTTGGGATGTGATTAGGGGATCATTAATCACTAATCTGGAGCAGATGGGGTTTTAATTGTAACACAATTAGGAAAACCCAATTATGTTCTTGAGATAAATAGTGCTATGTTTAATCCAGATTAGGGTGATTAATTTTTAAATAATGTGTTAAGGCGCCAATGTTTGTTTAATTAATAAACCAGGGGTGAGTGGGATCTGATGTGGAGGCAAGGAAGAGTATGATTGGTGGAGGTGGTGAGTGGGGTGAGGTGGCACAAGCTGGTTGGTTAAGGTAAGTATTATGTCTGGCCAACATTAGTCCCTTGTTTCCCTTCTTCTTGTCTTTTCAGTTATAAAAGCTATCAACGCCAAAACTAGCCTTATCAACTTTTGTACTTTTGCATGTTTGGCCCAAAAACTTTTACTAAATGAATTCAGGGGTATTTCTTGCCATATTTGAATTCTTCAAGGGCTGGTTTGGTTTTTTTCTTCAATGATAATGGTCTAGACTTGTATAATTGACATTTTGGAGGACTGAAATTGCCAAGTCTTGATGATTGAGGGACCATTTTTGCCAAATGTTGAAAGTTGAGGGTCCTTTGTGTAATTTTGGAATTTTCAAAGGACCAAACTTGTCATTTCTTGTACTTTGAAGGACTTCATGATGTATTTGTTTTTGTGGATGATATTGGTTGACAATTTAGCTTTGTTGAGGGGCGAAACTTGCCAAATCTTCAAAGTTAAGGGTCCTTTTTGTAATTTTGACAAACTTTAGGGACCAAACTTGTAATTATGAGGATACAAGGGTATAAAGTGTCAATTCTTCATAATTGGAGGACCCTTCTTCATAATTCTTCATAATTCTAGGGCTTGGTTCATTGTGCGGCTTCATTTCCCGTGTTCGTTTTTGCATGATTCTTGTGATCTTTTGTCATTTTCTCAATATCCGTACCTAAAATACACAAGCAACAAACACAAGCATATATTTGGGTATTTTGATGATATTTAATGCATTTTAAGCTCTATTTGGAAGATGAGACTATGTATAAAAGCAGTCTCATCAGTAGTCATGTTCTCGATAAGCTCTCTACACTCCTCGGGTCTTCTTTTCATAAATGTGCCACCGGCGGCTGCATTAATCGTATCACGATCACGAAAAGTTAAACCGTTGTAGAAAGTATCAATTAAGGTGACGGGGAGCATGTTGTGGTTTCGACATCGATCGATCAAAACATTATATCGTTCCCAAGCATCAAAAAGTGATTCATCAGGTTCTTGAGTAAATCCACTAACTTGATTCCGAAGGCTCGTGACCATGGATGGTGGAAAGTAGCGCGAAAAAAATCGTTGAGTCACGTCGTCCCATGTATGAATTGATTTCTTCGGAAGACGGTCAAACCATTTTTCGGCATGGTGGGATAAGGTGTGTGGAAATAGATGAAGGCGAAGAAAATCCATGGTAACCCCAGGCAACTTTATGCTTTGAGTAATAGTAATGAATTTGTCGAGATGTTTTTTGGCATCATCATCCGGTAATCCGCGAAATGGATAAGTGTTTTGAACTAGTTGGATCATGTGATGCTTCAACGAAAACTCAGGAGCCGTGATTTGCATCGGTGCAATCAGTCCTCCGCGTCCATTCATCGTAGGTTGACACAACTCCTCCATCGTTCGAAGGTCTGGTTGAGGACCATTGTTGTTATTATTCATGTTGAGGTGAGGTGGGTTATTGTTGTTGTGCACACCAGCCATATCTAAATCTTCTCGAGTCTCGGGCTCTGAATCAGATGAAGATCTAGTACGCATACACCTGCAAAAGAAAAAGAAAAAGATACCAAAGAAATAGAGAATATATATTTACTTGGAAAAATAAAATGTTTTTGGTGCAAAACTTTGAAAAAGAAATGCTTTTTATAAGTTTTTTTAATGTTTTTGGATTTTTGAAATTTTTTTAATTTTTATGGATTTTTGAAAATTTTTGAGGAAGAAAAATAACGTTCACGAGTGAACGGATCCCAAAATTCAACGCGTCTCTCACAGAAAACCGCTAATCTTCACGAAAAGAGCTGGCAGCGGCGCCATTTAATAACTGATTTTATTAGATTAAAATTGTTCTTGTGTGTCTAATCGAATTGACTATTGGTTTAAGTGCGACTCAATCGTTTTTTTGTGAATAAAAGAAGAGGCGTCGTTGTCTAAAACTAAATAAAGATAAAAAAATAAAGCTTTAAAAAGTTATGAAAAAAGTTGTGAAAAAAAAAGTTATGAAAAAAGTTAAGAAAAAAATTATGAAAAAAAGTTGTGAAAAAAGTTGTGAAAAAAGTTGTGAAAAAAGTTATGAAAAAAGTTGTGAAAAAAGTTGTGAAAAAAGTACTGAAAAAAGTTATGAAAAAAGTTATGAAAAAAAAGAAATGACAAATTTTCGGAACTATTTTCGGGAAAAGGGGCAATTTCAGATAAACTAACTATTTCGGAATATGGGAAAATTTCAGAGAAATGACAAATTCAGGAAAAGGTGATTCTTCGGAATCTCAAAACCCTTTTCCAAAGAAGTTTAAAAATAGCAAACAGTAAGAGACGAAAACTAAAAAAACAATGAAAATAAGCTATGATTAAGCACAAATCAAATAAGCAAATAACCAAAACTTAATCTGAAACACTTTGAAGAAAAACTAATTAAACCACAAATTAAAAACTTGAAGAACACTAATTAATCTAAAAATTAAAAATCAACTTTTAATAAAATAAACTAATAAAAACACTTAATTTAAAATAAGCAAAATCAAACAATAAACATCAAGCACAATAAGCTATCAAAATCAAACACATAAAAACCCATAAACATAATCAACCAAACGCATCAATAAATTGATAAACATCAAGATTAAGCAACTACATGATCATCTAAATCAACACAAGATTAATAATAAAGGAAGGAAGAATGAGAATGATTAATTGAAAAGCTTGATTAAGATTACGATTAAGATCTAATACAAGATTAATGAAAAAGATAAAAACATGAAATAAAAGCTAGAGAGAGAAAGTATTAAGCTACGCCTAATTTCCTTATAAAAATTACACTAAAATCTACTATTAACTACTCTCTTCCTAATGACATATTAGGGGGGTATTTATAGGAGGAGTGGAAGTATGGTTGATGCTTCTTCTTTCTTCTTGTCTTTTCGTCTTTTAAATTCTTCGACTTTCTCGACGTTATCTTGGGATTTGTCGATATAAATAGAACTCGTCTTATAATTTTCTTCTTCTATTAGACTTGGTTCTTCGACTTCATTAAACTTCCGTCTTTAGACTTTTTCTTCGATAAATCTTTAGAATAGGCCTTGGACTTCCGTTCTTTTTACATTCTTGATCTTTTGACTTCGTCTTTTGTCCTTTTTCTTCGATAAAAGCCCGTGAAAGCCCGTGTTTTCTTCCTTTTTCATCTTTTGGTCCTAAAACACAATAAAAACACAAACCACGCATAATTCCGACATTTACGACATAAAATACACGTTTTGGCTTGGTTATTATTATAATTAAGTGGTAAAAGGATAAGTGTTTTCACACTTATTACTAGGCACAAAGGGAGAACTAACACGAAACATTCCTAGGGAAATCACAACATTTTTCGTTCTAGCAGCCTTGGGAAAAGGTGTCACAGCAATACGAGTGGGTCCCGAGGTTGCTGGTGTTTGAATCGTACTAGGCTCAGAAGTCGTATCTTTTAATAAGGCTTTTAACTTACAATTCTCACAGATTTTATCAATAAGTTTCTGATAGACAGACTTACTTTGTTCAACAGCCCGCTTATATGAAACAACAACAGATTCTAAATCAACAATTTTAGCCTTAAGCTTCTGAACATTTCCATCACTGACATTTTCTAACCTGAAGAAGCCAGATTGGTTCCTTGAGCACCTCCCAACTGAGCTGTCAAACGTACGATTTTTTGTTGCATTTCATTGTAAGCTTTTTCGTAAGAAATCTTGTCATATTTACATTCATCACATTTTTTGACAAATTTATTCGAAAGATCGGTGAATTTTTTATCCTTTTTAATGCCATAAGATTGAATTTTCTCTTTCATTAGATCAAGCTCAGTTTGGAGGTTTTCATTATGCAACATAGAGGTACCTAACTCAACAGGGCTACTATCAATACAATCACGTGCTTTAGAGAGGCGTTCAAGATCGTTTTCTAATACTTTAATTTTATCAAGAGATTCATCAGCTTCCTTCGTCAAAGATTTAAAGTCTTCAACAAAGTTGGCTAATTCTTTTAGAAAAGCATTTTCCAAATTGCCTAACCGGGCATCAACTTGATTAATAATCAGATTAATATCGTTTTGAAGAATTTTCTGAACATCAATCCGAACAGGTGATGTAAAATATCCTCTAGTGATTTTGGAATTAACAACACGTTTTAGGATGAAAAAGTTATCTTTAAGCTCGTTTTAAAATCGGCGAGTTATCTTTAAGCTCGTTTAAAAATCGGCGTGTCATACTCGATTTAGGAGGGTCATCAGACAATTCCTCACTTGGGAGCAAAAGCATTTTAGTACTCGTTTTAGACCGAACAAAAACAGTTGGAGGATTAACTTTTGGATAATAAACGGGTGTCACTTCTTTATCAAGCTTTTTCATTCTTAAACGAGTCTCTACTGCAAGTTCAGTAGTTTCCTCAGAATCATGCACACTAGGAGGATGATGCTCATCAGACAAGAGCACACTACCATTATATAAAGTTTCATTAGTGGCCTGAACTTGCTTAAGATATCCAGGATTAGGAGGAAGAGGACAACCTAAAGCCAATTTGTATCGAGTGTAATTTATCTCATTCACTTTTGGTGCGAGCATATTTATCGTCTACATAGTTTGGCCACATTTTACTAAAAGTTTGTCTAATTCTATAATCCTATCCTGAGCTTTGCAAAAATCCTCAAGAAGCCCTTCTTCTCGAATTTTGAAATCATGTTTCAGCTTTTTTCGTTCTTCTTTTAAATCCAAAATAGTAGATTTTTCAACTGAAAGCTGTTTATTAAGAGAGGTGATTTCATCACTCAATTCGCTTATTCTTTTAGCACTACTTAAATGTAAGGCATTTAATTTCTTAGTTGTGCATTTTTCTTGATAAACCGATGTAGCATGAGCTTGTTCAAGTTCTTTAATTTTAGTCTGATGAATTTCAAAACTTTTCTCCCGTTCCTTATATCTCGCAAGCTCAGTGGTCAGTTTGACATTGGTTTCTCTAAACTTATTATTAACCACCGTAGCATGGTCAACATCCTTAGCAAGCTTATCAAATAAAGATTTATAATACGCATGTGCCGCATCAGGAAGGTTTGTAGGTAGGGCAACTTGATCCACACTAAGGTCCACACTGGACTCATTCGAATTAATATTACTATTATTCGTTTGATCCCCGTGTGTCTTAATGTAGGGCTCAAGCATCTCAGTATACTCCTCCTCTTCATTAGACGTACTATATATATCATTATCATCGAAACGTGGATGTACCTCAGATGGACCGTGTGAATCATAAACTGGAGCTCTGTCAACATGCATTCCTAAGGTAGATGCTTGCTGTAAGTTAGCCATCAGGATGTAGTTAGCATTCACATCTTCTTCCTCGTCATATTCTGCAGTAGAATCCATAAGATCAAATTCCTCATCTTGAAGTGGGATCCATGTCTCTTCCTTGTGTGCTATGAGAAGCTGAGTCTGAAGATAAGCAGCATCCCTCTTCTTTTTGGTTGTGCAATCTCGAGCATAATGACCAAATCCCCTGTAGTTGTAGCACTAAACCTGACGATTGTTGTTTCCATTTCCCGTACCAGTATTTTCAGCCATTGCAGCCACAATGTTTCCCATTTGATTACCAACCGCCGGTACAACAATTAAACCATTCTGATTACCCGCATTCGGAACATTCAGATTATGACAACGAATTTGTCCATACTGATTTCCTGCATTCCCAATAGTCTGCCCAGTATTCTGACCATATTGTGTCCCTGTGTTCCCAGCGACAATCAATTGGCGATCTTGATTCGCATTTATGAAAGGTTGAGCAATCTGCATATTTCTAGTGTTCGAGGAGATTCTCTGATTGTTGTTGGTGGGGTTAATGGTAAATTTGAATGCCTTTACGAGAAGTGCAAGACCAGTATTAATCGCATGAGTAGGATCGATGATGTCATCAAAACAGGCAATGGGTTGTTGTAAGTAATTCACAGTAGTGGGAGGTTGATATCCATAAGAGGTGAGTTGTTGTTGTTGTTGTGGCATGAAGTTACTTGTTGTTGTTCCCCTTTAGTAGACGTAAATTTCTCCCATTCACGAAGCAACTTAGTTTCCTTTTCTTGTAAACCAATTTCACTCCCGTTCATCATTTTCTGAATCCTAAGCCACATCTCGTGTGCGGTTTCACAACTATCAACAGCAGCATAAACATCTTCAGGGAGTCCCATGAGAATGACTTGAATTGCTTGAGCATCAACGTCGAGTTGTTTTGTAGGCCTAAAGTTTCTAAGGATTAAGCAAGTTATGATTTATCTATTGAGATAGATGGAAATGTAAGAAATAGAGAAAGAAAGAAGAGAGAGAAAGGAGAGAAATAAGAAGAAAGATGGAATGTGATAAATGGTTATGTGTTCAACCCCTCCTAACATGCTAGGAGGGGGTATATATAGCCCACCCTACAGTGGGCTATATGGGCTATATCTTAATACATTGGATCACGAGCCCAATACTTGTATCTATCTTTGGAGTGACCGATCCTTTCTAAATACCTAAAAACGTATTTCCAACAATCTCCCCCTAAGGGAGGTCACTCCAAGTTACAATGTCCTAAATAGTCTATAGCTTGTGATCTATGCTAACAATGATGTGACCGAGACTTTCTTTGGAAAAACGTATTTCCAACAATCTCCCCCTAAGGGAGGTCACACCATTTTAAAAAATCTTAAACCTAGCATACTATGCTTGAGTCTTCGATCTTGTTCTTGTGAATATGCAGATGAGATCTTTGACTTTTGTCTTGAGCATATTTCCTTGCCTTGACCTTGTGCATTCATCACTTGTAATATTTGCCTCCTCGTGACTTCATGTTCCACATACTTGTACTTTTATAAATTCTTGAAAGCTTCAGAATTTGATACAGCGGAAGACTTGACTTTTAGACTTTCTTGAATTTGTTGAAGTATTAAGTGCATACAATATAAGCATGTGGTGACAACTTCTTCTGGATTGTACACCGCAGTGCCACCTTCTTGTTAGGCTGCATAAGACAGTTAGCAACAAAACATATACACGGATGAAATGGCCTTGAACATTTCATTCTAATTCCGTAGCATTTTACCTCCGGTCGGTGAAGACCGTTAGACGATATAAAGTATCGAACTTGTGGCAGGTAGTTTCAATTAAGAACCTCCTTGCCAAGATTTCGCGGGTAAACCCGTTCTCTTTATTCGACCTTCCAAAGCTGACTGTGAACATAAAGAGTGAATCATTTGGATAGAATTATCCGTATGATTGAAGCCGTCAATTCATGTTCCTGGAACAAGTGAAATTCAATTAAGAACCGCACCATCGTTGCTTTTTAGTTGTCACAAGCTTGATTCGTATAGAATCTTGCAAGTTACCTACCAAGTGCTGTTTGAGGTTAACACTAGAAGGATTTCCACTCATCACAATGAACACTATAGAGTGTCACTCTGAGTGTTCTGGCAAGATCACTAAGATATTGCGTAGAGGCCTGGAACGTGTTTAAGTTCAGTTAAGAATTAAACCACTGTTGCTTTCCAGTTATCACAAGCTTGATTCATAAAGAATCGCACAAGTCACCTACCATGAGCTTTTTGATATTCGCTCAAGAAGGATTTCCATCTTCATTGTAAATACTTTCGTATTACTCGGATGTTCAGGCAAGATCATGAAGATTTTGCGTAGGACTCTTAAAATCTTTCTTACTTTTCACAGTGTGTGAAGAAGCAAGGAATTATGAAAGTGTGTCCTAATGAGATATTTGATGACCTCAAATGGCTCTAGACTCAATCGTGCATTTTAGATTTTAGTGATCGGAGGCTAGAGAGGAGTGCCACCATTTCAATACCAATTTATTCGGAGTGAATAAATCAATAGATAATGCGTTGTCTCCGTGTGATTAAAACAAATATCTTTTAAGAAATATCTGAGTTAGCTGGGATGGGTTGTGCATTACATCACTAGGTCCATGATGTCTATCTTCAATATCGAGAATCATTGAAAAGTGATCTCAATAGCATATGTATTGACCCGGTTTCTGCCTAAGGTTGTAAGGAGGGCTTCTTTCTTTAGACCCTTTATCTTTTCAATTCTTTTTCATTCTTCAACCCCTTCAATGCTTACCAATACGTCATAACTAGCACCTTGTTGTGATTGTTCCAGTGCTAACTTAAGTACTTGGTCGGCATTCAGCTACATTCACAATCTTTCTCCATATTTTCTAAGGACTACTATTTCTAGCTATGGAATGTCCTTGGGAAGATTCCTCCGGTTCTAGAGGAATCATTGGACTTTAACCTATCCTACCATCCTTATGTCACCACAATCTTCACCATCGTGAATAGAGATGTTTTGGGTAAGTGTATGTCACCATGAAATCCATTTTGAAGTGCAAACCCATTTTGCTCCACCTTAACATATGCCACGATATCCGAAAATATTTCGCACATGTCGGGATGAGTTATCACGTTAAGTCAAACCATTTGTTATTAATCATTTCACATATTAAATCACATTTTCTCCCCCATATTAAAAATATTAACTCAATCGATGTTTTTAATATCAATTGATTTAATAAAGTTTTAAGAAAATTTGGGAAGAAAAATGCAAATCCAATTATCTTCATGCTTTACACAAACTCCCCCTCAAACTAATGAGGGTGTACTTGAAACGTGAATGAAGTACCTTTTAAACACAAGTGTAAGGTACTTATCACATGTAAAGATCATATATGATAATGTATTCACAAGATTAGCGATTTATGAGGTTAGACCTGAATGATGGAGAACATCATATGAAAGAAGCACATGGTTCTTTTTCACGAATGTTGGTCGCCTCATCCCGTCTGAAGTTATCTCTTGACTCCATGTGTACGATTGATATCGGTGTCTTGACACCAACATGTGAACTTTTCACTTTCAGCGTCAAAGATTCTGAATGCTAGACAATTGCTCCCCCTCAATTGTTGACCCATGTTCTATTGAAAGAGCTGTAGTCGCCGTTTGAGTAGTCGCATCGTCGCGTATGTAGATATCAATTATAAATTGCTACGGTTGGTGGAGTTGATAACTTCATAAAAACAAGATTTCTCTTGCTTTAACAAATAAATGCACTGACACGTACATAAATTCGTGTTAGATTGTGTTATAACGTAAACACAATCCCTTACATGGTTATAAAGTAAACCATGCCCGATAAAATTAATTTCCGTTGTTGAGTCAAAGCTTTCCGGTGAAATGCTTGACTTGAATAAGAAAAAACAGGTTACTGTCTGAAATAACAGCAAACCATTTTGAGCATGTTTTAAAACATTTGAACTTCTGCTCGAACTTTATTTACAACCCCGTGTCATTATTGAATGACATTTCTAGTATCGTAAATATTATTGATTCCATAAGACATGCTCATTTCAGCAAAACATTTTTGAACACACCATTTTGAAAGATTTAGAAAATCCTTTTGATAAATTCTCGAAAAATTGTGTTCAATGTTTTGAAAACTAATTACTTGAGCTTAAGATGTTGAATATCTTACAAAACGAGCTCAAGTCCGAGAAGTTGTAAACTTCGCGTTGTTAAGGATAAGTTTATCATCGGCGATAAGCTTTCCTTTTAACTGAAGAACGAGTCCTAAGTTAACATTTTAGAAGTCGTTTTCATGAGCTTGAAAAACTTTTGAATGTTTTAACGTAAAGCTCATGACCGGGAAAGATGAATTTCTCGTTATGAAGAAAAAGTTCTCTTATTTAAAAGATACACTTTCCTTTATGAACTTAAAACTTGGAATGTTTTAAAACAAGCTCATGACTGAGAGAAATGAATTTCCCGTTAAGAGGATAAGTTATCATTAAAGATAAGCTGTCCTAAAATTGAAGTCTGAGTTACAGTCTGATATTTAACTGTAAGTCTTTGTGCATGAGCTTACAAACTTCGAATGTTTTTAATATTAGCTCATGCCCGAGAAAAATTAATTTCTCGTTGTAAGGATAAGTTTATCATTGGCGATAAACTTTCCTTTCTTTGAAGTCCGGGGCATAATCTGAAATATGATTATACGCCACTTACACTAGCTTAAAAACCTTTGAATAGTTTTAATGTAAGCTCGTGTCCGAGAAAATTTAATTTCTCGCTAATGAGGATAAGTTTATCATCGGCGATAAACTCTCCTTTCTTTGAAGCGCGGGTTACAATCTGACATGTGACTGCCCCGTTGTGCATGAGCTTAAAAACTTCGAATGTTTTTAATATAAGCTCATGCCCGAGAAAAATTAATTTCTCGTTGTGATGGTAAGTTATCGTTGACTAGATAACTTCCCTTTATTTGAAGTCCGGGTCATTTTCTGACATTTAAAAGCGAACCATATACACCAGTTTAAAACCTTTGAATAGTTTTAAAGTAAACTCGTGTCCGAGAAAATTTAATTTCTCGTTAATGAGGATAAGTTTATCATCGGCGTTAAAGTTTACTTTATTCGAAAAATCGGGTCATCGTCTGACATTTAACGATGAGCCATAGTGCATGAGCTTAAAAACTTGGAATGTTTTTGATAAAAGCTCATGCCCGAGAAAAATTAATTTCTCGTTGTAAGGATAAGTTTATCATCAGCGATAATCTTTCCTTTCTTTGATGAACGAGTTACAGTCTGTGATTTGACTATAAGTCCTTTTACACACGATGTTTAACTGTGAATCCCCTGAGACACTTGTTTCTTTGATATCAGCTTCTTCAGTAACCAAACTCTGAGAGTGTCCTTAGTTGAACGATATGTAAAGATCGGACCGCTGTGTTCTTTTTGAACGTGGACTTTGGTACCTGCATTCTCATCAGGAGTTTGTATGCTTTTATGTGGGTTAGCGATATCTATCTTAGTAGGAAGTGGGGAGTCACAGTTGGTCTTACTTGTGCCAGAGGTGACCTGAGGAGATAATTCACTTGTCTTAGTTGGCAAACGTTTTCTTTTATAGAAAACCTTAAGTTTAGGCTTAAGTGATGTATCATCCTTATCAATTTCCTCCCTAGTAGTCTTAGTAGAATCGGAGACTATCCTAGTTAAAGGGCACTCGTTTCCTACAAGAGTGAAAGTTCTACCAGTGGGGCGCCACATTTTACCAATGGGTTTGATTTTAGCCACCCACTGGGATTTAAGTCTAGCACGGGAGTTCACCTCATTAAGTAATTTCTTGATACAAGAATCTTGATTGGCTTTAAAGACACATTTCCTACATGTTTTACAAGTAGCATATTTAATGTCCGAGTAAGATCTAGAATTCCTAGATGATTGATTGATGCTCCTAGGAAGTGACATGCAGCGGTTAGTAGTGTTGGGTAAACTAGAAGGCATCTGACTAGGTTTGAAATTCCTATCTCTTACTTGTGTCTTTAGCTTAGCTTCCCTTAGACCAAAAGTATGGCGAACGTCATTTGAACTAGTCTGAGATGTGTTCTTTGGACTATGTCTAGGGAGACTAGAGGCAATCATGTGATTAGATCTTACAGAAGCTGTTTTAGTCACATTGGGCCTAGATAGTGGAGTGACTTGTCTAGAAAGATGAACCATATCAACTTGGGAGGCAAACCGCGGTCTCGAGTATTTTGGTCGCTCGGATCTAAATGCAGTCGGTTGTCTAACGAACTGATTTGTAGGCGATTTCCCCAAAATTGATGGTTTTTCAAGCTTAGTGTCCACACTAGTTCCTTTAGTTTTCCTTAATTCATTTCTCAAAGAAGATATTGCAAAAACCTTTTCTTGAACCTGAGCCTTTAAAGTCTCATTCTCTTTGACCAATTTATCTTCGGATGCCAATTTAGATTCTAGCAACTTAATTTGTTTCAAAAGATTATCCTTTTTAGCTTTAGAATCTAGAACTGTTTGACCTAATTTTCGTTCAAGAACAACGTTTGACTTTTCAAGTTTTTCAAAATACTTTTCAAATTTGTGTGTTTTCTTTGAAAATTCAATTTTGGCATCCTCAAGCTCTTTCGATTGTTGAGCTACGATCGTTTCGAGCTCTTTAATCTTAGAATTGGAATCAGTCAACGAAGCAGTCATAAAGCATTTATCATGATGTACTATAGCATTCTGAACAATCTCTCCCCCATTATGACGCACATCGGATGAATCTAAAGTGGTAAAACTATCACCGTTTTCCATCCCATGTTTGTCATAAATAGGTTCGGAATGCTCATCATGCGTTAGTTCATCGGCATAGACATCATATACAACAGTACATTGTACCATGTTCGCAGGCTCTTCGTCATAAACGGGTAAGGTGTCATCATAAGAGATGTCTGGAACAGTCCCTGACTTGTTGCTGATGTCATGCTTAACTGTTGATTCCATGTCCTTGCAATCTTTAGCAGCCTCCGATGCGTCTATTGTATGATCATTTTCCTCTTGCATCGTAGAATCTTGCACTCCATTATCACACGCTTGCTGAAGTCGGGATTTTTCATAAATCGAAGACGAGATCGTTGACAAGAGTTTCAATAGTGTACCACGGAAAATTTGAATCTCGGTTTGTGTGTCTCGAAAAAATGACTGGCAAATCACTAAACTTTCAGACTTGATGATATTGAATTGGAGGAAATGCGTGAGTTGTGTCACGAGAGCTTGATATGCAGATTCTGATGCAAAATGATTAAAGTCTGCTTTGTGAAGTTGTTCAGCTAGTTGATTCAAGGTGAGGAGTATTGAATCAATGAATGTATAACGATCTTGACCAAAAAGTGTCACAAATTCGCTCCCTCCTTGAATCCATGAAAGAGTCACAAGATGAGACTGAAGTAGTTGAAATGACGTGAGGCCACTTCTTCTAGCGTTGTCTTGCATGTGATGCGAGTCTCCCTCTTGAAACGTCAAATTCGATGATTCCATTGAAATTTGATGAAATTGTCTTGGATCACTGATCGAGAAAGAAAAAAAATTGGTCTTCAATTTCAAATAATAATACCCGATTAAAATCGTAGCCACTAAAATTCACATTGAGCCATTTTTCTTGGTCACGTAAAAATAAATCTTGTCACTTTGTCACGTATTTTTGTCTCATCACTTTGTCACTTTGTTACGTCACACTGTTTTAAAAACTCGACACGTTTTATAAAAAAAAATCGAGCTCAATCCAAAACACTAGCCATCGTCAAATTCCGTCAAAGTTAGATACGGGCCAACATGTGTATATCCAATTGACACAAATCTATAAGTATCAAATGTATATCAAATTGACATAACTATTTGCTAAATCATCAAAAATAGATAAGTACCAAAAAAATTGTCAAATTGAGATTCTGTTTATACTCACGTTTAAGGGGATAAACCATTAATAAACCATTTAATATTAAATATTAATATTGTTTATTTAATATTGATGTTTAATATTTAATATCAAGTTGAAATGAAAGGAAACCTTTAATTATCAAGAGGTGAAATGGGGACAAAAACACTGAGTAACAGAAGTTGAAAAAAAAACGTGGCCAATGAACAACCAATGACCAGGTCAAAGAGCTACGTGTTATATCCCATCTCTCTAATTTATATTACTGACCTACACAAACACATAGTTATATCCGTCACTTATTTTATCTACTTAAATTATCCCAAAATCAAAACCAAAAATAAATCTCCCATCTCAGAACATCATTTGTGAGAAGTACCAATCCAGCCAATCTTCTAAGGGAGAAACGCAGTCGAAACCAGTTTATTAAAGTTTTGGCTTCAAGATCATAAAATTGGTCTCGGGTAGGTTTTGTTTGTTGATTGCACGATATTGATCAATTTCACTTTTGTTGAATGAAACAAATAAAAGCTATAACAAACTTGTTATAATCTTTTCTTAAATTCAAATGTCAAGAGGGTTTTAAAACCCTACACAGATCAATGATGAAGGTTAAATTCGAGGTAGATCTAAAAGGATCTTGGCATGCGTGCCAATCCCAAAATCTGATCTGAGATCTTGTGAATGTGGTTTTACCTTTGAGTCAAGAGTCTGGTTGTGTGTTCGAGGGTCAGTTTACAACTCTTGGTTGAGAATCGTTTGTGGCGAGTCGAGAGTCTGTTTATGGAGTCAAGTCGAGACAATGGTTTGGTTAGAATCGATAATGGGTCTGTGAAAGATTGAATCAGAGTCAAAACTGTTTCCCTTCTTTGAGTCAACACTGGTTTGAGTCGAAATGGTTTAGAGTTCGAGGGTTGGTCAGTGTCGATTCCAATGTAGTGCTTGAGTCTTTTTGGTCTGTTTTGTCGAGTCAAACAATTTCGTTGTATCACAATAAAGAGTCAGGTCATCAATAATGAGTCAAACTAAACAAAGTCATCGCAGTGACTCGTCGTACTTAGATTGCACTCTTACTCAGATCGTACTCAGATCGTACACAGGTCGTACTCAGATCGCACTCAGATCGCACTCAGATCGCACTCATATCGCACTCATATCGCACTCAGATCACAGTCGAGATCTCACTCAGATCGCAGTCGTGATCGCACTCAGATCGCAGCTTCGATCATTACTTCGATAGTAACAAACGATCTTAGGATGGGATCATGATCTTGGATCGCAAGTAGAAACCCCCAGGGTTTATGCGATCACAAAAAGATCAAATCGTAACGTACAAACCTGTTTCTTGATGAAGACAATACAAAAGTTGATGAAGCTGATGCTATTTGTGACAAACAAAAGATATTATATAGATATAAGTTAGACAACTAAAGAAAAATTATAGATCGGGACAAACTAAATGTAGCAAGGATCAAGACAAACAATAGGTGTAGAAAGTATGTAGAAACTGATGAGAGACATTTGAGACAACACTTCAAAATCGAGACAATAAATGACAGATCGATATAAAAAAGGAATAAAAACTAATATTTGTAATTCAAAAAGAGAGTATTAAAAATCAAGGAAAAAGAAAAAATTTAAGACCATAATAACAAAAATTATTCAAGAATCAAGCTACATAGAATCAAAACCCACGAAATTTTTTTATAAAAGATTCAAGATTGTCACTTTATAAAAAAATTTGACCACCAAATCTATAGATAAAGAACATGCAAATCCGAAGTATCAACCTAAGATCTTGATACCAATTGTAGGTCCATAATTTCTAAGGATTAAGCAAGTTATGATTTATCTATTGAGATGGATGGAAATGGAAGAACTAGAGAGAAAAAGAAGAGAGAGAAAGGATAGAAATAAGAAGAAAGATGGAATGTGATAAATGGTTAAGTGTTCAACCCCTCCTAACATGCTAGGAGGGGGTATATATAGCTTACCCTACATGTGAGATATATGGGCTATATCTTAATACATTGGATCACGAGCCCAATACTTGTATCTATCTTTGGAGTGACCGATCCTTTCTAAATACGTAAAAACTATTTCTAACATGTTTGGATTTAGCTTCAGTTAATTCTTCATCCGTTTGCTCATGACTAGAGGCAGCCACTGGATTAGCATTCGTAGGGTCCCCAAGCACAATAATTGTTCTTCTAACATAAGGACCTTTTTGAATCGAGTTGACAATCAACTTTCCCAAAGGTTTACATTTCGTATAATGAAAGAGACGACTATCCCATGTAGTGTAATTCTCCTTGGTAAGCATGGGTGGACGGTTCTCAGTACCCGCAGCATAAATATCTTGTTGAGACGTCATCGTAGAAGTCGTGTGAAAAACAGGATCTCATTTCGTAGAAAGCGTGTGTTGTTGTTGAAATTCCGAAACTTCCGATTTTTTTAGTCCGACAATAAATTCCTCAGTCCGACAAAATGGTAAGCTGAAAAAATTTTGTATCGCCAAATTTTGAAATTGAGTTAGAGATAGCCAAAAACTAGTAGGGAAAAAAATTTGATTTTACTTGACCTAAAATTTTTTAACTCTTCGTGTAAACTATGTGCCGGGACTAGTCTAGATGGTGGCTAAGTCTAAAAAATACTCGAACAAAATTTCCATCGGAATGTCCATCGGAATAGATGTCAGAATGTCCATCGGAATACATGTCGGAATGTCTGTCGGAATGTGCTATCGGAATACCTGTCGGAACGTGCTATCGGAATACCTGTCGGAATGTACTATCGGAATACCTGTCGAAATGTACTATCGGAATACCTGTCGGAATGTACTATCGGAATACCTAGCGGAATGACTATCGGAATGACTATCGGAATGACTAGGAATAACGATCGGAATGAAGAAACCCTGTTCTGATGGAATTCTGTCGGAATATCCGTCGGAATATAAAACCCTTTTCCGATGAAACCGGTTAGAATAGTACCAAATTCCCACTTTTCTCGGACAAAACCCAACCAATTTGAGATTTTAAGCCAAATAGTGATCAAAACACCAAAAGATTTTGTGTTTTTAGCCAAAGAGAATATACCAAATCTCTACCACAACTACTTAGAAGATATATGAATCACGAAACACAAGAAAAACAAGGACAACACCCAAGAGCTATCCACGAATCCCTTGGCGAATGATACCACTTGTAAGACGTAACACACGACATATAGAACAAGAAATAGAGATGATGAAGAACAAGATTAAACCAAAAAGAAAGATTAGACTAGATGAATAATAAAGAGAAAACAAAAAGGTTGTGAATTTCTAGTGATAGAAAGACATAGGTTTCTCTCTCTACAAACTCTGAAATGGAAAACACACACACTCAAACGAGGTGCTAGGGGCCTTTTATACTACAAGTGTAAAGTATAGAAGGCCTTCATCATTTGAGTGTTCAAGACTAATTCCCGTTACATACATAACATTATAATAGAACTCTCAACACCATTATGTAGCATTTTCCACGAGCTTCGCAATGGTATATTATATAACCATCATTTTAAATACTTCTAACAGTTACCTTAGCCATATACATGCATGACCAGTTTCACCTAGTTATGGAGGTACCATAACCATAACACTAGAGGCACTAGTGTTATGACTTCACCATGGCGGAGTGATAGCTCGTGGCGTCCCTTTTCAGTTATTTTGCCATTATATTGTTATATTATCATGTGGGGCTATGGGTGCATCCTAGTTACATGTTTCAGTCAGGATTTCATGGTGAATGTGGTGTGTGCCTTGCATCCTTTACAAGGAGTTGATCCCTCTTACCCACTTACCAGTTAATTAGAGGCATCCCCTTTAATTTGCATGACGAGGTCACCCCTCCAATTATTCATGTACGTTGTTGACCTCATGACCTATATTAGCTTTTGGTATATTAAACTAATACAAATTTTTATAAGTAAACATAAGCTATCTTTCAGAACTAAAACCAGTAAACATGCTATAATCCTAGGTTTTCCAGGACTTATTCATTTTCGCTGTTTTTCATGCTTTACATTTTTTCCTTATATTATGTCATTTATGCTATGTTATATATACGTGCACTGAGCGTATTGCTCAGCCGTTACTTTCTTTCCATGTCCTAAAACGACAGGTACCTAAGGTTAGACTGGAGCCTTTGGAGGACACGCATAGGATGTGAGCTACCTTAGACTTCTTCTCCTCTTGCCTTCATATATTTATGCTTGTTTAGTCTTCCTTTAGTTCATTTATTTTATTTATGTTTTGGGCTTATGTTTGGGGAACCGATGTTTGATTCCAGTTATCCCTTTGGTCATGTATGTTTATGACATATTACCTTGCATGCTTTGATGACACATCATAATTATCCTGTGATATTCCGTTTATCAAAATAGGGTGTTACAATTATGGTATCAGAGCCAAGGCTTCGACCTGTAGGCTCTAAAATGCAACATGTGGCTAGTGGGTAGTCACCAGAAGCTTCCTAAGTCAACACTTGTTATTCCACGTATTGATGTTTTCAGCACCTTATTGTTTTAACCATGATGTTTTCTTCGGAATTGTTTTACTAATATGGATTGAACAACTGCCATCCATACTTAGTTACATGTCATTGTTTTTATGCGCGATGTTTCTTGCGAATGTTGACTAATATTGACTGAACCACAATAGTTCATACTTAGTCACACGTTTTCTATTTAGTTTTAGACAGTTTGCTTTCGTTCATTCTTTTCATGTATTCATTTCATACATTCATATCATTGTCGCAAGAATTATGACTAAGTAATGGTTGGTACAGGACTGGCCCTATTTAGTCGCATGTGCTTTTATCGAAACTTTTAACTTTGGACCAACCCATCGGCGTCCACTTTGCTATGTCTTTGTTTTGGTGGACCGACCCACATGCGTTCACCCTCGCTCATATAAAAAGTTTTTTAAACTGCATCATGCATTTTAAACTGTTTCATGCATTATAAACTGTTTCATTGCTTTATACATTGTTCATTCATTTTATGTTCATCTCATATTACTTTAGACTTATCATGTATGTTGTATTGTTTGCATTGTGAAACGATTCATAGTCGTCCACACTATAACTTTCAAAGTTTATTTCATTACAGTCATAACTTTTTTTTTCACGTTCCCTCATTTATTGTTACGATTTATGTCGTCATACTATCATGGTTAACCTTATTTTCATGTTGATGAAGTTTTATACTCATTAATGTAAATTTGTCCCATGTTTCTTCATGTTAATTTTGCTTCATGTTAGACACGGATGGATTGTATTTAATCTTGTCTTCATGATAGCCATGGTTGGTTTTTATTTATCATGCTTCGTGCTGGCAATCATTCGATTTCATTTAATCGTGTTGTGTGCCTCTTGTACAACCAGAATTATGTCTACGCTAAATTAGCTAGGCTATTTCTTGTACCTTGATCATGTCAGATGGTTGATACCGTATCGATCATCTCATGTGAATCACATGTGTACTCCATGTACTATGTTCCCTATTTACTTCATGAACCATACTCCAGACGTATACCAGTTACCGCACTCCATGTGTTATATTAATCCATTTTCAATTCTCTCAAACATTTTGTTTTCTCATCAATGTGTTTAAAACATGATACCACTCTCAGCTTGGAGATTTTACGAACCAAAGACGAAGGCGATAAATCGGAGCAACCTGACTAGAATTACACTTAAACCACCAGATGTACCATTCATTCTATACTATTATTTTTGATTTTATGTCACATGATTATTCAGTGGTCTTTTCCAGCATATGAGTGTGAACCGGTACCAGCCGGCCACTCAGCTAAAAGTTACATGAATCACAGTCATGATAATGACCGTCGTTTAACTGCAGTCAAAGAGGTAATGACAACTACCGTAACAACAAATACTATGAAAATAACGATAAAAACTTAGGTTACGGACATGATCAGAAATACCAAGGGATTAGCAGTCCAACCGTTCCGCCAAATTCTGGTATAATGACCTTAGATTCTAAATCTCATTGTTTCACATCTCGATACTTATGTCAAGACATCCGCCAAGATACATGCCTCACGTATATGTTGGAGATACATGTCAAGACCCTAGTCAAGACACATGTCATACGCATATCCGATCAACACACGAGTTAGGACACATGACTCACGTTTATCATCTGAAACCTCCCTAAGTAATTCAGAATGCCTCCAAGGGGTATTACCATTCTGATGTGTCATGAATAAATCAGGCCATAAAAATTTTAACATCATCACCGGAGTATGTTCATCTTTGAACACGCGGTGTTCGTTCTGCGGGATGCAGGCGAAGCACATTCTGTAATAATTACGACGTTTTACTCCATGTATTAGCATGGCACTTTCATGTCTTGAGTTCATATTCCATTTATCCATGACCATAATGACGCGATTCGTACCATCCATGTGTACGAACTCATCCATTCAGTATGACGGTGAGATCCAATCTGCTAACGCACTTTCCTCCGACAGACGGGAGTTAAATATGACTTCATCTATGGATTATGAACAGTAACTCATGCTACGATAAGTCGTAATTCATATCAGATTATGTACAACGATGTTCAGACTCCTGAATACATTCAGCATGGTTTTCCATCAGGAAAATCTGTACAAGTCATTTATGTTTTCAAACATATGATCGTCATTCCATAGCTGTGAAAATTTCTAGCTATCATCTACAGCACGACTCCTGGAATTTCATTATCCAGAGTCAACCGATTACTTAAAATTTTCCAGGTGTATTTCAAAAAGGAAACTCTAAATATACCTCCCATCTGCAAGATGGATAATAACATCAAGCAGGTTAGGGAGCTGCACCAGTATCCAAGGTACTTCATCGCACGGTTTCCTTGAGCTAAACGAGTTGAAGGATCAGCCGCAGAGAAATCTGAACAAAGTTCATTCATCCGGTGCATCAGCATGTTGTGCACCGGTTCTGCTTATTGAGGAGAAGACGATAACATGAGATTATGTATTGACCACTATCGATGTAAACAAATCACCATTCATAACCGTTAATTCCCTCCACGTATTTACGACGTATACGATCGACTACAGAGTGCTAAGCACTTTTCCAAAAACAAATTACCCTCTTACTGAAAACAGTGGCGAGTGAAAGAGCAGGACATTTCTGTGACTACTTTTCGCACACATTTAGGTCATGCTAAGAGCAGGACATTTCTATGATATTAACCAAAAACATAAAAACTAAAATAATTCTATAATTCTAACTATTATAAGAATGAATGGATCATATATTAACATAATAAAAATTCAATTGTAAATAAAATAAATTCTATTTTCTAGCAAGTATCAAAATCACATGCGAGGACAAAGAGAGTAGCATTCAATTGACGACATACAAAGAGAATTGCACACATACAATGTTCTAACAAGTAACAAAATAAAATTCAATTTTCTAAGATAGTAACATTCAATTGACGATTTGACGACATACAAAGAGAGAGGCAATATAATCAATAATATATAAAAACTACAAATCTCTTAGAACAATTGAGAATTGTACTCTATCAAAGTCAAGAAAAAAAAGATAAATTTACCTGTTTCATCAAGATCTCGAAATTTGGAATGTTAAATTTACAAATTGAAAAAAGAATGTGTCGTGTTTTTTCCATATGCTCTCTAACAGGAAAAAAGGGTTTGTTGTTTACTTGGGCTTTATTTACATTGTTTTATTGGGCTTGAATTAAATTTTAAAATTTTATTTTTATTTTAAGGATACTAACTAAATAAAATAGAAAACAGATTTGAAGGACCGGGTGCGTTTTAGACACATTTGAGAAAAATCGATTTTTTTTTAAAAAATTAACACTACGTCAAAAAAATCCATAGGGGTCACGGGCACCCACCGGACCCCCTGGCTCCGTCCCTGTTCATGATGTTGATTTGTCTCATGAATGCTCCTATAGTATTATGGACATGATGGATGGAATTTCCCAAGAATTCATAAGCGAATTCATTATTGTTTTATCATTCACAATCCGATTTTCTCTAAGTCTAGAGAAGGGTATGAAGACCATAGTCGCACTATGTTGCCAATTTTATGACCGCAGAAATTTCACCCGAAATTCCTGTAGGAATCCTGGTTGATTACAGTGACACGCTGAACCACATTGATTCTCACGGTTAATCTTATCATGACTCAGCTTATGCATAAAGGAGAGAACCCTACACTAAGTTATGTTTTCCAAGAAATCCAACACTAAGGGTAGTCTAATTGTAGAGACTTATAGTTTTCCAAACTTCCAGGTATACAGTTTCTATGAATCAATCTGCATTTAAGTTCATATTTAAGACTCTGTCATACCAGCAGGCTAAGATAGAACACCAACGGATTAAGGGACATGATCTCCATGGATTCTGTTCTTGGACCATCGCACGCAGATGAAACATGATGCTATCGGAATTGTCTTCCACCGTTTGACCAAGTCTGCAAAATCCTTTCATCCGTAAGGATTTCACAGCTAGCAGGTTATCAAACATGTTCCAGTCAAAGATCGTACAATCACTGAACACTCTATCAGCTATCATTCTCAGAGGAAGACTCACGTACGCATTCATTCATCGTTACGTTCACGTCCTTGTAAATTTTACGTGTTTCTTTCGCATTTACGTTCATGACAATATTCACGTTTATGACCGTATTCTACCTTAAGATCCACGTTTCACTTTCATTCCGAGAAGTTTGTAGAAAGCTTGGGAGACCAGACTCGAGCTTGATAAACTCATCAACTTCAGGCTGATGCTTCACGTCTCGTTTTATGTCTTACCTCATACCGTTGGCATTAGAGCCTTAGCCATCTCATGTCCATGATATGTTTCACATGTTATGTTCATTCCACGTTCCTTATATCGCGTCCACGATGGGTGGCACGTATTGCGTTCACCATATGATACAATTACCATATCTCCACGTATCACGTTCACAATTGCTCACGTATCACGTTCACAATTGTTCACGTACTACGTTTCAGTATGTCTCATACTTCATTGCTAAGACGTTTCTTATGTTACTGATTCCAGACTTCTTTGCATCGTAACTTGTTGTTATCCTTTCACGTTTCTTTCTTAGCCACTTGATCAGATTCATGAGAACCCATCTCACGTTGGTGAACCAGAAATTTTCTGTATCATCAAGACAGGGTCATGAAGACCAAGGTTTACTAGTTTTCGTCAGGACCTGTTAGAGGAACGTTTCTAGCGTAAGCCACTTGGAAACGGAGGAGTCCATCTGGACCCTTATCCCTTTTTTTCTTTCCATGAGTGAGATATATTCTTCTCAATTATATCACGTTTCATGTCCCCTTTAGTCATGACACGCTCCATGTCTTTTCCAGTCTTGTCACGTCCCTTACAACTTCTTGTATCTCTAATTAGAGGACGAACGGTCCTTTTAGAGGGGAAGAATGGTAAAATCCGCAACATATTTTTTTTTCGACTCTAATTCGAGGATGAATTATTCTTTTAGAGGGGAAGAGTTGTAAAACCCGATTTAAAATCCTATGAACAATACACGTGAACAGTAAATACATGAAAACACGATAAAAATAAAACTTTCCATTTATAATATTAATACACATGTCACGACATTAAATAACGAACATTAACGAAGATTATAGATGTGTCACGATCACGATTACCATATTCACGATAAACAATCATGAACATACACGACTATAGTATTTAACTTTTAAAAAGCTTTGGGTTCCTTTGTGGGGCCCATGTAGCCGCGGCTAGACAAGAAAGAAAGGAGAAGGTGGGCTTTTGGCCCATGAACCAATGTAAACCCATGTTTAATCAAAACACAGGAAAGCTATTATCATAATTAGGTTTAACAAAAAAAGAAGGAAACCCTTGCTCCTCTTCTTCCTTGCCGCCGGCCATCATCAACACCAAAGGGTGTTCTAGTCGATTTTGATCATTGATAATTGGGTTTACGTGTTCGTGATCATTAGCCTTTTCATTCCACGCATTCGGTATAATCATAAAACCCTTTTCTTTTATTATGAATTCATTTAATTAATCTTGAAAACAAGCAATAAGAACGTGATAGATTAATTAAAAACCATGAATTAGGGTTGGTTAGGTTCGGGTCTGATTAGGTCAAGACACAGCCGAGACCCCCAAGGTCTCAGCTTGTTTTTATTAGCACCATTGAGACCATGTAAGGTCTCGGCTTGGTTGTTTTGTTTTGGATGCAAGAAAAGGACCCCGACACTAGGTCGGGGTATGTTAAATGGTTGTTGTGGTTAAGTTTAGTGTCAATTGAGACCCCTCCAAGGTCTCGGTGGGACTTGACTTTAGACCGGATCAAACACAGTGGCAACTGGCTCAAGCCGGTGTCACTTGTGGTTCAAGCAGTGGGAACCCCGGCTACAGCTGGGGTGTGTTTTGGGCTAACAGTGGGAACCACCGGCTAAAGCCGGTGGTGATTTATTGAAGACAGTGGCAACCGGCTAGGCCGGGTTAGCCACTGTCAAAGGGGGTGTTTGGCTCGGGTTATTTAGGAACACCGGGTACGGGCTCGGGTTAAATTTTAAAACCCGGACTCGGGTTTCGGGACATATTAAAAATCAGAAAACATGTTAATTAAATTAATTACTAGGCTTTTAATTTAGTTAATTTCATGAATTAGGATAAATATTAAAATTTATATTACATGTATAACCTAGAGTATTTTTACTTAGCTTAATTTGATTAAAACATGTATTTTAATTAAATTCGTATAACGTATAGTTTAATTAAATTAACCAGTTATTTAATTAAATGAGCTATAATCATGACTTGTATTATACTAATTAAACTTTACTTATTATTTATAATCCATTATAATTATGGGAACTTACTATTTATGGAAACCTACTATTTTTAGAAAGTTACTTAGTATTACAATACAAGTATTATAATATGTTACTACATGATTAATACTTAACAGAACATCAGAATAACTACAGAATACATAGTAAAACAGTAAAACATGACAGAATACGTATAATAAGCTAACAACACTCAGAACCAGTAAAGCACGTGTAATTTAGACAACTCATACACATCAATATTTCTTATGTAGTATTATTCGTCAAGGCGGAGTAGTTTCTTCATCGTTTTCATTAGCTTATACTGGACATAAGGTACGGATTTCCTGTCCTTCCGTAAGGACAATCTCTTACTTCATTAGGACTTCCCGTATGCAGCCAACTATTTTCCCCAGTAGTTACAGATTAAATACTTATGTTTATTAGTTACCTTAGCCATATACATGCATGACCAGTTTCACCTAGTTATGGAGGTACCATAACCATAATACTAGAATCAGTAGTGTTATGACTTCACCACGGTGGAATGATAGCTCGTGGCGTCCCTTTTCAGTTATTTGGCCATTATATTATTATATTATCATGTGGGGCGTATGGGTGCATCCTAGTTACATGTTTCAGTCAGGATTTCATGGTGAATGTGGTGTGTGCCTTGCATCCTTCACAATGAGATGATCCCTCCTACCCACTTACCAGTTAATTAGAGGCATCCCCTCTAATTTGCATGACGAGGTCACCCCTCCAAGTATTCATGCATGTTGTTGATCTCATGACCTATATTGGATTTTGGTATATTAAACTAATACATATTTTCATAAGTAAACATAAGCTATCTTTCATAACTAAAACCAGTAAACATGCTATAATCCCAGGTTTTCCAGGACTTATTCATTTCTGCTGTTTTTCATGCTCTACATTTCTTTCCTATATTATGTCATCCATGCTATGTTATATATCTGTGCACTGAGCGTATTGCTCTGCCATTACTCTCTTTCCATGTCCCAAAACGGCAGGTACCTAAGGTGTTAGGACCTTTGTAATAGACATTTGTAATAGATAAGATAGGAGGTATGTAGTTCCTCCTGGTCCTAGTAGTAGTAGGAGCAACACGTGCTCCTGGTCTAAGTAGAAAGTCAAACATTATTATTTTGAGTAGTTTATTAGAAAATGCAAGAGATATGTTAGTAAAGGATATGCATATCAGAAGTTACATGTTTTGGTTTAATGTAGTATTAGGGTTTCCTTGTAGTATAAAAGGAACCATTGGTAGAAGGGTTATATTCACCTTCATCAAACATTATTCATTTCATATTAATAGTGGAAATCCTTAGTAAGGATCAAGTTACTGTGTGTTCTATCTAGAGTCTCTCTGTGAATAGACTTGTGATTACAGAAGTCGTTCACCATCCTTAACAGACTGTAAGATCCATATCTAGTGGACCCAACAAGTGATATCAGAGCCTGGGAGAGTCTCTACTCAAGAAGAATCAAATTTTCTTTTTACTAACATCTTTGTTTAATCACGTTTGCCTCTAGTTCTACTGAACCAGGAGGAGCAAGCACCTCTAAAACACAACAACCTCAGCAAATCGTTGCTACTGTTTCCAATAGAAATGGAAAATTCCCACTCTTGAAGAAGGATGAGTATGATAGTTGGGTCATGAAGATGGAATGCTGGATCACCAATACTGATCTAGACCTTTGGAAGATTGTCCATAATGGAAACAGCAAGAAAACTACTGGTAGAGACAAGAATGGTAATATCACCATTCTCGATCCTGAAACTCATGAAGAAATCACTGCTGTTTAGAAGGAAATCGAAGAAAAAACTATTTTGCTTCAGTCCTTCCTGATGATCACATGGGTGACTTTTATCACTTGGATGATGCTAGGGAGATTTGGAATGGAGTAAAGGCAAGGTTTGGAGGGAATGAAGAATCAAAGAAGATGCACAGATCAATGCTGAGATATGAATTCATAGAATTAAAGATCTCTGAAACTAAAGGTATTCATCAAGGGTATGACAGGTTCCAAAAGATTCTTAGCCAGTTGAATCAACTCAGGTCCAAACCTGACAATGGCGACATCAATGCCAGGTTTCTTAGAGCCCTACCTCACTCATGGAATCAGGTAGTCATCTCTCTAAAAGCAAAAGGATACATTGACTATCTTAATTTTGATGACTTTTTTTATAAACTCAAAACCTTTGAGACTCATGTGAGAGGATACTTAAGTGATTCCTTTCCTACTCCTGCTAACTCTGCTTTTGTGAGTTCCATGGGATATAGTCCAATGTCTTATGCTAGTAGCCCAAGCTATACTTTGTCATCCCAACATACTTCTACTCCTGAACCAAAAGCTAAGACTAGTAGCATGGTAGAAGTTGTTCTTCACTCTTTTGTTGCTGATGTTAATCCACCACAGCAGCTTGCTTTTGATGATTTCAAACAGGTTGATAATCTTGACTTGGATGAAATGGATCTAAAATGGCAGATGGCTATGCTCACTCTCCGGGTTCATAAGTTTGAAAAGAAAGCCGGTCGAAAATACAAATACAACCCGAGAGATCCATCCGGGTTTGATAGAAGCAAGGTCAGATGATATAACTGCCAGCAGCAAGGACATTTTGATAGGGAATGCCCTAACAAAAATGACCAGGAGAAGAACAAGTATTCAGCCTTTAAGGTTCAAGAGCTAAAGGATGAAAAGAAAGCTTTGGTGTCTGTTGACTCTATGGTTAACTGGAATGATCATCTGACTGCTACCTTGGAATCAGCTGAAGCTTCTACTGATGTATTTGCTATGATTGCTGGGAATTTATCTGATGTTGAGGAAGCCGAAGAATTTGCTCTTATGGGAATCTCGCCTCAGGTACAAAATTTCCCTCTTGGTTGTCATTATAAATACTTAGAACTACTGACGCAATACAATGAACTAAATGAGCAAAATGACAAATATTTTCTAGAAGTTCAAGCATATAAGAGTTCTTTAAAAACATCAGAACAACAAAAGAGGTGGCTTTAAGATACTCAACGTGAATATGAGGATAAAATTAGAATTTTAAGCATTGATTTAGAAAACACCACTAATATGCTTACATATACTGAAAAACTAAACAATGACAGCATTAAGGCTAAGCAAGACATGCAAGAAAAATTGGATGCTACACTTTTACGATTTGAAAAATGGCAAAAAGCACCCAAAAATCTTTCAAAGTTAATTGATAGTAGTATGTCTGGTAGGACTAAGAGAGGTTTAGGCTTTAATAAATATATTGATTCAGAAGATGTATTTGATTTATCTTTTTCAAGTGTCTTTGATCCTGACAAGGAGGAGGAGGGAAAACCTAGTTACAATATGTTTAAACCAGTTGCAGCAATGCATGCTGTTCCTCCACCTCTTACAGGAACTTTTATGCCCATATCTAGGCATACTGACTTGGATGGATCACAGATGCATGAGTCTCCAAAAAGCTCTACTAATACTAATGACTTTATCTCTTGTACTTTTAGTGATAAGGCTAGTGACTATGCATCCTGTGGTTTAAGTGAAGAGTAAAGACCTTCAAGTTCCAAGACAAATGACCCTGCTGCTACTAGTGCTAGGATGAGTGATGAGAGAGTTGCTTCTACTTACACTGTTTCTAGTTCTAGTTTATTGAGTCCTAGGAAAGTTGATTCTCCAAGAATTATTTGTAATAAATTGAGCAGTGTGAAACAATGTCATTTGAATAAAAGGTCTTTTAAAACATGCCTTGTTTGTGGTAGTAAATTTCATTTGATTAAGGATTGTGATTTTTATGATCAAACTCCTTTAGTTTATCAAGCTTATCCTGCTCCTGGTCCACCAAGAGTTGCTCCTTTTTCTTCTAGAAGACTAAATCCATGTGCCCAATCTTATTCTTCTTCTAGAAGGACCTCTCCTTCAGCTTCTAATCTTTGGAGAAGCATTAGTTATACCTACAATAGACCAACCAACAACTATTTTCAAAACTTTAATCAGAATTATGCTTTTAATTCAGACCAAATGTATTTTGGGTTGGGAAATTTAGGTACTGTTGTTAAGCCCTCAGCAGGTTCTTCTTGGTCACAAAATAACACCCATATGATGAATAGGCAACCTAAGAACAACAGTGGATCTCATCAATCTTCGTGGCTATCTACTAAAGATCCACAAGGCAAACTCAAGCCTGAAAAGGTCTGGGTCCCCTTAAGACACTAACTTTTGCATATGACTTTTCTGTTGTTGTATATTACTCCATACCTACATCCTTCTCTTGGAATAGTTGATAGTGGATGCTCTAGGAGCATGATAGGAAATAAAGGACTTTTATCTAACTTTGTACCATTTCAAGGCGGAAAGGTCTACTCGGAGGTGGTGAAGGAAGGATCTCTGGCAAAGGAACAATTCAGACACCTAACCTTAATTTTGAGCAGGTCTACTATGTGGAAGCACTTCAACACTTCAACTTGATCTGTGTCTCTCAGATTTGTGACAAGAAGCAGTTTGTCCTCTTTACGGATTCTGAAGCACCGGTTGTGACAATCCGTCAATTTACGATTGATATTTTATTCTCAAATATTATTTCAAAATATTATTTTAATGATACAATATGAACTCACTTATTTTTGGGAAGAAATTTGGATTTACGTCTTGGAGTAGCATCGACTACGTCTAAACCGGAGGATTCAACGTTACGTGCTTACGTTTACATACACCGTCCTTGGTGACAGTCCGACATTTCAGAAAATAAATTTTTCCATGAATATTATTTTGGAGTTTTAAATTTGTGTTGGTTCATAAACTCACAAGTTTACGAGAAGAGATTAGGACTTACGATTTTATTTTAACGTCCTTTACGACTAAAACGGAAACCTTAGGATTACGTATTTACGTTTTCAAACTCCGTTTTTGATGAAACAATTTTTATTGGATTCGTTTTGTGACGTTGATTCATAATTTATAAAAACGTTTTTCGTAAAACGACCCGAGGGCACGCAAATCGAGGAAACTAGAATCGAGGAGTACCCGTAAATAATTGGGGATGAGACAAAACAAGTTTTGCCCCACCCCCAATATGGGACGGTTTAAGCATTGCCACCACACACTTGATGTGTCAAAGTGGTAGATTAATGCTTCCACTTGTCTTACCAAGCTTACTTTGTAAGCCATGTCTTACACTAAACCACTAGCACTCAAAACAACTCAAACCAAAACTAGCAACTCATTTATCCACTCATGCAAAACACACAATCCTCTCATCTCTCTCTATCTATGCCGTCCATATCCTCACCATAAACACCATCATTGATCAAATTTAACCATAAACCTCATGTTATTTCTACATATGTTAATCTCCTTCAAAAGAGATGAAGATTGGTGGTGATTATAACATACAAGGAGGAGTTTTTATGGAGTCTTGAGGATGATTTTCCACAAGGTGTTTATGAAGATTGGTGGTCATAAAGATGGTCTTGGTGCATCACAAGTTTCTCCATCAAAATCCATGTTTTGATCAACCTACATCATCATGGTGGTATAAAGATTGTCCTCCTCATCTTCTTGTTATTTTGATTATGTAAACATGTATTTTATTTCCTATTGTATATATTTATGATGATTATATGATGATAAAAATGTTATGTGGGGATTTGTTGTTGATAAACATGATTAAAAAGGTGAAAACCATATTAAACAAGGTTAAAATCTTGGTTAAATTTGATGGCTGTATAAAACAGTAAAGAACCATATGGTAATCTGATAAAATGATGAAGTAGAATGGATTTACAGTAAGCTATGGGTCTTGTACACATGTGAGAGTTGGCCATGCAATGGAATCATTGTAATGAGTGAGATATGACCAAAACAAGTTTAAGGTATAAATCTGAGGTTACTGTTTTGGACGATTTTTAGAAAATATTTAGAAGATGATTCAACAGTAGCTATAGAAGAGTTAGATGTAGCACATATCATTTAGTTTATGTGATAAAAATTTGAGCTTCTATCTCCATATAGAACTCAAGATATGGCAGTTTTGGTGAAGATGAAGTTAAAAAACAGATTTTTGGAAATTAAAGAATAATACTATTATATAAGCACTCACATTTTAATATATACAATGTAAAATAAAAACCCACTAACTTATAAAACTTATTTATATAAATATATATAAAAGGTTAATCAAATGGATAAATTATATAAATGATGGTGAAATAATGTTTATAAGTCATAAAAACTATAAACATGATTTTTACGACTTTTTCGGCTATTGCCGTAAAATTAACGTTTTTGTTAAATAAAACTTAGATGGTTGGACCCGTCTAATGAAAACTTTATAAAACTTATATAATGATATATAGACATGTATAACAAGCAAAAACCGATAAAAACCCGAACTATAGGACATACGGACATTAACAAGTTAAATAAACATATTGGACTAATAAATGGACTAAATAGGATAAAAACTAGTAAAAAGAATCTATTGGGCTTAACCCATTTAGGCCCAACTTGTAAAGTTTAAGTACTGATAATATAAGTACAAAATGGATTAAAATAAGTTAAATAACTTATAATAAGCTTATTGGACTTAAGACATGTAAACGGGTAAAACTAGTAAACTAATATAAAAGTTATCGACATATAACACTAAAAGGAGTAAACGAGAATATGTAAACCCACTTGATCATCATATATATATAATCATCATATGTATACATACTTGTTATTTTTATAAATTCATTGGACATGAGTCTAAGACGAGTATTATTTGTCTAGGTTTCCGTGATTGAAGCACGTACCGTACGTCCGAATTGCCGATAACCCGCCTTCCCACATCAACGTGAGTTCATAGCTTCGCACTCTTTTAAATGTTTTTATAAATGTTTTATAAACCCACGAGGGAGATTACATGTTAGTTTTTATAAAATAGGACACCATTTGTCCCGATTGTTTGTTTACTGATTTTGGACCCGAATGATTGAATGACCCGATTGTATGACCCGATAAATGATTAAAGGACCCGATAAATGAAATTAAATGGATTATTAAAGTTAGGTTATGTCACTAAAAGTCCCATTAGCATGAATTGTGAACTACCGGGAGTTGGTAGACGCTTATGCATTTAATAGTACTATTTGGGGACGATCACCCCAGTTCGCGCCTTGACGGTTGATCCCCGTCGTGCCACATTGATTGGTAAGCGAATTTATGTATGAGAAGATTTCCATAGCGTGACCTTTGTGACGACACGCTACTTTAGATGGGCAAAATTGGTATCGGGTTAGCTACCCGTTGTTGGTTTAGTAAGGTAACAATGTCATGCGGCTTATAATAATCCAAAACTAACGAAATACTAATAGACGCTCCGAATTACGATGTATTGCCTGACTAGCAATACAGGGTCATACTATTGATATTATGTTCGTGTTTTGGTTTTCATAACCATATTCATATAACGGTTTTTATTTAATCTATACAACGTTATAAAACGTATTGTATGATGTTTTTAACGACAATGGTTCGTATAATGATTTTTAAGGCAAATGCCTATATTATGATTTTCGATAAGAATTTGTATAAAATGATTTTGGCTATTTCATGGCCTATCAAAATGATTTGTACAAGATGATTTTCAGTAATAATTTTATATTGATATTATATTGATAGTTTATTAAACTCTATGAATTCACTCGGCGTTATCGCTGACCTTTTCTTTTAACATGTTTTATCTCAGGTACTTGAAGGTAATTCTCGGGAAGACGACAAGAATTCATGGCCCGCACCTAAACAATATTTTTCCATTCAAATACTTTGTAAAACTTTGTATGAAATATAATGACTTGGGACCTATGTAACTTTGATATTTATGAATGGAAATGATTTATTATTAAACGACGCGATTTTTATGCGTTGTCTATGATGTGAGTAATGTGCTATCCCTTAACACCAACGAGTCTTCCGCTGTACTGAGTTGTATAAATTTGGGGGTGTTACACCGGTGTTATCCAAAGACTTTAAGCTATCAGATGACTCCCAAGTTCTACTCAAGATCCCTAGAAGACACAATCTCTATAGTATCAAGCTGAATGAAGTTAATCCTACTGGTCAACTAGCTTGTTTGGTTGCCAAAGCATCAGAAGATGAAACCACCAAATGGCATAAAAGGATGGGACATGTAAACTTCAAGACAATTCACAAACTAGCGAATATGAACATGGTCTCTAGTTTACCTCCAAAAACTTTTAGAAATGACATCAATTGCCTTGCGTGCAGCAAAGGCAAACAACACAAAGCATCCTTCAAGGCCATTACTGCTCTCAGCCTCATAACTGAACCATTGCAGCTACTACACATGGATTTATTTGGTCCAACCTCCATTAGGAGCATTGACCATAAAAAATACTGTCTTGTGGTAACTGATGGGTATAGCAGGTTTACGTGGGTTTTCTTTCTGGCTGCTAAAAGTGAGACCTACTCGGTTCTCAAAGACTTCATAACACTCATTGAGAATCAGCTGTCCAAGAAGGTGAAAGGTATCCGATGTGACAATGGAACAGAATTAAAAAATGTAGACCTCATAGCACTTTGCAATTCCAAAGGTATCAAAATAGATTATAGTGCTGCCAGGACTCCTCAACAGAATGGTGTTTCATAAAGGAAGAACATGACTCTAATAGAAGCTGCAAGAACCATGCTTGTAGATTCCAAGCTTCCAACTATGTTTTGGACAGAAGTTGTCAACACTGCAAGTTATGTGTTGAATAGGGTTTCAATTACCAATCCGCATAAGAAGACTCCCTATGAGCTACTCACAACCAAAGTCCCCAACATTGCTCATTTGAAGCCATTTGGTTGTCCTGTTACCATTCTGAATACTAGTGAATATTTGGGGAAATTTATTGGCAAGGCAGATGAAGGCTACATTGTGGGATATTCAGCTCACTCTCGAGCTTATCGTGTCTATAATCTCCATGCCAAGCGTGTTATTGAAACTATTAATCTCAGGTACTTATAGGAGAAGACAAACATCCAAGGCAAAGGTCCTGAATGGTATATTGATCTTGATTATCTTAGTGATTCATTGGGATATTTTTGTTTCAAAACTAACCAAGATGCAGGTCCACAAGTGTTTGCAACTTCTAGTGCAGGTGCTCATTCTAGCTTTTCGGACTCAGATGAGGATGATGACATTTTTGTTGTTCCATCCTATTCCACCACAGTCTCTCCTAACACCAATGCTACTCCTATTGATGCCTCTACATCAGACATTGTGGACTCACAAGGAGCTCATGACACACTGCTCAAGCAAAAAAAAGATGCCACTACAACAGCTGCTCAAGGAGGCTTTGATTTTCCTTTGAGTACTCCTGTTGTGCCAATTCCTCCTAGTGATCCTAATGTTACTCCTAGTGCACGTTTAACACCTATTGGTAGTCCGGTTAGTCATCCTGCTTCCACAACTAGGTTCTCTAGTCCTTATGACTTGGGAAACTATCAAAAGAAGACTTCTACTAAGCTGGATGATATTCATAAGCATCAAATAGATGGTATTTTCGACTCTACTTCATATGATGATGACTTTGTTGGGAATCTTAATAAATTGGCACCAGAAGTGGATGTAGCTCCTATTCCTGTTCAGCAGATCAATAAAGACCATCCTACTACTCAAATCATTGGAGATCTTGGTTCTACTGTCAAGACTCGCTGCATGCATAAGAAAGCAACGTCTGATCATCATGCTCGTGTGAACTACATTGAAGACCAAAAGCACAATAATCACACAGACTTTCTTCACTGTCTGTTTGCTTGTTTTCTTTCACAGGTAGAACCTAGGTCAGTCTCACATGCTCTTGAGGATCAAAGTTGGGTGGAGGCTATGTAGGAGGAGACGCAGCAGTTCTTGTTTTAGAATGTTTGGATACTAGTTGACTTGCCAGATGGAAAGACAACATGTTGGGAATTATTTGTTAAGTGTCAAGTACTGTTAGTGTTATGTAAGTACCGTTAGTGTTAATGCGGTACATAGTAAGTACTACTACTTATAAAGTAAGTACCGCTATGATGATTAGGACAAATATATCTTTGTATAAGATATGTCATAGTTATAGTTAGAGTATATCTTATGTGATATACCTAAATAGTTAGAATATTGATAATATATCGTCTGTGATATAGTTGTCTTTATAGAATATTCTAAGGTTTCTAGGGTTCCTTACTCTATAAAAGGAACATAGGTACAATGTCTTTCATGTACCTCATACAAGTCGATTAATAAGAGAATCGAATAGTTAAAAGTAATTCTGTTCTTCTGTGCTTTATAAGTTAGATTCAGCATAACTTATTTAGAGTTTAGTAAGAGTGCTCAAAGTGTTTTAGTTTGATTACAAACTATTATACTAGTTCTTAACAGAATATAGATCCAACCAAAGGGATCAAAAAGTGGTATCAGAGCTTGTTGAGAAACTCTGAAAAAGAAGAACACGAACCTATACACTCCACACATACCAAATCTCAATGTCTCAACCAGATGGTGTTAATGCTCACTTGGATGATGTTTAGAACACTGATCTTGTTCTACCACAAGGACAACCACAAGTTGTGTATCCTACACCAACACAAGGTGCTCAAGTCGTGAATGATGTAACTACCTCTACACCAACACCTTCTAATACTCTGTGTGCTGTTGAACTCCCAGTTCTCAAAGGTGACAATTATGAGACTTGGGCTATGCAGATGGAACATTACTTGAATCACACAGATCATACTGTGTGGCAAGTTATCAAGAATGGGAACACACCAAAGAAGTTACACTGGTTGCCAGACGGTACATGCTATGCTCTACCTGCTGTGACTGCTAAGTAGATACAAGCAGAGATCAGAGAAAGAAAAGCCAGAACTGCTTTGGCTATGGCTCTTTCTGAAGACATTCTACCAAGCTTTCATCATTATAAAGATGCCAAAGCTATGTGAATGCTATAAAACTTAGATTTGGAGGCAATGACAAATCTAAGAAAATCAAGAAGATTGTTCTTAAGCAAGAATTTGATAACTTCTCAATTACCAGCATGGAGGGAATCCATGGTGGATATGGAAGGTTCAGCAAGTTGCTTATTCAGTTAGCAGTTTATGGACAAGTAATCCCTAATGAAGAAGCTAATCTAAAATTCTTAAGTAGTGTTCCACCAGAGTGGAATGCAATGGCTATGCACTTCATCACAAGAGATGATTTGGAAATAATTCTGTTTGATCATCTCTACAACAATCTTAGAGCATATGAGATGGATGTGAAAGGCATTAAAGTAAAGACAGCAACTGCTTCAAAGTCTAATTTGGCTTTTGTGTCAGATGGGAACAACGTTACTTACTTTCAAAATACCGCTAGTGGATCTAGCATCGGTACTTACTTCACAAATACCGCTGGAGGACTTACAAGCAGTACTTACCCACAAAGTATTGAAAGCAATCCTATGATCTCTCAAAATCCAAATGGAAGGTCTTCACCATTGTTTAGTGACAATGATGCCTTCTCATTCTTTGTTGGACAAGACAACAGGCCAAGATTAACTCTCAATGACTTGTTCCAAATGGATGATGCTGATGTTGACGAGATGGATCTTAAATGGCAAGCTGTTATGGTGTTAGTAAGATCTAATAGGTTCTTCAAGAAGACTGCAAGAAAAATGACTGTTGATCCTAATGAGCCATTAGGATATGACAAGTCTAAAGTTGAATGCTATAAATGTGGAAGGAATGGACACTTTGCAAGAGAATGCAATAGAGATAAAGCTGAGACAAGCAATCTGAAGTCCAAGAACAGCTATAGAACCAGTCCAAGAATAACTGAAAGCTTTCCAAGAGGAAACAGCAGGAGTCCTAAAGGAACCAAAGCATTGGTTACTGTAGATGGAGTGGTGAATTGGGCAAAAGAAAAAGAAGAAGAAGAGCTTGGATTAATGGCTCTCTCTCATGAAGATAATGAGGTACACCCTTGTTCTAAAGATCGTATTCTTAAATTTAATAGTCTAAAAGTAGAACTAGAGGAACAGTATCAAAAGGTTAACACATGCACTGTAGAAGTAGAGGCTTTCAAACAGGGTGTTGTTAAACTAGAAGATAATATAGTTTTGTACAAAAAGGCTAAACAAAAATATGAAGAGAAAATTAGGATTTTGACTCTTCAAATGAGGGAAAAAGATGTGGAAATAAAAGCTTTTGAAAGACAACTTTTAAAAATAAATACAGAAAATGAAGCTTTAAAAACCAGTCTTTGTAAATAGAGGGAAGTGATTAGTCAATGGCAACAATCCTCTAAGGGATTGGGAAAATTGATTAATTCACAAATGGGGTATTATGATAAAACATGCCTAGGATATATTGAGGATCAACCTGGGATAACCTTAACTACAAGGACTTATCAAAAGGGATTTTTGATAGTTCTGGTGAGGTAGATGATACACCTGAAAATGATAGATATGCTGAAGGAATGAAGGCAGTTCCTCCACCAGTATCTGGAATTTTCATGCCCCTTGTAATAATACTAGTATAGAGTCTAAGATTAATAATGTCTTTAACTCTAGTACTGTGTCTCAAGAAAATACTGATGTGACCAAGAAAATTGTTTATCCACCTCTAATGAATAACTTTGTTCTTAGGAATCTAAGACTAGTTCTGCTCTCAAGCAGGTAAAAACCCCTAGCAAGATATTGGAAAACACTAAACAACATACTAAAAACAAAAGGGCTGGTCTAGGTTTTGAAAAAGTAAAGTCAAAACAACCTTTTGGGTCTTCTTTAAGAAGAAAAGGATGTTATGTTTGTGGTAGTCTAAGTCATTTTATCAAAGACTGTACATTACATGAAGATAAAATTGTGAAACAGAAGGCTACACAAAGGGTCATGAAAAACAGTAATAGGAAAAATGCACAGGGTAATAGGAAACAGAAACTTAAAGATGACAAACCTAAGTTTGATCACACAAGGGTAGTTAAACATGTTATAGATAATCCTACAAAAAGTTTTGTTCCTAGGGCAGTACTTATGAAGCAAGGACTTGTATCCTTAAAGTCTGGTAAACCAAGTACCGGCAAGCCTAAATCTACAAGTACTGCTAGACCAAACTCAAGTACTGTTGGTTTAAAGTCTGTAAAACCAATGTTCTCCAAGACTTCTAAGAAGGTTTTTGAAAAAGTTAAAGCACCCAGAAGTAAGGACAAGAACAAACCAATACAAATGTGGGTTCTTAAAAGAGATATACCATGTGTTAAAGCAAGTACCGCTAAAGCAGTACTTAAGTCAACGAAGTCAAAGCACATAGAGTCACCCTATGAATTTGACTACATAAATGAAACCATTAAGTATAAGAGTAAAAGTAGCATTACTGGGAATGCTTCAGTACAAACTCTAAAATGTGTAGGTCCCACAAGATCCAAGCCAAATGTGGCTTGGGTCCCTGTTAAAAACTAACAAGTTTTATTTGTGTGCAGGGGCATCTCATTGATGAATTAAAAGATAAAGGAATTGTAGATAGTGGATGCTCAAGACACATGACAGGGAACAAAGATTTTCTTGCTGACTTTGAAGAATTCAGAGGAGGTCCAGTAGCCTTTGGGGGTAGCAAAGGTAGAATCACTGGCAAAGGTAGAATCACTGGCAAAGGGAAAATCAACACAAGAAAGTTGGAATTTGAAGATGTCTTCTTTGTAAAAGAATTGAATGAGTTCAATCTCTTTTCAGTATCACAAATGTGTGATAAGAAGAACAAGGTGCTATTCACAGACAAAGACTGCTTGGTGTTGTCCAAAGACTTTGAGATGCCCATGGAATTTCAAATACTGCTTAAAGTACCCAGGCAAGAAAATATGTACACCTTTAATCTTCATACTATTACTCCAACAGGTGTACATTTTTTCTAGCTAAGGCTTCTTTAGATGAGTCAAATTTATGGCATAGAAGGTTAGGTCATGTGAATTTCAAGAATCTTAATAGATTGGTTAAAAGGAATTTGGTTAGAGGTCTACCTAACAAATCTTTTCAAAATGATTTCACATGTGCTGCTTGTCAAAAAGGAAAACAACATAGAGCCTCTTGTAAGACCAAGATTGTAAATACTGTGACAAAACCTTTGCATCTCTTGCATATGGATTTATTTGGTCCAGTTTCTATAAGAAGCATTAGCCATAAGACCTTTTGTCTAGTCATAACTGATGATTATAGTAGATTCAGTTGGGTTTTCTTTTTAGCCCTTAAAAGTGAAACAAGTGAATTACTAAAGGATTTTATCACTTTAGTTGAAAAGCAGTTCACTAAACAGGTTTTAATCATTAGGACTGATAATGGAACAGAATTTAAGAATGCAGATTTTGATGAATTATGTAGGTCTAAAGGAATTAAGAGGCAATTTAGTAATCCTAGAACTCCTCAACATAATGGAGTATCTGAAAGGAAGAATAGGACATTAATTGAGGCTGCTAGAACTATGCTAGATGATTCACTTTTGCCAAATACCTTTTGGGCTGAAGCAATCAATACTGCATGTTATGTGTTAAATAGAGTCCTAGTAACTAAGCCTCAAAACAAAACACCTTATGAACTTTTGACTAATGTAAAGCCTAACATAAGTTATTTAAAACCTTTTGGGTGTCATGTGTCCATACTAAATACTCTTGATTATTTGGGAAAGTTTGATGGAAAGTCTAATCCAGGATATCTTGTAGGATATTCATTGCAAAGTAAAGCATATAGGGTTTACAATTTGGCAACTAAGAAAGTTGAAGAAAATGCTCATGTCAATTTCTTAGAAAATAAACCCAATGTTACAGAAATAGGTTATGCTTGGATGTTTGATTTAGATTATCTAACTAACTCCATGGATTACTACTCTTTACAAAAAGATTGTCAAACTAACAATGTAGGTGAGGAGTCAAGTGTAACTAATGCAGGTACTCAAGAATATGTTTCTTCATCAGATGAAGATGTTCACATCTATGTGCCAAATATGCCTACTGTTACTCCCATGTCTCCAACTCCCAAGAAGCAAACCATGCCATCAAATGATGATCAAGCCTCCCAGGAGCTTCAAAGGCTTCAAGATCAAGAAAAGAATGCTACATCTGCTAATAAGAATTCAGGAGAAGAATCTTTTGAGTCACAACACTCAGCAGTACATACTATACCTAGCGGTACTTCATCTGCAAGTACTGCTAAGTCAAAATCTGCTAGATCTGCTGACTCACTAGAAGTGATTTTGCAAGCATTGGACGATGAAGACTTATATGCCAGTCCAGCTGAAAGAATCTTCTCCAAAGCTTCCTATGATGAGCAAGGTGCAGTAACTGATTTCAATAATTTGGAAACTGAAATTCCAGTCAGTTCTATTTCCACTCATAAAGTCAACAACAACCATACTGCTACTCAGATTATTGGTGATCCAAAATCTACTGTACAAACCAGAAGACAACTACAAACTAATATTGAAACTCATGCACTAGTGAGTTATGCCAAACAACAGCAGAGAACAAATCATAAAGATACTCAGCATTGTTTGTTTGCTTGTTTCTTATCTCAAGTAGAGCCCAAAATATCTCTCAGGCTCTTGATGAAGAAAGTTGGGTGGATGCCATGCAAGAAGAATTAACACAATTTGAGCTACAAAAGGTTTGGATTCTTGTGGATCTTCCCTCAGGTAAAAGAGTGATTGGTACAAGATGGGTCTTCAGGAACAAGAAGGATGAAAGAGGGGTTGTTGTGAGGAACAAGGCAAGACTTGTTGCTAAAGGCTACAGACTGAAAGAAGGGATAGACTATGATGAGGTTTTTGCACCAGTGGCAAGGATAGAAGCCATTAGGTTATTTTTGGCCTTTGCATCATATATGGGATTTATAGTCTATCAAATGGATGTGAAAGTTCCTTTCTATATGGTACTATTTCAGAGGAGGTATATGTCTCACAACCTCCAGGTTTTGTAGATCCTAAATTCCCTAATAGAGTCTTTAAAGTTATCAAAGCACTTTATGGTCTGCATCAAGCTCCAAGAGCCTGGTATGCAACTTTATCTAACTTTCTGCTAGAACATGGATATAGGAGAGGAACCATTGACAAAACTCTGTTCATTAAGAAAAATGCCAAAGACATTATTCTAGTTCAAGTCTATGTTGATGACATCATTTTTGGTTCTACCAAGAAGACATGGTGTGAAGAGTTTGAAGCTTTGATGAAAGGAAGATTTCAAATGAGTTCTATGGGAGAACTAACTTTCTTTTTGGGACTACAAGTCAAACAAGGAAAGATGGAATATTTATCAGCCAAGATAAATATGTTGCTGAAATCTTAAAGAAAATTTCATGTATGGATACAAAGAGCACAAGCACACCTTTTGAAGCCAAAAAATCTTTATCAAAAGATGAACATGGAGAGGATGTTGACATTCATCTCTATAGGTCAATGATTGGTTCATTGATGTGTCTTACTGCTTCAAGACCAGATATAATGTTTGCTGTGTGTGCATGCTCAAGATTCCAAGTTCATCCAAAGGTGTCACATCTATATGTTGTGAAGAAGATTTTTAAATTTCTTAAAAGTCAACCTAATTTAGGATTATGGTATCCTAGAGACTCCACCTTTGAATTAGAAGCTTACTCAGATAGTGACTCTGTTGGAGCAAATCATGATAGGAAATCCACAACTAGAGGTTGTCAATTCCTAGGCAGAAGACTCATATCATGGCAGTGTAAGAAGCAAACCATTGTTGCTACTTCTACAACTGAAGCTGAATATGTAGTTGCTGCTCATCGCTATGGACAAGTACTTTGGATTCAAAATCAATTGTTGGACTATGGGTTAAATTTCATGAACACCAAGATTTACATTGATAATGAAAGTACTATATGCATTGTCAAGAATCCAGTATTTCACTCCAATACTAAGCATATTGAAAAAAGACATCACTTTATAAGAGATGCATATGACAAAAAGCTTATTCAAGTCTTGAAGATTCATACAGACAACAATGTAGCTGATTTGTTGACCAAGGCATTTGATGCAAAGAGATTCGAATTCCTGGTGACACACATTGGTATGCTCAACCAATAACATGCTGCATATGTTGAGGGGAGGTAATAGTTGTACAAGTTTTATATAAATTTTATTGTATAGTCTATGCTTTGTGTTTTTGATGTTATTGCAGGTTTATGTAAAAAGATAAAAGAGGTTACATGTCTAGTGGAAAGCATGAACTAGTCAAACTTGTGAGGTACCGTTGTCACTCCGAGTACCGCTAGCACAAAATCAAGTACCACTTATGTTCCATGTATCGCTACATGTCCGTTGTACCGTTAAGGGTCTCTTTTGTAAATTTGGTGGTTTCTTCGCGCTTGGGTTTGTTATTTACTTAAATACTTACCCCAATTACACAATTGAGTCACCTAATCTTTTATTTTTCTCTCTTGATTCTATAACCCTCTCTCTAATCTTTCGATCATCAAAAATACTAATGGTTGCCTTACAAGTAATCTCTAAGCATAATTTAGTTGTGAATCTTGCTACGAATGATGACTCACTTGGTTTCCATGAGATGCTTGGTTTCCTTTCTCGAAGTCATATTCGCTTCGCACTCACTGTAAGTCCAGTTGTCTCTATACACATTGTTGAACAATTTTGGGATACTACTGTTTTAGGTACTCGTTTTGATCAATCTTGCATTAAGGGTAAGGTAAATCATAGGAATATATGTCACTGAGGTACTGCTAAGAGCAAGTTTGAGACTTAATGGTAAAAATGGACTTAGTATGCTTAATAATACAGAGATTCATGATGGCCTTGCAGCCATGGTCTATGGGGGTGGTAGGGAAAGTCTTACTTTCTTTAAAGCATTATTTTCACCTCAATGGAAATTGCTTTTTCATGCTATTATTCACTGTTTAAGTTCAAAAAGTACATCTTTTGATCAAATACCTGCTGCATTGGCATCTGCTGGTATTTGTCTAGAAAATAACAGGGTTTTTAATTTTTCAAAATTAATTTTTGAAGGCATGACTAGGAATTTGGAACGGACTAAGAAGTTTTTAATGTATCCTAGATTCATTTAGGCTTTAGTTAGTGACCAAATACCTAACCTACCAGCATTAACTGGTACATGGGATGTTCCTTCATTCACAAAGAGAACTTTCTCTTTCTTAAAAAAACAAGGCAATGCCTTTTCAGGAACAGTAACACCATTGTTTGCTCATATGTTAGCCCAACCTACCAATCAAGAAGGTGAGGAACCTAGCAATGCTAGTGCTTCTCAGCAAACTCCTTCTCACCAGAGCTCCCACTCTCTAGAAGATTCACAATCTTCTTCTCACAATGTTGGTATTCCACCAAACACTAATGAGATGATCCACACACCTGCTGCTTCTATTGCTGCTAGTGGTTCACCACAAGCACAAGCACTAGAGGTGGTGGATGTTGCAAATTTAACTTCTTTGTGTACAAGTTTGTCCCAACAGGTACAGGTATTGTAGAAAGATAAGCATGTTCAAGACAAGAAAATTGCTAAATTGGAAGCTAGCCTACTCAAGTTAAGGAACAAAGTGTCATCTTGGATGAGGCAATACAGATCTGTTCAGACATCTGCAATCAGGAAGCAAAGGTTCAGGAACCTCAACAAAAGGAAACTGAATGCAACCAAACAGGAGAGGAATATTGAAGAACAGGGAAGGATTAATGAAGAACAACCACCTTCTTCTGATAATCAAACAAGGATCTCTGGAAATGACATCAATTTTGAATTGGATGAAGATGTCATGGGGACTTTTAAAGATGGAACTGGTTTAGCGACTGGTGTGGATGAACCTTCAGACATGGAGATTCAACAGCAAGACCCACAACCTACTCCAGAGGACCACAAGTTCAAGAACAAGTTCAAGAAAATTGGTAAATCAACTAGAGGAGCCACAAGTTGCAGAAACATTGGCAACTTAGACAGAACGATCAGTTCAATCACCACCTCAAGATAATTGGTGTGCTTTCTATGAGAAGTTGGAGGAAATTTCTAATCAGTTTCCTGATCCATCACCACAAAGCAATAAGTCAGAAAAGACTGAAGAAGTGCAAGTTGATATGATGGCTTCTATAGAAGATAAAGCATCTGGGGATACACAAGTGATTGAAGAAACAAGTGTGTCAAATACTGGTGAAGTCAACTTTGTTGAAGATCCAAGTACTGCTAAGCCAACTGCAAGTACTGCTGACATTGTTGAAGACCCAAGTACTGCTAAGCCAATTGCAAGTACTGCTAAGCCAATTGCAAGTCTCGTGGTGATCATCCTTCACTGGAAAGTCAAAGTTCATTTGGAGAAAATGAGACTTTAGCCAAATTGCTGCTTGATCTAAAGAAGAATTTAGTTGAGAAGACTAAGCAAGCAGAAGTGGAGAAAAAGACACAATAAGAAGTTCTTGCCTCAAAGGATCAAATTCAAGGTAAGAAAGTACAAGCTTCACACCCTACAAAAGGTATAGTCATTCAACAGTTAGCTAATGAAGAAGTAGCTACCAAACTGAAGAAGAAGCTACCTAAGATAAATCCAAAGGATAATGGGAATTTGCTTATAGAATCTGAAGATGAAAGTGATTCAGATGATGATATAAACAAAGTCATGTACAGATTCAATCAAATTGACCATGATGAGGAATTTGCTTATAGGATGCAAGCACAAATTCGTGAAGATGAATTGCAGGAAGAACTTGCAGCAAAGCAAAATTTGTTAGAAGCTAAAAGGATACAGCAAGAATGGAACATACAAGAGTATGACAGGATTCAAGTTGAGATACATGCAAGTGAGCTTCTTGCAGACTCATTGATAGCTGAAGAAAAAGATGCATATGGTGAAGAAGAAAAATCAAGATTGATTGATGATCTGGTAAGGGAGCAACAAAGATTCTTTGCTGAAAAGAGAAGGAAAGAAAAGATTAAGCCTCCAACTACTATGCAGATTAGAAATCAAATGATGAAATTTCTAAAGAAAGTAAAAGGATTTACTCATATTCAGCTGGTCAAGAAAACTTTTAAAGAAATCAAGACTTTGTATGAGCAAAGTAAGAGGACTGAATTGAATTTTGTTGAGATTGGATCTGAAGTAGACATGAAAACTGTTGAAGAATTCAAGAAACGTCTACAACAACAAAGACAATTTGGCAGTACTCCTAGAATTGAGCCAAGTACTGCTGAAACTACAAGTACATCTCCACCTATCAAGACTACTTATGTGAGGAAGAATAGAAAGGAGAAAGTAAGTTCAAGAGGGGAAGAGACTACTCAAAGGATGAATACACGAGTTGTAACTCAAGGAATTGCTCAGACTGAAAATGTACAATCAGTACATACACAGTCAACAGTACATACAACAGTACATACTGAGGAAATGGTACATACAAGCTTGGAAGAGGGTTTAATAGAACTTGAAGGAATTTCCAAGAGTGTTAAAAGGAAAAGATAAACAAAGCTAAAGAAGAAAGCTAAGAGAGCTAAAACTACAGCAGAAGATAGTGATGATGATGAGAGCTTAAGAAAGTACTTGAAGATTGTGAACTTTGAAGATCAATGTTTTGATACAGAGATTTTTGGAAAAAGAGCATCCATTGTTAAGTGGATTTACTCTACAGATCAAGGACTTGAAGCTCATGGAATTCAGAGATCTGATGGCACAAAAAGGATATTCAGACTTTTGGAAGATATTCTTTACATTCTGGATAGACAAAATATTCAAGATCTTGTAAGGTTAGTTGAAGATGCCAGTGCAGGTAAAACTGAAGTATCACTATTATATAGGGAATTTCTCTTTATGTATGAGCCACACAAATGTGATCAAGAAATGTTGAAGGAATTAGAGAATCAGGTTCCTAGTTACTGGAGATATTACAGGTCATGTGGATTGCATATTTTGGATGTAGATGATGTTACATATTATATGCTGCAAGAGAAGACTTATCCCTTCAAAAGTAAATTGTTGGAAAGGATGATAGAACAACAATTTGAGGTTACAGAAGAGTCTGCTGATGCTTTGGAGTTGATCAAAATGGTTAAACAACAAATCAAGGATTTAAAAGATGAGGAAGAAGCTAAGAAAGAATCTTAAGTGTTTGACTTTCAGTCACACTTCATAAATGGTTCTCAGTTCACCACGTCTAACACACATAAGAACTGGCTAGTCCATAAGCAAAAGGTTTGTGGTAAAGACTTATCAAATCCATTGAAAGCTGATAGTTTGCTAAAAACTATATGGTTCTAACTCACCTTGTTTCGAGACAAAGAGTTAGCTAGTCCTAGACAAACGGTACTAGGTAAAGACTTCATCAAATCCCTTGATGGTTGACAATTTACCAAAAATTGTAAGGTTTTCATTACACCTTATTCTTTATGAATAAATTATTGGCTATTCCAGAGTGTACGGCTAACTGGGAAAGAATATTAAATCCGTTGATAGCTGGTGATTTGCTAAAAATCATTAAGCCAATTGATAGGTGTGAAAACACCCATCCTTTTACCACTTATTTCTTACTAAAACAAGACCAAAACGCGTGTTTAATATCATTTGTTTGGATTATGCGTGGTTTTTGTGTTTATTGTGTTTTCAGAGTCAACCGGATGATTATTGAAGAAAACATGGGATTGCACGAGTTTTATCAAGGAAAAAGACTAAAGACAAAGTCTGTTGGGAATAAATTATGGGTCAGTTCACTAGACGCTGATAAGAAGAATGTCAACGCTGATAAGATGACATTGGACGCTGACAGCCAAGCGTTGACACTTGAAGAAGTCAACGCTGACAGCCTTGAAGATTAGCACTGATGGAATATCTTCATACGAATCTTTTTGTTTATTTGTTTCTTTATTTGTGTATGGTAAAGATAAGCTCGACATTGTATTTTCTATTATTATCTTTACCTAGAATAGTTGATTCGTAGCTTATTGTACAAGACTTCTTGATCTATAAAAGAAGATCTTTTAGGTTAAAGTTAATCATCTGTTTTCATAAGTTTTCACAAGTTAAACCTCTTTCATTGTAATCAAGTTCGATCATTCTAATACAAGTGAAAGTTTGTTTAACATCTTTGTGTTTTAGATTAAGTGTTAATTCCGCATAACACTTAGTTACTTTATTCATAAGCAAAGGTTTCTCTACGTGTATTACTTGATCTAATCTCGTATACACAAAGCTTAATCGATCTAAGTTTGGGATCAACAAGTGGTATCAGAGCTTGTTGAGAAACTTTTGATCTTTAAGTAACGCAAGAACCCTAAAACACCAAACCCTAAAAACCCTAAATCTCTCAAAACCCTAAAAACATCATGTCTGGCACAAATCAGCCTTCTGCTTTGCTACAAAACAATTCCACAAACCTTAGTATCAAAATTCCCATGTTTGATGCCAGGAACTTCGAGCTTTGGAAGTCTAATTTTGAGCAATATATAGCCATCCATGACTACACTCTTTGGGAGATTGTTGAATATGGGAACACATTCAACAAAGCTCAAAAGATTGCTGCTGCTATTGCCGCTAGGATAGCTCTTCCTAATTGTCCTGAAGCTGATAAGAAGGAAAAGCCTGAAGATGGAAGAGCTGTATCTGCTGAAGATGTAGCCAAGAAAAGGGTGGACATGAAAATCTTGAACATCATGAAACACGCCCTAGGTCATGAGAATCAGCACAAGTACAAACGCTTTGAGTCTGCAAAAGAGCTTTGGGAAGCTCTTGAAGTAGCACATGGTGGCAATGCTGACACAAAAGAAGAAAAGAAGAAGCAACTCATGCATGAGTATGCTGTCTTTAAGGCTCAACCAAATGAGAATCTCAGCAGTGTGAGAAGTAGATTGCTTGACATCACAAGTCAACTTTCCTTCATGGGAACACAGATTGATGACCCTGACTTGAATGCTACTTTTTTCAAAAGCCTTGATGATGTATGGAAGATTGAGACAAGATCCATTCTTGTTAATAACACCCACAAGACCTCCAGGTTTGATGACATCTTCAACAAACTAAGACTGTTGGAGAATGAATGGCTTTTGGATAGTGATAATAAATCTTCCAGTAGCAACATGGCCTTCTTCTCACAAAGTGAAGGCCAATTTGATTCCATGAACTCCTATGGACATCCAGTCACTGGATCTTAATGTGTCAACGCTGGATCACAGTCTGTCAGCGCTGGATCATATCCTGTCAACGCTTTATACTCAAGCGCTGACACATACAACTTTGGTGCTGATAGAATTAAACCTGCTGGTTTAGATCTAGATACTGTGTGTGCATTCATTGCTTCTTTGCCCAGTGATTCAAGGATTACATATGAAGATCTTGAGCAGATAAGTGATGAGCAATTGGAAGAGATGGACATCAAGTGGACTATGGCTCTTGTAAGTTTAAGAGCAAACATGTTTAATAAAAGGTTCAAGAAGAAGATGACCTTTCATGCTAAGGATGTTGCTGGATTTGACAAATCAAAGGTTGAGTGCTACAATTGTCATCGGATGGGGCACTTTATGAGGGAATGTAGATCTCCAAGAAGATCTGATGCTGGTAAGCCCTCAAGCCAAATGGTTAAGAGCCAAGATCCCAAGGCCATGGTTGCTGTTCAACAAATTGATGGTGTTGGAGGATGGGACTGGAGCTGTAACTTTATGGCTAAGGATGAGGAAGAGGACAGAGCTTTGGTTGCTGAAGTTAAAGAAGAGCATGTTGAATATGCTCTCATGGCACACTCCTCCTCTTCATCAGATAATGAGGTATATGATGATGCTTTCTGTTCTAAGGGTTGTCGTTTAAATACTGAAAAACTAAATCAAGAGATAGTGAAATTATTAGATGAGGCAAGTACTGAAAGATGCAAAGTATCTAATTATCAAATTGCTCTTACCCAAACAGAAAAGACAGTAGCTGAGTATAAGAAAATGGAGTTTGATCTAAAGGATCAAATAAATATCTTAAAACATGAGTTACATCAAAGTTAAGATATTCAAGATATAGTAAACAGGGTTAATCTTGATTTGATAGCTCAGTTAGAGGAGGCTAACAAAAATAAAGATAATGTGAGTCTTAAAATCCAGAGATTTGATAAGGCCACACAATCCCTAGGAGAGTGTGTTAGCAAACAAAGAGACTCTAAGGACATGAGTGGGATTGGGATGAAAGATTATACTGGTGTTCCACCACCAGCTGGGGATTTCTATGGTGTCCAATCAAAGGACTTATCTTGGACTGGCTTGCCAGAACTTCAAGAGAAGGAATTCATTCCTCCACCTAGAGTGACTTCCCCAGTTGAAGAATACAAACAAAAACTGACTGACCTAGATGAGTGGAAGAAAGCTAACCACACTTTGTTTGTTAAGGGAGGGTTATTGTGTGAAAGTCCAAATGAGCCCACACCAATCAAGAGCCATGATCCTACACCTATTAAAATCACACACCCAACCACTGGCAAAGCTGTTGACCTTGGCCCACAAACTGTTAGAAAACCTAGTGTTAAGTATGCAGAGATGTATAGGAATACTAGGTCACCAAAAAGCCAAGTTAGTAACCATGGAACAGGCTTCTTTGCTTCTAGACCTAAGACTATGTCTAGAAAAGCTTGTTACTCATGTGGTAGCTTTTCACATTTGGCATACAAATGTGTCAACGCTTCCAATGTCAACGCTGATAGGAACCATTTCAGCGCTGACAAAAGTCAACATAGGTCAAACACTGTCAGACCCAATACCTTTGTGAACAAAAGTTCACAAGTTGTTAGACCAGCCCCATTCTTTTCTAGAGGGTCTAACACACAAGGCCTAAGACCTTTTCAAAAGTCAAACACTTGGTCCAATAGGCAATGGGTTCCTGTAGCAAACCCTAGGTTCAACGCTGATAAAGGCAATCGGGGCGCTGACAAGAACAATTTCAGCGCTGACAGACACACTGCCAAACCTAGGTATTTGCAACCACAGGGAAATAGGTCTAAAGCTTCTACTAGTTTAACATGGAGACCAAAACAAGACCAAAACTCTAATTCTACTGGTGTTTCTATGACATGCAACAAGTTTCATTATATTTCAAAAGCCATGTCAACACCAATTGGGGTTAACTGGGAATTTCATTCAAAAAGGGATGAAAATGGGGTTGTTATGAGAACCAAGTCTGTTCTTGTTGAACAACCAGATGAATCCAAGTCTTCCAAGGCTTGGGTTCCCAAAGAAAACTAATGTGTTTTCTTTATGTGCAGGGCATTCAGAAGAAGATCAATGATTATGGATATTGGGATAGTGGATGCTCAAGGCACATGACAGGAAAGGAAGACTATCTGACAAATTTCACTCCTATTCAAGATGGTGATAAGGTATTCTTTGGAGGGGGCTATGGCACCATCACAGGAAAAGGAACCCTTATTACCAACAATCTACGGTTTGAGAATGTCTTCCTGGTAAAAGAACTGGATTATAATTTGTTTAGTGTATCACAAGTGTGTGATAACAAAAATAAGGTTCTTTTCACTGATACTGAGTGCTTGGTGTTAAGCAAAGATTACAAGCTCCCTGAGGAAAAATACATAGAATTTAGAACACCAAGGCATAAAGACATATATAATGTGAATCTTAATGGAATTAAGATGAATAATAAAATGATGTCATGTTTTTATGCTAAAGCCTCAGTAGATGAAAGTAATCTTTGGCACAGGAGATTAGGGCACATTAACTTTAAAAATATCAATAGACTTGTGAGGCTTGGTTTAGTTGATGGTTTGCCTGAAAAGGCTTTCCACAATGACCACTCTTATGTTGCATGTCTTAAGGGCAAGCAGCACAAGGTCTCATTCAAATCTAAACAGGTGCACTCTAGTTCTAAACCACTTCACTTATTGCATATGGACCTCTTTGGTCCAACTAATATAGAAAGTTTGAAGGGTAAATCATATTGTTTTGTTATCACTGATGATTTTTCCAGGTTTACATGGACTTTCTTTTTAGCTAAGAAAAGTGAAACTACCCAAAGTCTGATTAATTTCATTACCCAGATTGAGAAGAAGAATGGTAATGAGGTCAAAATTATTAGAAGTGACAATGGGGGTGAGTTTAGAAATCAGTTGTTAGATGATTTTTGTGCCAAGAAAGGGATTACTAGGCAGTTTAGCATAGCTAGAACCCCACAGCAAAATGGGGTTGCTGAAAGGAAGAATAGAACCCTTATTGAAGCAGCCAGAACCATGTTGGCTGATGCCCACTTTCCTATAGCCTTTTGGGCTGAAGCTGTTAACACAGCTTGTTATGTTCAAAATAGGGCATTGGTCAACAAAATACATAATAAGACACCTTATGAGTTACTTTGGGGAAGGAAGCCAAATATTGGTTTTCTCAAGCCTTTTGGATGTCATGTAGTTGTTTTAGAAACTAGTGAAGCCCTAGGTAAATTTGATTCAAAAGGTGATGAAGGCTACTTCATGGGTTATTCAGTGCAGAGCAAAGGATATAGGGTTTATATTAAAAAGGAAAAACGTATACTTGAAAAAGTACATGTTAGGTTTTTAGAAAGTAAACCTAGTGATCCTGAAAGTGGTCCAAATTGGTTGTTTGACTTGGAACCTTTATCTAGAGCTTTAAATTATATGCCTGTTACTGATCCAGACATTGTGAAGGTAACTTCAAGTGTTTTGGAAAAGAGAATTGGTAATGTTTCAGGTATACAGGTTGCTAAGAAGGATGGACCACCAGCAGTTGAATCATCTCCCACACAAGAATATGTTACACTTCCTATTTGGACAGATGAGTATTATGCTGCTGCTGCTGCTGCTAGAAAAGATAATGGTGGTTTCCAAATATCACCAAATACAAACATGCATGGTTCTTCAGGCGCTGACAAAGGGAAATCAAGCGCTGACAAGACTACTTCAGACGCTGATGGCTCAGACACTGACAACAACAGTTCAAGCGCTGTTAGCCCAAGCGCTGACAAACAAGGTTCAGACTTTGACAACACCTTTGCACATATTTTCTCTTCCCATTTTGAACAAGGTGGACCTTCCAATGTCCATGAAGAGATTTCTGTTGAGCAAAGAGAGTCTGATGAAGAAGATATTGGCAACATGGAGCGTGAAATTGAGGACACCAGACTTTTTGAAGGAGGAGTTCTCACTTCCACAGCAAAGGATCACCCCTCATCTCAGATCATTGGTGATGTTATGGCTCCAGTTCAGACAAGAAGATCCCATCAAAATCTTGGTGGATTTATTGCCAATATACACAAGAAGGTTGATACCCCTCTTGTACAAGCATGTTTGTTTGCATGTTTTCTGTCACAAGAAGAACCCAAGAAGATTTTTGATGCTCTCAAAGAACCTAGTTGGGTGGAAGCAATGCAGGATGAGCTTCACCAATTTGCTATACAGGATGTTTGGGAGCTGGTTGATTGTCCTAGATATGTGAGACCAATTGGGACAAGATGGGTTCTAAGGAACAAGAAAGATGAAAGGGGTATTGTGGTCAGAAACAAGGCACGTTTGGTAGCTCAAGGATATACACAAGAGGAAGGTATAGATTATGAATAAGTTTTTGCTCCAGTTGAACGAATTGAAGCTATAAGAATTTTTCTAGCTTATGCCTCTTGTATGAACTTCACTGTTTATCAAATGGATGTGAAGAGTGCTTTCCTCTATGGAACAATTGTTGAGGAGGTATACGTTATGCAACCTCCTGGTTTTGAAGATCCTGAAAATCCAGACAAGGTTTATAGAGTGAAGAAAGCTATGTATGGACTTCATCAGGCCCCAAGAGCATGGTATGGTACATTGTCCACCTATTTGGTGGAAAATGGTTTTAAAAGGGGCACCATAGATCAGACATTGTTCACAAATAAGAAAGGTAAGGATGTCTTACTTGTCCAGGTCTATGTTGATGATATCATTTTTGGATCTACAAATCCAAAGATGAGTGAAGACTTTTCCAAGCTCATGACAGATAAATTCAAGATGAGTGCAATGGGTGAGATGAACTTCTTTCTAGGGTTACAAGTTCAGCAGAAAGAAGATGGTATCTTCATCTCCCAAGACAAGTATGTAGCTGAAATCTTGAAGAAATATGGTTTTTCTCCACATGAAAAGGATGTTTCCACTCCTATGGATAGGGAACACCCTTGGGGAAAAATTGGAGCTGGAAAGGATGTGGATGTTAGGCACTATAGATCAATGATTGGGTCATTGATGTATCTTACAGCCTCAAGACCTGACATCATGTTTGCTGTGTGTGCTTGTGCACGCCATCAAGTGACTCCCAAAGAATGTCACCTTTTTGCTGTGAAGAGCATTTTTAGGTACCTAAGATGTTATCCAGATCTTGGCTTGTGGTACCCAAAAGATTGTCCATTGGAACTTATTGCATATTCAGACAGTGACTATGGTGGTGACAAGTTTGATAGGAAATCCACAACTGGTGGATGTCAATTTCTTGGGAGCAGATTAATATCTTGGCAATGCAAGAAACAAACAGTGGTGGCAAACTCTACAACTGAAGCAGAATATGTAGCTGCAGCTGCTTGTTGTGGACAAGTCTTATGGATTCAGAACCAGCTGTTGGATTATGGGTATAATTTTATGCATACCAAGATTTTTGTAGACAATAACAGTACTTTATGCATTATTAAAAATCATGTACATCATTCTAAAACCAAACACATAGAAATTAGACATCATTTTATAAGAGATTGCTTTGAGAAAGGTTTAATACAACCAGATAGGGTAGCCACAGAAGATAATGTGGCTGATTTATTAACTAAACCTTTTGATGCTGGAAGATTTCAATATTTGGTAACAAATATTGGAATGGTTAATCTCACTTAATATGTGTTTTAGAACCTTTTTGTAAAAGTATGTACAGGATAATGCATTGTTATTGGTCTTTGTGATGATTTAGATTTTTCCACTTTATTTTTCTAACACTGACAAAGGTAAATGTAACGCTGATAAGTGTTATTTTGCCGTTGTTAGAGATATTATTGTCTAACGCTGACAAGAGTTCCTTCAACGCTGATAAGTGTTGTCGGGACGCTGTCAGCAACAACTGTTAGTTTTGTGGTTTTCAATCTAAATGTGTAGGTGGTGGTAGCTTTATGCCATTGGATACAGAGTTGCTTATTGATCTTTGAAGAGCTATTTGGACATGTTTTTGTTTATGGATGATGGTTAGAATCCAAGGGTGACCTTTGGATGTTGTCGTGACGCTTTGGTTACGAAGGTTATCGGGGTCTAAGTTTATGGATGGATGAAGTAATCGAAAGTCCCTCCAACTCAATCAATATCAACAACATGTCGTGACCGGTTAGGCTTGGTTGATTTTGTCAGAAAAGAAAGTTGGTTTCGGGGGTTCATTGATTAGTACACCCCCGGTGCTGGTAAGGTCGGGACCGTGGTCGTACGTCTCCGGTTTGCCGGCCTATCTTCTTTCTGAGATTGACCAGCCAGCTGGGCTGGTTTGGCTATTATTTTCTATTGAAAAGGAGTCAGCTGTCTGCGCGAGTATATTCCTATCTTGACATAAATTTTTAATGTTCATATATATTTTGAGAAACTCATGTATCATAGTTTAAGGGGAGGTTTAAGGAACCTTTAGGACTTTTGGGTATTCTTATAATACTCTCATCACAATTCTAGATTGTGTCCACAGGTGAGTATGGGTTAGTTTTACTAAACCATGAGGTACTGTAGCATGCAAAGTTGATAAACTATGCATGCTGCCAAGACATTTTTGGCCTAGAATTGGTTGTGGTCTGATGGGAGACTTGGGAATAGTTTTGTTATGGGTTTACCTGGGAGTTACAAAGAATTTTATGAAATAACTTTGTTGGTAAGTATTTTGGTTAGCAAGGGACACTAGAGGACATTTGTGTCTATCTTGCTTAAGCAAGTGTGCATAAATGGACAGTGCTTGCCGCCCAGTAATTATTATCAACTTGTAAGATATTTCCCTTAGGATAAATTACTTTGTTAAGGTCTTTTTCTTTTTACATATTTTTTTATTTTTTAGACGCTGACAAGTTTTTCTCCAAACGCTGTTACGTCCAATCGTGACGCTGACAAGGCTTTAGGCAAACGCTGACAAGAAAATATAGCCGTTGGGCGCTGATGGGCTATTTTTGACCGTTGACACCTAGTGGGCCCTACCCAGTTGTTATTTTTGACTAATCTTTGGCCGTAATTTTGGGGAGTTGTTACTTTTAATTAATGCATGAGATAAGTTATATTTGATTCAATATTTTCATCATTACTCTTTGAATATAACTGCCTCATTTTTGACCAATCAAACTCATGCATCTCTCCTATAAATTTGGCTAATCTTTTTGTTCTGGGTATTCATATTTTCTTGTCTAACATTTTTCTCCTAGATTTTTCCCGTATCACATAACCTAAACAGCTTTCAACATGGCACCAAAGTTCAACTCAAAGAAATTAACATTGGAGTTCAAGAGCCAACATAATATGGTAGCTTACTTGACTGCTGATAATGATTTGTTCCCTCAGTATTCACAAATGGTGGCATTTTTAAATGCATCCTCATTAAGGTATGCACTTTCTCATGTACCATTAGTCCCTGTCGCACACATTAGACAATTTTGGAATAATGCTAGTTCCACAACAGCTAATGGAGTGACCACATTAACATCTACTGTTCATGGAAGAACATGGGTGGTCACTGAAGCTTTGGTTCGCCAAGCTTTGCGTCTTGATGACGCTGATGGTGTGACTACCCTTGCCATTGCAACAATAGAACAAGGACTTAGGGAATTGGGTTATCCTATTCCTGTTGATGTCACTTTAAATAAATATCATAAGCAGGAATTTCCCTCTGACTGGAAATATTTGATACATGTCCTTCTCCAATGCTTAAGTCCAGAATGTACTTCTTTTAATGAAATAAACAGGTCAATTGCAAGTGCTTTGGTTTGTATCACATGTGGGCTTAAGTATAATTTTTCAAAAATGATTTTTGAAGGGATGTGTAAAAATAAGGGAAGTAAAATGACTTTGGCTTACCCAAGATTTTTGCAAATGGTCTTTGATTTACAAGAATATTATACTAGGGATCATGACACTTTTTATGAGATCCCTAAACAACAGAAAACCATTTTTGCCAAAATGAGCTCCACAAACAGATCTATACCTCTTACCCAAGCCATGCTTGAAGTAATTCAGGCTGCTCAACCACAACCAGACCCTGCACCCCAACTTGAGCCTATCCATGAACCTTTACCTTCACCAGACCACATGGACATTGACCAACCCAACGCTGACACTCAAAATGTTGGCGCTGACACAGCCAATCCCAACGCTGATAACATCCCTGAACAGTCCCAAACACCCCTTAACCAACCAACACCCACACAATCTACTTCATCTTCCACCCCATTAAAATCTAGGTTGAATAAACGCCAAAGGACTACTGGAGTGTTCTCCTCTAGTGGTCCTAGCCTTGTTGCAGAGAGAACCCACAAGTGTGGCTGGTGACATGGATGAGGCTGGGGCTATTGACACAGGCTTAGAAGCTGGTCAAGACAGTCCCAACATCATTAAGACCTCATCCATGCCCTATGATTCTATTTTGGGAGGTCAAATCCCCATTATAGCTGAGGGCAGATTGGAACCTATGACATTGACTGAATTGACGGCTGCTGTCATTAGCTTGCAAAAGCAAAATGTCAGCCTTGTACAAATTGTCAACAAACAGGGCCGTGAACTCCAAGTATTGAGGGAGCGGGTAACTGTTTTGGAGAATCCAAGTAGCAGGAGTAGGATGGAGGAATCTTCCAAAGGGGAGGATGAAGAGGATGAGCTGATTCATACAGCCAGTGAGAAGAGTTCACAATTTAGTGAATCTTTAGGTATTGCTGAAGCTCTTACAAGTCTGAAGCAGCATCCTGTTATTGATACATCCAAGGTGACACCATTAAACTTGGAAGGATCTTTCACAGAAACAATGGACGCTGACACAGGTTTGAACGCTGACACATCCAGCGCTGACAAAGGTAATCGGGGCGCTGATAAAGGTAACTTGAACGCTGACAAAGTTGCAGGTGGTGTTGATGTATTCCAGTCATCAGCAATCATCAAAGATGTGTCCACACAGGTTTCTTCTTCTACCTTACCTATTATTGATCCAAAAGACAAGGGTAAGGGGATTCTGGTTGAAGAAGATGTTCCAAAGAAAGATGCAGCACAAATTGCATTTGATGAACAGTTGGCTGCACAACTTTTGGAAAGAGATTTGAAGAGGAGTGGTAGATCACCATTTGTTGCTACTTCTGAGAGTGAGGAAGAAAGTGATGATGGAAAAGGAGATAGCTCAGATTCAAGTGTTCAAATTATTGAAGATCCAGAAAGACTTGAATATGGGGATGAGCTAGCAAAGGAAAGATTGAGTGATTTGAAGAATCAGATTGATTGGGACCTTCCTGAAATCACCAGAATGTACCATGCTTGGGAAGACAAGGTTATGGACAACCCAGGGATGAGTTTGTCAGATCAAATTTGGGGGTTGGAAGTTCTTCTCAGGGTACAAGATGATATAAAGGTGATTTTAAGGTTTAATGCACAAGAGGTCAAGACCTGGCTTAAACGAGATAGAAGGCAGTTGTATTACAAGTTGCTTAGATGCCATCAACCTAGATGGACATACAAGAAGTTGCTGGCTTTATCTTTTGAGGAGTTAGAGTATAGGGCACATCCTATTTGGAGGAATGTGCAAGAACAAAATGTCTTACAGTTTCTTTCAGAAGAAAGGAAACAAGAGCTTGCTGAGGAAATGCAGATTCAAAAGGAGATGAGGATTGCTCAAAGACCAGTGAAGAAAGGAGATCCTCTCCAATTTCCGAAAGATATGGATCCGTATTATCCAACTGAAAGTGTCATAAGGAAGCATCTCAAGCTTTCTCCATTGGAAGCTTCAGATTTGGTTAATGTAGTACCTCTAGATGACAGAAATCCAATCATCAGTTTTGATGAAGATGAGTGTGGATTTTGGAAGATTGGCAGATTTGGAAAGGAGGTACATACTTTCACTTCAGTTATTTCTATCTTTGCAAGCATAGACAGAGAAGACTTGGTGCATCTATGGAGATTAATAGAGGCCAAGTATACAGCTGAAGCACATACTTCAGCAAATGGAATAAGACTATGGAACACATTTTTGACTTTGTGTGGTCCAAGAGAAGCAGATCCTGCCATATGGAAGGATCTTGAAGATGATCTCAGTAATCTTCATTGGAGGCTTTATTCTACTTGTGGTGTATTTCATTTGAGCTCTACAAAGTTTTCAGAGTATCTACTTGTGGATGCTAACTATTTCTTGTCCAAAGAAGTGTTGGAGAAGATGAAGGAGACACCCTTGGAGATTGATTATACTAGTGACGTGGCGAAAGACTTGATTAGATATGTTTATCACCAACATAAGAAGTTTTTGTAAGATTCCTCCTAAGCCTTAAGTTTTTATTCAGAAACTTGATCATTGGAATAGATATCAAGTTTAGGGGAGGATTGTTGGGAATAAATTATAGGTCAGTTCACTAGACGCTGATAAGAAGAATGTCAACGCTGATAAGATGACATTGGACGCTGACAGCCAAGCGTTGACACTTGAAGAAGTCAACGCTGACAGCCTTGAAGATTAGCACTGATGGAATATCTTCATACGAATCTTTTTGTTTATTTGTTTCTTTATTTGTGTATGGTAAAGATAAGCTCGACATTGTATTTTCTATTATTATCTTTACCTAGAATAGTTGATTCGTAGCTTATTGTACAAGACTTCTTGATCTATAAAAGAAGATCTTTTAGGTTAAAGTTAATCATCTGTTTTCATAAGTTTTCACAAGTTAAACCTCTTTCATTGTAATCAAGTTCGATCATTCTAATACAAGTGAAAGTTTGTTTAACATCTTTGTGTTTTAGATTAAGTGTTAATTCCGCATAACACTTAGTTACTTTATTCATAAGCAAAGGTTTCTCTACGTGTATTACTTGATCTAATCTCGTATACACAAAGCTTAATCGATCTAAGTTTGGGATCAACAAGTGGTGCCATCCGTGGGGCTCTGATACCAATTGTGGATCCCATTAATCGTTAGACTCAATGGTTATGAACCATTATATCTAGGTTGATCATCGTTCATATGATAACATAGCGGAAAAGAACAATGATCATGAACAAGGTGTTTAGGCACAAAAGACACGAATTAAAACAATTGGGTTGCTCATTATATTAATAACAAACAACCACTAGACGTGTATACATTGAATCCCACGTCTAGTGCAACACACACTTTAGGTTTACATTGTGAATGAATGATATGAATAAAACCTAAGACTCTTGTTCCTTTTATAGTGGAAGGAACAGAATCTACAAGAGATAATATCAAATAAACATCTAAATATTCTATTTCTATAGATATATATCGAATATATTATTTAGAATATATCCAATATATTCCGTAAATAGAAATTCCATCAGCGCCGTAGACTTCTGTCAGCGTCCAAACATGGCGTGTCAGCGTCTAGCATGTTTTCTTCGTTTTGGAGTTTCTGCCACATCAACTCATATTAATTTTGACCCAACAATCTTCCCCTAGTTGATGTCGGCAAAACTCTTTGTATATCTCTTGTAAGTTGTACATGATCTTCAAATTGCTTCCCCTCAAGTGTAGCATGCGTATCTTCCCCTTTTTGTCACATCAACAAGGAAGTAAACAATGTATGCAATCTTTGAAGATTCTCCAAAAGTAGGCTCTGTGTAATGATCTTGAAGAAAAATAAATAAAGTATTCTTGATGTAGAAGTAAAATAACCCAATCTTATGTTCCATGTCTTGTTTATCCATGTGATGAAGAACTTATACCAGATTGAGAAAGAATATAAGTAGACCTCGATCCCTTGTCAATATTCTCATCCTTTGTGAGACACTGAGCACGATAATGTAACTCCATCAAGTGTTTATGACAAGTCTTCGTCACCAACCATGTAAAGCACGAACAAGTTATCTTTAAAGTGTGAGTGTCACAGGAAACACCACGACTTTAAGATATGATTAAGCACAAACTCGCGAAAATCTTCTTCAATCATCAAACTTACCATAAGAATTCTTCCCCTTAAGCTAACACCTCTTCATGACGAATTTGAATGAAATAACATCTTCATACCATATGTAAAAGTGTTATGCTGGATAACTCTTTTGCAAGGCTATCCCGATTACATAGTTTAAATATCCATCAAATTCCCACGAATAATTTCTAACTCGCTTTAAAATCATTAATCCATTTAAAAATATCCGAGCCATAAATATCAACTTGATATTCTGAATAAAACGGAGATTCCATGTACCTTCGTGTGTATAATACTCCTTTTTGTGTGCTCAAAACATACCAATTTTCCAAACAGCAGCAAACCTTGTGTTGTCCAATATCTCTTCTGTCCAATATCTTTGGCAGATGCATTGTCCAATATCGGACAATACCTATCAGCGTTGAAGTTCATATATCGGACGACACTGTCAACTCTATCAGCGTTGACTTATTCTGTCAGCGTCAAACATACTCTTGTCAGCGTTACATTTAAACCTTGTCAGCGTCTAAGGTTTAAACGTCAGCGGCAAACTCCATCTGTGGTACGACTTCTTGACAGCGGCTAAATAATGACTAACAGCAGCTTCCTTCAAAATTTAAATAGTATCCATGGCTAGAATATTACCCTACTTTGAAGAATAAACGCCAACTTGCTGTTAATATAAAATAATATCCATGGATAGAATATTATTCTTTTGGCAGCCATCATAACTCGTAAATTATCAAAACCAAATTGATGTTGTTATCACCTTTCTTTTTCGTGTGAACATAGAATATTCGTCCAAACCATGTGTATCCACATCTTTTTAAAAACAAATCTTCTCCACCAATAGAAAGATCTTTACCGTGTGAACACAAGTGATTTAGACCAATCAAAATCTTTCAATCAATAAGAAACAAGTGACCGTGTGAATGCAATTTGCTATCTTCGATCGTGTGAACGCTAACATGAAGCTGAACAACCAATCAGAGCGTGTAGATCATGTGAACATAGATAACCATATTAACACAAGATATAACCAATCAGATCATTCTCTTCGTGTGAACACTAAAGGTTTAGACCAATCATAATCCAAGATCCATGTGAATGCAAGTTTGAAGACTAGCATTAACCTTCACGTCTGTAACAGCGATCGAATTAACCTTCACGTCTGTAACAGCGATCTAGGGTTTGGAACTTTGAGCATTGAAACCCTAATTAGGGTTTGTGAATAACCTAAGATCGTGTATCTTCACACGTTTTAACAGCCACGGACATCATAACATTCTGCTTTCTAGGTAGATCTAGGGTTTGAGGAACCCTAGTTCATGATTTTATGTAAAAGCAGAAAACTGAAAATCAACCATCAGCCAACTTCGACGCTTAATAACTTTTGCCTGGGGATAAAACTTGACAATCCCTCCGGTGGATATTTAGATCTATGTATGTAGAACACACATATAAAATTTCGTGACGATCCAACGGTTCAATCAAAAGTTATGACCTTCTGAATACTGCTGCGCACACAAAAACGTCCAGAAAAATCCATACGAATTTTTCTTTTCATCACCATATACGAACACCTCGTCGGACCTAGATATCATGAGCCTTAGGATCTGATACCAATTGTGGATCCCATTAATCGTTAGACTCAATGGTTATGAACCATTATATCTAGGTTGATCATCGTTCATATGATAACATAGCGGAAAAGAACAATGATCATGAACAAGGTGTTTAGGCACAAAAGACACGAATTAAAACAATTGGGTTGCTCATTATATTAATAACAAACAACCACTAGACGTGTATACATTGAATCCCACGTCTAGTGCAACACACACTTTAGGTTTACATTGTGAATGAATGATATGAATAAAACCTAAGACTCTTGTTCCTTTTATAGTGGAAGGAACAGAATCTACAAGAGATAATATCAAATAAACATCTAAATATTCTATTTCTATAGATATATATCGAATATATTATTTAGAATATATCCAATATATTCCGTAAATAGAAATTCCATCAGCGCCGTAGACTTCTGTCAGCGTCCAAACATGGCGTGTCAGCGTCTAGCATGTTTTCTTCGTTTTGGAGTTTCTGCCACATCAACTCATATTAATTTTGACCCAACAAAGTCTATTGTCCAAGAGATGCAAAAGATTTGAAGTCAATGGGCCTATTTGAAGATTTATCAAAGAAAAGGACCAAAGATGGAAGATTTACATATGTCGAAGAAACTCAAGTCTATTAAACAAAGAAATTAAAAGACGAGTTGAATTTAATCGTCGACAAATCCCGAATCAGAATCGAAAACGTCAACTTTTCTGAAAAGACGAGAAGACAAGAAGAAAGGGAGAAAGCTCACTCACCAACCAACCACTTAGCCTATATAAGGGAATCACCCTCACAAAATTTTGACACCTAGTTTTTAGTTTTTTCTTTCAGTTACTCTTTTCCTAGTTCGTAGGAAGAACCATCTCCCTTAAGGAGTAGTTTTCATCTTCTTTGATTTCTTCTTGAATTGTGTAAGTTTAATCCTTTCATTTTGTTTATTGAATCTTAATCATCAACACAAGTTTTCATTTAATCTTTTCATTCCTCTTGTTCATCATCATCTTTTTATTCAAAGTTCTTAAGTTCTTATTTAGTTGAGTTTTGATCTTAAAAAGTTGTTGATTTTGTGTTTTTATGATTGGGATTTGATTCTTATGGTTCATAGATAGTCGTTGGTTAGTTTGGTTAAAACCTTTTCGTTTATTTGGTCCGATTGGGTTAAAATTTGCGTTCCCATGTTCTTGCGCCTGCTTTTGTTTTTCATTCCAGTTTATTCCGAATAGTTGTTAACTTTTTCCCTTATTCGGAATGTTTTCTTATTCCGGATAGTCGGCTTCCTTTCACCCTTATTCGGAATATTTATATATTCCGGATGGTCTTCTGGCCTTTTCTCTTATTCGGAATATTTAGTCATTCCGCATAGCCATCATTATTCCGAGTAAGGTTTTATTCCGTATAGGCCATTATTCCGCATAGCTCCATTATTCCGCATAGTATGATTATTCCGGGTAGAGTAGTTTATTCCGCATAAGACTTATTATTCCGCATGATCTCATTATTCCGAGTAGGCATTTATTCCGCATAGGGATTCTTATTCCGAATAGACTAGTATTCCGAGTAGTGTTTTATTCCGCATAGACTTCATTATTCCGCATAGCTTTAAATATTCCGCATGGTCATTATTCCGGATAGCACCATATTTTCAGTAAGTTTGTTTTATTGTTTTGTCATTTAACTGTTTAATTTAAATCTAAGTTTTATTTAAGTAATTGTTTTGGTTTAAATCTTTATTTACTTCATGCATTTACCTTTTTAGTAGAATAGAAAACCAAACCCATTTTTTGTCACCAAGAACAAATCATTCCATTTAGAACCGTGATCAATTCGAGAGGATACCGAGATCTTAATACTGAACCCATATAAATACCGTGTATTAAATGGCGCCGCTGCCGGCTCTTCTCGTTAAGATCAACAGTTTTTTGTGAGAACTTGGATTTTGGGATCCGTTCTCCGTGAACGTTCATTTTTCATAAAAATTTTCAAAAACACAAAAAAAATATATAAAGTTTTCAAAAATCCTAAAAATTAAAAACCATAAAAAACCAAAAATATTTTTGCTTTGTGTTTGCCTTGTTAGTTCTTTTGCAGGTGCATGCGTACACGATCAACGTCTTATCAAGAGCCCGAGCCTCTCGAAGACTTAGACATGGCCGGTGTAAAAAACAACAACAATAACCCACCTCAAAACAATAACAACAATCCACCTCTCAACAACAATAATAACAACAACAATGAGCCTCTACCAGACAATCGCCCGATGATTGAACTTCTGCAAGCACATGTAGACGGCAACAATGATCCCATTGTCATACCCGCGATTGCAGCCAACAATTTTGAGCTCAAATCCGGTTTTATCCAGATGGTCTCTGCTCAACCATTCTTGGGGCGTACCATTGATGATCCTCATGACCACATCAAGAGATTCTTGCAACTCACGAATACGGTCAAATTCAATGGTGTTCCACAAGAGGTAATCCGTTTACAACTTTTTCCCTTTTCTTTAGAGGGACAAGCCCGTCATTGGCTTGCTAAGGAACCGCCACAAAGTATTCTGACGTGGACGGATTTGGAGACCAAGTTTATCAACTACTTTTTCCCACCCTCTCGTACTACCGCTTTGCGGAATGAAATTATCAATTTTGAACAAAAGTACGATGAATCTTTTAGTGAATCTTGGGACCGTTTCAAAGATCTTTTAAGAAAATGGCCACAACATGGTTTTACCAAAGTGCACCAAATTAACACTTTTTATAATGGTTTAAGCATGAATGACCAAGATTTACTAAACAGTGCCTCGGGGGGGGGGGGGGGGGGGGGGTAGTATTTTGGCTAAGACTTCCAATGCTGCTTGGGATATTATTGAAAACAAGTCTCCTGTGCAAACCAAGAGTGTGCGGACCAATGTCGCAAGTGCTAGTACTAGTGACAGCGACAAGCGACTTGACAAAATCACTGCGCTTCTTGAATCGCTTGCTACCCAAACCGCCAGCAACACCAACAGCATCAACGCTAAAAACGCTCAAGTCAATGCTGTAATCCAACCATGTGAAATATGCGGTGGTCCTCATTCTTAAACCACTTGCACCGCCACCCAAGACTACCCTTCTGAGAATGTGAATGCAGCATACGGCACCTATCCTCCGGCTGCTTATCAAGCTCGTCCTCAAGGTGACCGCAACTTGCTTAGCTACCGCTCAAACAACTATCTCTCACCACCCGGTTTTCCTCCTAATAACCCAAACCAACAACAAAACCTCAATCGCCCTACTCAACAACAACAACAACCTCGTACACCATACATACCACCTCACAAACAACCATATCCACCTCAACGAAACAACCAAGTTTACCAACAACCTGCTTATCAACCACCCGCATATAATGCTCCTCCCAACCAACCCACCGCATTACACCAAGACATTGGAACCTACATGAGGACTAATGATGTGATCGTAGACAATCTCCAACGGGAAGTGCTCAACTTGAAAGCAGACCTGGTGAAACAAGGGAACGATCTGAGAGCTGATATGAGAAACACTTTGGATAGTCAAACGAATGACTTAAAGAACATGATGGCTAGTTTCTTCCAAGGTAATCAACCCTCTTCTTCGGGTACTCTTCCGAGTAACACCGTTGCGAATCCAAGAGGGGAGATGAAAGCAATCACCACTCGCAGTGGCAAAGGTACCAAGGAACCCGAGCTTCCTATACCTCCACCAGTGATTGTGACTAAGGAGAACGAGTCACCTGCTCATATTCCTCATCCTTCTACTTCCCCTATTTCTCTGCCTCTTACTTCTACCCCTCCTCCACCCAAAGATGTGAGTGATCCTTCGATCCCAAAGCCTTCCTCTTCTTCCAATATACCTTATCCATATAGGTTGAGGAAAGAGAAGCTCAAAAGCAAGGATGATATTCAGGTTTCGAACTTTCTTAAAATGTTCAAACAATTGAATTTCAACATCTCCTTCGCTGAGGCTCTCGCTCACATGCCCAAGTATGCGAAAATGTTCAAAGATCTTCTTAGCGACAAGGAGAAGCTTCTTGATATTTCTAACACCCAACTTAATGAGAATTGCTCTGTAGTGCTCTTAAGGAAATTGCCAACCAAGCTTGGTGATCCGGGTCGTTTCTTAATCCCTTGTAACTTCCCGGGAGTAGAGAATTGCATGACCCTAGCCGATCTAGGTGCCAGTATTAACTTAATGCCTTTAAGTGTTTGGAAGCAATTATCTCTCCCTGAGCTAGTCCCTACCAAAATGACTTTGGAATTAGCTAACCGTACGGTTGCTTATCCAGTGGGGATAGCTGAAGACGTCTTTGTAGGAGTCGACAAATTCACTTTTCCTGCCGATTTCGTTGTCGTTGACTACGACATGGACCCTCGTGTGCCATTGATCGTTGGTCGTCCATTCTTGAGGATCGTTCGCACTCTCATCGATGTTAAAGCTGGTGAGCTTATCATGAGAGTGGGTGACGATAAAATTGTCTTCAACATGGGAAAGTTGTCTAAACAGCCTTATTCTAACGAGAGTGTTAATTGTATTGACGTTCTTGATGAGGCGTGTGAAGAACACTTCAAAGATGCTTGTAAAAGTATTCCTACCTCTCTTCCCAATGTTGAGACCGTTTCCTCTATTGACTCATCACTATCTCTATTTGGAGAAAGTGATTTCCTTTGGAAAGATTTGGAAGCCACCATGGGAGATGTGAACTTAGAAAATGCCGATTCTCCCACCGATTGGGATGAAGATCTTCGCCTCATTAAGAACCTCCTTAAAGAAGACATAATTGCTCCACCATCTCCCACGGTTATTGCTATCGATGCTCCGACTTTGAATACGCCTCCCATCGAAAATCCTCCGGATTTAGAACTTAAGGAGTTGCTGCCCCATCTCGAGTACGTGTTTCTTGAAGAAGAGAAGAAGTCGCCCGTCATCATCGCGAAGGACTTGAAAGAAGAATAAAAATCTTGCCTCATCGCCATGCTTAAAGATCATAAGAAGGCAATTGCTTGGAAAATTTCCGACATCCGCGGAATTGATTCGAACTTTTGTACTCACAAGATTCTCATGGAAGATGACTTTAAACCCGCAATCCAGAGCCAAAGAAGGGTTAATCCTCGTATTCATGACATCATCAAACAAGAGGTTATCAAACTTCTAGATGTCAGCTTGATTTACCCTATTTCGGATTCGCCGTGGGTAAGTCCCGTCCATTGTGTGCCCAAGAAGGGCGGAATAACTGTTGTTTCCAATAAACACAACGAGTTGATTCCCATTCGTCTCGTTACTGGGTGGAGAGTTTGTATTGATTATCGCAAGCTCAATGATGCCACGAGAAAAGACCACTTTCCTCTTCCTTTCATGGATCAAATGCTCGAGCGTCTAGCTGGTAATGACTATTACTGCTTCTTAGACGGTTTCTCCAGGTATTTTCAAATTCCCATCGATCCCAAGGACCAAGAAAAGACCACATTCACTTGTCCCTATGGAACATTTGCTTACAAACGTATGCCTTTTGGTTTATGTAATGCTCCTGGGATGTTCCAAAGGTGTATGATGTCTATTTTCCATGACATGGTGGAAGACACTATGGAAGTATTCATGGATGATTTATCGGTTTATGGCGATTCATTCTCTGCTTGCCTTGCCAATTTAGAACGTATGCTGAAGCGGTGTGAAGACACTCGCCTTGTTCTTAATTGGGAAAAATGCCATTTCATGGTAAAAGAGGGCATCGTGCTAGGACACAAGATCTCCAAAGCCGGTCTTGAAGTAGACCGTGCTAAAGTCGATGTTATCGCTAAGTTGCCTCCACCTACAACCGTGAAGGGTGTGAGAAGTTTCCTGGGTCATGCGGGCTTTTACCGTCGATTCATCAAAGATTTTTCTAAAATCGCTCGCCCGATGACCCACCTCTTGGAAAAAGATACTCCTTTTATCTTTTCCAACGAGTGTATCGAAGCTAACTAAGGCACCCGTCTTGGTTACCCCTAATTGGGAGCTGCCTTTCGAGTTGATGTGCGATGCTAGCGACTATGCTATTAGAGCGGTTTTGGGCCAAAGAGTTAACAAACACTTCCAACCGATCCATTACGCTAGCAAGAGAATGACGGGGGCTCAATTGCATTACACGACAACCGAAAAAGAGCTTTTAGCTGTTGTCTATGCTTTTGAAAAGTTCCGCCCCTATCTTGTCCTTTCCACCACAATCGTTTATACCGATCATTCCGCGTTGAAGTACTTGCTGAATAAACAAGATTCTAAACCAAGACTTCTTCGCTGGGTTTTGCTACTCCAAGAATTTAAAATCGAAATTCGTGATAAGAAAGGAGCTGAAAACCTAGCCGCGGATCATCTCAGTAGACTTGAGGATCCTTACCAAGGGGATCATCCGAACAAAGAAATCAATGATTCTTTTCCCCTGGAGACCTTAATGTCTATCAACTCGACTTCTGATGAAACCCCGTGGTTTGCGGATATTGCAAACTACTTGGCGGGTGGAATTCTCGTTGACGGGTTAACATCCCAACAAAAGAAAAAGTTCTTTAAAGATATTAAGACTTACTTTTGGGATGACTCGTATCTATTCAAACAATGTGTTGATTTGATTATTCGCCGATGTGTTGATGGACCGGCAGCTTTAGAAATCCTTGACGCTTTCCACAAAGGACCCACCGGTGGTCACTTTGGTCCCAACTACACTGCCAAAAAAATGTTTGACTCGGGATTTTATTGGCCCACCATTTACCGTGATGCTCACGAGATGGTTAAACGATGTGATGCTTGCCAAAAACAAGGCAAGATCGCACATAAAGACGAGATGCCTCAAAATTTCATACAAGAATGTGAAATCTTTGATGTTTGAGGTATCGACTTTATGGGGCCATTCCCTTCCTCTAAAGGAAACAAATACATCCTCGTAGCCGTTGACTACGTTTCAAAGTGGGTTGAAGCCAAAGCTTTACCTACTAATGAAGCAAAGGTGGTTTGTAACTTTTTGAAGTCGCTATTCGCTAGATTTGGTGTGCCTCGTGCCATTATTAGTGATCGCGGGACTCATTTTTGCAACGACCAATTTGCAAGAGTCATGGCTAAGTATGGTGTAAATCATCATCTTTCCACCGCTTACCACCCACAAACTAATGGCCAGGCTGAAATATCCAACCGAGGATTAAAGCGAATTCTTGAAAGGACCGTGGGAGAGCATCGTGCCTCATGGGCTGACAAACTTGATGATGCTTTGTGGGCTTTTCGTACCGCATACAAGACTCCAATTGGTTGTACACCATATCGTCTCGTGTACGGGAAAGCATGCCACCTCCCCATTGAGTTGGAGAACAAGGGTAACTGGGCCTTGAAGTGGGCTAATTTTGATATCAACAAAGCCGGTGACCTACGCAAGATCCAACTCAATGAGCTGAATGAACTCTGGAATGAGGCTTATGAAAATTCTTTGATCTATAAGGAGAAGACTAAGCTCATTCACGACTCTAAGATTAAAAACCGAGAGTTCCAAGTTGGAGACAAAGTTTTACTCTTTAAATCTCGGTTGAAAATCTTTTCGGGCAAGCTGAAATCTCGTTGGTCCGGCCCATTCACCATTGCCCAAATTTTTCCATATGGTACTCTCGAGCTCGCTCAACCTAATGGACCTACTTTTAAGGTGAATGGCCAACGAGTGAAGTTGTACTTTGGTGAGGACATCTCTCATGAGATGATTCCATCCCTCACCATGTTTCCCATGAACTAATTTTGGGTCGAGTCAGGCTCGTGACTTGGTTATCAAAAACACGCGCTCCTCGGGAGGCAGCCCGAGTATCTATCCTTTTCCGTTTTAACCTCCTAAGTGTAGGGGGGCCTCTATAGGTGTTTGTCTTTGTGTGGTGATGTGATTACAGGGATGAATGCACTTTTGGAACCTTTGAAGAACCGTGCTCCCGTGTTATCCGAAATCCGGTTCTATCTCTCAACTATCGTGATTCAATTTTCTTCACACTCACATTTGAAATTGATCACATTAGTCGTCTCTTCCTTAACTTGATTTAACCAACGTGCACAATGTCATAAGTGTAGGGGAGACTTTTCCCACATGCTTAAACATTGGGGACAATGTTTATCTTAAGTGTAGGGGGGACGTCTATCGAAGTTTTAAGTGGACTTTTCCATGAAAATGCCTTCATTTAACCGGAAAATCATCTTTTTCAACATTTTTCAAATTTTTTATTAACTTTGGCCATTTAGTCGTAATTTTTAAATTTTTCTCGTTGCTTTCATATGTACATATCCCGCAATAAAGTGGTGTAGCTAGTTTTGAAATCTTTGACATATTAGGCCCATTGCGATTATTTTGACTCAACCCGAATAGACTTATCCGAGTTTATTCTAGCAAGTATCCTTAACCATATAGACCTTAATTGGTTTATTAGGCTAAGCATCCACGAGTCTCATTACTTGAGATTTTAAATTGTGGAGGACGAGAAATGATAGAGTCAATTATAAGTCGGTATTCTTGCACAAGCTCACTTGGTGTAATTATTTGCCTATTCTCCCATCACTTGCTAATAATTTATCTGCAATAAGTAAGGTCGTACGATTTGAAAAGTTACTTACCTTCTAGCCCAAGATCGTTTAAAAGTTGCTCGGTAATGATAAGAGTTCATAGCCAAGGCATAACTTATGAAGCGGGGCGCGAAGATTGGCGAGTCCGAAAAGGCCCTAACAAGGCACGAGGATTCCATTTTATTGCTAAAGATCCAAAGTGATGTGAAGAGCATTATTCCTAAAATCAATATGAAGGATCAAGACTCACGACGAAAAGCAATCAACTCCCATAAAGATCATGGAGAAGTCTATCCGAAAAGACCCTAACAAGGTATGAGGATAAATAGATCCAAGTCCGAAAAGGAGGCGAATCATTGTATCTCAAAATCCCAATTAGAGATTGAAGAAATAATCATGAAGTCGTGGTCAACAAAGTTGGAGTACCCCTCAAAAGTCTCCAAGTGAAGAAACTCTATTACGATGAGAAGACCATTATCTCAAGCACGTCTCTCAAGATATGAAGTATGAAGTACATGCCAAATATCGGCCCGAGAAAGGTCTCAAATCATGAACCGAGTTATGCCAAGATATGAACTTTTTGATATCCCGAGAAGCATTTTTAAGATATTTTGTCCTTTAGCTAACTATTGATCAAATCGTCCTACTTTGCTTTCAGCCTAAATAAACTATCGAAATAAGTCAAAAAAATGCATCTTCCTGATCATTCTAAGACAAAAATAAAATATAAGAGATACACCTAGGAATAAGGGAGTTTAAGCATTTAATTAAGCCATGTGTGTAAGTGTTTGATATGCTAACTTATAATAACAATGATCTCGTTTTTAAGCTTAGTTTGGGGAACGTGAAACTTGAGGGTGTTAAATCTTCGCAGCACCAAAGCCCTAATGTAAGTCCCTGATCTCTTTGCAAGTTATTTCCATATAGCTATTTTCAAGTGAAAATGGTTTTCTATCCTTTTGTTTACTATAAAGTTTTAATTTCTCTTAGTACTTTAATTTCTGTTTAGTAGTATGTTAATAAGGCCAAGGTTGGTTGATTATGAGAAAAATGTAAATTTGCTTTATCACTAAGCATTGCATGAGGGCATGGCAATGGTTAAGTGTAGGGGATTTGATAGGTGTGAAAACACCCATCCTTTTACCACTTATTTCTTACTAAAACAAGACCAAAACGCGTGTTTAATATCATTTGTTTGGATTATGCTTGGTTTTTGTGTTTATTGTGTTTTCAGAGTCAACCGGATGATTATTGAAGAAAACATGGGATTGCACGAGTTTTATCAAGGAAAAAGACTAAAGACGAAGTCTATTGTCCAAGAGATGCAAAAGATTTGAAGTCAATGGGCCTATTTGAAGATTTATCAAAGAAAAGGACCAAAGATGGAAGATTTACATATGTCGAAGAAACTCAAGTCTATTAAACGAAGAAATTAAAAGACGAGTTGAATTTAATCGTCGACAAATCCCGAATCAGAATCGAAAACGTCAACTTTTCTAAAAAGACGAGAAGACAAGAAGAAAGGGAGAAAGCCCACTCACCAACCAACCACTTAGCCTATATAAGGGAATCACCCTCACAAAATTTTGACACCTAGTTTTTAGTTTTTTCTTTCAGTTACTCTTTTCCTAGTTCGTAGGAAGAACCATCTCCCTTAAGGAGTAGTTTTCATCTTCTTTGATTTCTTCTTGAATTGTGTAAGTTTAATCCTTTCATTTTGTTTATTGAATCTTAATCATCAACACAAGTTTTCATTTAATCTTTTCATTCCTCTTGTTCATCATCATCTTTTTATTCAAAGTTCTTAAGTTCTTATTTAGTTGAGTTTTGATCTAAAAAAGTTGTTGATTTTGTATTTTTATGATTGGGATTTGATTCTTATGGTTCATAGATAGTCGTTGGTTTGTTTGGTTAAAACCTTTTCGTTTATTTGGTCCGATTGGGTTAAAATTTGCGTTCCCCTGTTCTTGCACCTTCTTCTGTTCTTCATTCCAGTTTATTCCGAATAGTTGTTAACTTTTTCCCTTATTCAGAATGTTTTCTTATTCCGGATAGTCGGCTTCATTTCACCCTTATTCGGAATATTTATATATTCCGGATGGTCTTCTGGCCTTTTCTCTTATTCAGAATATTTAGTCATTCCGCATAGCCATCATTATTCCGAGTAAGGTTTTATTCCGAATAGACCATTATTCCGCATAGCTCCATTATTCCGCATAGTATGATTATTCCGGGTAGAGTAGTTTATTCCGCATAAGACTTATTATTCCGCATGATCTCATTATTCCTAGTAGGCATTTATTCCGCATAGGGATTCTTATTCCGAATAGACTAGTATTCCGAGTAGTGTTTTATTCCGCATAGACTTCATTATTCCGCATAGCTTTAAATATTCCGCATGGTCATTATTCCGGATAGCACCATATTTTCAGTAAGTTTGTTTTATTGTTTTGTCATTTAACTGTTTAATTTAAATCTAAGTTTTATTTAAGTAATTGTTTTGGTTTAAATCTTTATTTACTTCATGCATTTACCTTTTTAGTAGAATAGAAAACCAAACCGCATAGCAACTAACGTACGATTCCTTTGGGTCGACACTATAGCAACTGCATGTTATACTCAAAACCGCTCCATTATTCACACCCGTTTCAACAAAACACCTTATGAGATCATAAATGGAAGAAAACCGGATATTTCGTTTTTACATGTCTTCTATCCGAAGAATGATCGTGAAGATATCGGTAAACTTGAACCTAAAGGTGATATTGGTTTTTTCATTGGTTATTCTTCAACTGCTTGTGCTTACAGGGTTTATAATCGAAGGACGAGAAAGGTAATGGAGACTATGAATGTTACCTTTGATGAACTCTCGGGTATGGCCTCTCAACATAGAAGTTCACATCCCGAGCTTCAAGGTCAGACTTCTGGACACGTAAGTTCAGGACTCGCGCTTCAATTTTCACCGTCAGCAATCTCATCGTGACAACCATCAGAACGTGACAAGGAAGTTTATTTGGGCCAATCTATGATGAATATATGGAGGGTCCTTCGTCATTTGGTGTTCCTCATAATGCCCCAGCTGCACCTGCTACAGTAATTCAAGAACCTCCGATAGCATTTACACCAACGACATCTACTTCTACACCATCTACGTTAACCTCAACCATATTGCCTCCAAATATTCCAACCACTTCTCTGACTGCTGACGCAACCCAACAACATTCTCAGCAACTTCCTAATCATGTTCATCTTCAGAAGGAAATAGTTGCTGAAAATGCAAACAATGCGATGCTCAACAAACATGATTTTGTTAATCCATTTGCGGCTTCTACAAGTATTACTCATCCTTCAACATCATATGTGGATCCGTCGAGCTCGCATCAAGTTTCTCATACACTTCCACATGAACACAAATGGACTAAGAATCATCCTTTGGTTCATGTGATTGGCAATCTCTCACGATCAGTCTCAACACGAAATCAGATGCGTACCGACGGCGATATGTGTATCTATGCACTATCAGTCAGCACAATGGAACCAACAAGTGTTAAAGAAGCAATGACCGACGAATCATGGATTGAGTCTATGCAAGAAGAGCTCAATCAATTCATCCGGCTTGATGTATGGGAGTTAGTACCACGCCCGGACAATATCGATTCGCTTACCCTGAAATGGTTATTCAAAAACAAGATGGATGAGGAGCAAACTGTCATTAAGAACAAGACTCGGTTAGTTGTGAGAGGTTATAAACAGCGGGAGGGAATTGATTTCGCTGAATCCTTCGCCCCGGTTGGTAGGATGGAAGCTATTAGGATTTTCTTGGCATACGTAACACACAAATCATTCGCTATGTATCAAATGGACGTGAAGACGGCTTTCTTGCATGGGCTGTTAAAAGAAGATGTGTACGTATGTCAACCTGAAGGTTTCATTAACACCGATCATTCAAGCCATGTCTACAAGTTGGAAAAGGTAATTTATGGTTTGAAACAAGCACCAAGGGCATGGTACGACGAATTATAATCATTTCTTCTCCAAAATTACTTAAGCAAAGGAACCATTGATCCAACATTGTTCATCAATCACTACGGCAACGACATCTTGATGGCTCGGGTCTATGTAAATGATATAATATTTGGCTCTACAAACCCAAAATATTCCATATTATTTGCCGACCTTATGAAAATCCGATTTGAAATGTCCATGATGGGGGAAATGACGTTCTTTCTTGGTCTCCAAGTTCACCAATCCCCCCGTGGTATTTTCATAAATTAGTCCAAATATGTACTCAAGATTCTAACGAAATTTGGAATGGAAAACTGTGATCCAATTGGTACTCCAATGGACACTAAACAAAAGCTTGATTTGGATAAGAAAGGGACATTTGTAGATGCTACAAAATACCGAAGTATGATCGGGTCCCTTATGTACTTAACCTCAAGCCGACCGGACATTGTGCATGCTACTTGTTTATGTGCTCGGTATCAGGCTAAGCCAACCGAGAAGCACCTCAAGGAGGTTAAAAGGATCTTTCGTTATCTCCGGGGAACCATTCACATGGGTCTCTAATATACGAAGGATTGTAGTTTTAATCTAACTGGTTTTCCAGATGCCAACCATGTAGGGTGTCATGATACATTCAAGAGCACTTTCGGTGTAGCTCAATTCTTAGGCGAGAAGCTAGTGAGCTGGTCCTCAAGAAAACAAGATTGCACGGCGTTGTCCACCGCGGAAGCAGAATATGTGTCTCTATCCGTGTATAGTTCTCAAGTCCTTTGGATGCGAACATAACTCACGGATTATGGCTTTCACTTTAACAAGGTTCCTATTTATTGTGATTCACAATCAGCCATAGCCATATCCTGCAACCCGGTCCAACACTTCAAGACCAAGCACATTGCTGTCCGATTCCATTTCATAAAGGAGCATGTGGAAAGAGGAACGATCGAACTGTTTTTTGTCAAGACAGACTACCAACTAGCCGACATCTTCACCAAAGCTCTTTCTCAAGACAGATTTGAATTCTTGGTTCGTCGACTTGGTATGCGTAGTTTCACTCCAGATGAACTTGAACGTCTTGCACATTCGCAGTAATCTTGTATATATCTTTCAGAAAATCAAAATACAAAATATAAAACCTATAAAAACAAAATAAAAAATGAGAAAATCTTTCAAAAATTCCAAAAATATTCTTCTCCGACATGTCTCTCAGCATCGATAATATGGACGTACTTAGAAATGTCGCTCAATAACGACACGGGTACGTACATAAAGTTCGAATGAGAGTTCAAATGTGTTCAAAACATGTCTTTTCTACTTTCTTCTCATAATGGCTTATAGTCACATGTCAGACTATAACCCGGTCCCCAAAGAAAGGAAAGTCTTTGACTTATCCTCAACAACGAGAAATTAATTTTTCTCGGTCATGGGCTTATATCAAAACATTCAAAGTTTTAAGCTCATGAACACAAGAAAAATGTTCATTTATGTACATTATTCCTTAACAACGGGAAAGTAAGTTTTCTCGGGTTTTTGAGCACAATTTTTCAAAGTATTTCAAAATTGTGTGCTCATATACTCCCCTAATTATAATTAGAATTTCTTTTCGAGGGGGAGTACAAACTTTCATGCAACATTATTCTCTCCATATTTCATCACTAATTTCACAAAAATTTCAATGTCTTTCAATTTTTGAGGGGGAGAATAGTGATTAAAATGTGTTATCTTGGATAAGATCTTTCATATAAGTGCTTTCTCTTCCTAATATGTGTAGAAAGCTTTCCTTTTATGATGCACATATGTAGGGGGCGTTTTGGTGATACAAAAAACCTTCACGGTGTAAACATTGATTTCATCAACACCTTGATTGCTTTTTCAACAGGTTTTTCTGGTTACGATATCTATACCCTTCAACACATTTATTCACGATGGTATTGGTGTCAAAAAGTGGTTAGGTATTCGTCCTATGATCCAACCAGAACCGGAGGGATCTTCCTAGGGACAATCCATTAGAATTTAGATATCCTTAGGAAAGATGGAGTAGTTAAGTGTACGGGAAAAATGACGACTAATGACTTAAGCTAGCACTAGAACAATCACAACAAGGTGCTAGTTATGACGTCTTGGTAAGCATTGAAGGGGTTGAAGAATGAAAAAGAAATGTAAGGATAAAGGGTGTAAAGAAAGAAGCCCTCCATACAACTTAGGCAGAACCGGGTCAATACATCTATTATCATAATCACTTTGATGATTTCTAATACTGAAGACAAAGCATCATGGACCCAGTGATGCAATGCACAACCCTTCCCAGCCTACTCAAGCTTCTCTCAAAAGAAGTTTGTTTTATTGTCACGGAGTTCAACTCATTTCTATCAACTTTCTCACTCCGAGATAGTAGATATTGAAAAGGTGGCAGTCTGCTCCAGCCTCCGATCACCAAATAAACATGCACTTATAGTGTCTAGAACCAACGAGATTCATCAAAAAATTTCATTAGGACACTTATTACATATATCAATTGTTGTTCATCATTAGAACACAAGCGATAATTTACAGATTCCTACGCTCTATCCTTGTGATATTTCCAGAACATTCAGAGTGATACTCTTTAGTATTCACAGTGATGAATGGAAATCCTTCTAGTGTTAACATCAAACAGCACTGCGGTAGGTCATGTGTAAGATTCACATGAATTGAACATATGTTAACTGGAAAGCAACAGTGGTTTGATTCTTTTGTCACTCAAACTCGTTTTAGGTCTCGACGCAATATCTTTATGATCGTTCCAGAACATTCAGAGTAATACTCCTGAGTATTTACAGTGACGAATGGAAATCCTTCCAGTGTCATCATCAAACAGCACTGCGGTAGGTAACTTGTGAGATTCTATTTGAATCAAACTTGTGTCAACTGGAAAGAAACAATGGTCTGATTCTTAATTGAATCAAACTTGTTCCAGGATATTGAATTGACGACTTAATCAGCAAAATGGAACTGCTTGATTCACTCTTTACTATGAACTATATTTCAAGATATTCAAGTACCGAGAATGGCTACCATAACCAGAAACCCTATCAAGGAAGTTCTTTGAACTTACCTAATCACAGGTACAATATTCGTACTGTATAACGAGAAACCGGAGGAATGCAAACGGTGGTGTAACTTCAAGAGTCGTAATTCAAGACCACATGCTCATGTAACTGAAGAAAGCTCAAGAACATCTAAATACAATGACTTCCGCTACTCTAATGATCAAGGGATATTGTTAACAAGATTTCATATCAAATCAAAGTTTGAGTATGTGGGGAAAGACACAAGAACACAAGATGGCAATGTTTTAAGATCAAGTCAAGGCAAAGATCAAAGATCCAAGATCACAAGTCATGAAAGGAACTATGAAGGAACTCTCAAGACAGCGAGCTTCAAAGTCAACAACATCAAAGAAGTGAAGTCACATATTACATGACCACCCCTTAGAGGGAGATTTTTAGAAGTATTGAAAGTGATGGTCATATAATATACCGTTGCGATGCTCGTGTAAAATGCTACATAATGGTGTTGAGAGTTATAGTATAATGTTATGTATGTAACGGGAATTAGTCCCGAACACTCAAATAAGGAAGGCCTTCTATACTTTACACTTGTAGTATAAAAGACCCCTAGCACCTCATTTGAGTGTGTGTGTTTTCCGTTTCATAGTTTGTAGAGAGAGAAACTTATGTCTTTCTCTCACTAGGAATTCTCAACCTTTTTGTTTTCTCTTTATTCTTCATCTAATCTAATCTTTATTTTTGCTTTAATCTTGTTCTTCATCATATCTATTTCTTGTTCTATAAGTCGTGTGTTACGTCGTACAGTAACTAATAAACATAAGCATTTAATCTGTAACTACTGGGGAAAACAGTTGGCTGCATACGGGAAATCCTAATGAAGGAAGAGATTGTCCTTACTAAAGGACGGGAAATCCGTACCTTATGTCCAGTAGAAGCTAATGAAAACGATGAAGAAACTACTCCGCCTTGACGGATAATACTACATAAGAAATATGGACGTGCATGAGTTGTCTGAATTACACGTGCTTTACTGGTTTTGAGTGTTCTTAGCTTATTATACGTATTCTGTCATGTTTTACTGTTTTACTGTGTATTCTGTAGTTATTCTGAAATTCTGTTAAGTATTAATCATGTAGTAACGTATTATAATACTTGTATAAATATTAAGTTCCAATAATTAGAATTAAGCTGGATTATAAATAATAAGTAAAGTTTAATTAGTATAATACAAGTCATGATTATAGCTCATTTAAATAAATAACTGGTTAATTTAATTAAACTATACATTATACGTATTTAATTAAAATACATGTTTTAATCAAATTTAGCTAAGTAAAAATACTCTAGGTTATACATGTAATATAAATTTTAATATTTAACCTAAGTCATGAAATTAATTAAATTAAAAGTCTAGTAATTAATTTAATTAACATGTTTTCTGATTTTTAATATGTCCCAAAACCCGAGTCCGTGCTTTTAAAATTTAACCCGAGCCCGTACCCCGTGTTCCTAAATAAGACGAGGCAAACACCCCCTTTGACAGTGGCTAACCCGGCCAAGCCAGTTGCCACTGTCTTCAATAAATCACCACAGGCTTTACCCGGTGGTTCCCACTGTTAGCCCAAAACACACCCCAGCTGTAGTCGGGGTTCCCACTGCTTGAACCACAAGTGACACCGGCTTGAGCCGGTTGCCACTATTTTTATCCGGTCCAAAGTCAAGTCCTACCGAGACCTTGGAGGGGTCTCGGTTGACACTAAACTTAACCACAACAACCATTTAACATACCCCAACCTAGTGTCGGGGTCCTTGTCTTGTGTTCGAAACAAAACAAACAAGCCGAGACCTTACATGGTCTCGGTGGTGCAAATAAAAACAAGTCGAGATCTTAGGGGTCTCGGTTGTGTCTTGACCTAATCAGACTCGAACCAAACCAACCCTAATTCATGGTTTCTAATTAATCTATCACGTTCTTATTGCTTGTTTTTAAGATTAATTAAATGAATTCATAATAAAATAAAAGAAAAAGGTTTTATGATTATACCGAATGCGTGGAATGAAAGGGCTAATGATCACGAACACGTACACCCAATTATCAGTGGTTAAAATCGACTAGAACACCCTTTGGGGTTGATGGTGGCTGGCGACAAGGAAGAAGAGGAGCAAGGGTTTCCTTCTTTTTTTGTTAAACCTAATTATGATAATAGTTTTCCTGTGTTTGATTAAACATGGGTTTACTTTGCTTCATGGGCCAAAAGCCCACATTCTCCTTTCTTTCTTGTCTAGCCGCGGCTACATGGGGCCCACAAAGGAACCCGAAGCTTTTTAATAGTTAATTACTATAGTCGTGTATGTTCGTGATTGTTTATCGTGAATATGGTAATCGTGATCGTGTCACATCTATAATCTTCGTTAATGTTCGTTATTTGATGTCGTGACACGTGTATTAATATTATAAATGGAAAGTTTTATTTTTATCGTGTTTTCATGTATTTACTGTTCATGTGTACTGTTCATAGGATTTTAAAGCGTGTTTTACATTAGCCATCTCATGTTAATCTAAATAAACTCAATTATTGTAAGAAAAATGAGCGTTTTGGTTGTGTTGACCAATGTTTTGAAACCTGGTTTATCTGGTCGGGACAATCGGTGGATTCGATTTAGGTCGAATAAATATACCATATTAAATCAGGTTTTATATTTTCGAAACTCGGTTAGATCCACCGGGTTTTGGGTGACCCGGTTCTTGAGACTTGTCTCAGGTTTTGAATTTTTTGTGCTCTTTTACAAATAAAACATGTAAATTATGCGTATTTGCGACGTAATTTTATTTTTCCATATTATATTTGTTAATAAACAATTTATATATTTTAATGATTTATATATATAATTTTCTTCTAATATTTACAAATATAATTTTTGAAATTTTTTTAGAAAACCTGATTAACCCGGCGAGTTGATCAGGTCGATTCAAAAAGCCGATCTTTAAAGCATTGGTGTTGGGCATCGGTAGAGTTTTATTGCAGGCTACTTTGATCAATTTGACGTAGATAAATAACATTGCAACTTGCCCACACATACTTTCCAGTATATTTTTTAGAAGGGTTAAAAGTCTTAAAACACGTACTTGCAATACTCTATAGAACAAGAGTAAAACTATCGTATTGTTTATTAGTGAGACGTTGCAGATAACTCGAACCTATAATGATCCATACATGACTAACCTTATTTGCTATATTTAGTTGAATCATTTTTCAGTTACATGTTTTTAACGAATGTTTTAGTAATTAACTTTTATGTTGTGGTGATCATCTAATATTATGTCTTTTTATTTTAATTTTAAAAAAATTTCTAATAACATATATGTTTATCTTTTTGGTGCGGTAAGTGTGGCTAGGATCGCTATTCATAATAAAAGGTTATATCGATGTGATGTGTACACGCATATTTTGAAGGAATGGGAAGTGGTCTAAGCTGCAGCTTGGGGTATCTATTGTATTTTTTATTTTATATCTAAACTTGACACATGATCAAAAGTTGATACGGCATAGCTGAATCTAATGTACCATATATTTAAAAAGAAAAGAAATGGTTGTATTTTTAGTTTTTATAAAACAACCTGATATTTCACTATTATATAAACTTATAAATCGTCCCATTAGTAAAAATTAATTAAAGTGTCACTCTTTAGCTTTAGATTACTCTTTTTTAGGTCACATGTTTTTTTATGTAAGCGATTGACTTCCTTGACAAACTTCTCTCGCATGATCATCTAAAGAGGTCAAGTGCTAAAGAATGAGTTTCTATCCGACACAAACAAAACGAAATATTATAAAAAAATGAATAGAAATCACAAGATTATTTTATTTGAGATATACATGAAATACTGAGTTAAGTTTCACACTCAACAAGTGATTGTGGTACATATCAATATCAAATACACATGTCCACACCAAAAGTTTTATTGTTTATTTCATTTTAAATTGTGACATCATTTTATAAAAATTCAATCATCTATTAATTGAAATAATATCTTACTTTTGTATGATTAATAGTTTTCTTAAATCTTTTTTAGTATTGCATTGTGGCGAGCTACTTCAATCTTATTAGCGATTGTTTGTGCCAGCTAGGCAATAAATAAGATTTCTATATTGCATAAAATTAAAGAAGATAAGAAGGTTCATATTTATTTGTATTGTAGCTTTTATACAAGTTAGTATGTATTCGTATTATAAATTTAGACAAGATTTTGATTCAAACATTGGTTTCCGTCATTGTTGTGATCAAATTTATGGATTAGGACGTCAGAACATTACTTAGTAGTTATTGAACATGACTTATACACGAATGACAGTATAGTTACAAATATTAAATGGACCATGATTGTGATGTATATTTTTCGTTTTAACAATATTTACCCAACATTAGTTATATATGAATGGTTTTTTAATTATAAAGACTAAATAGAGTATGTTTTTGTTGTAAATTATTCATTTTAATCTTAGAGTATGTGTTATTTTATGAAAAATTATAGGTTCCTCCATTATACATTGTATATATTATGACGTCATTTTTACAACTTTGATAATCTATTTTATACTGTGAATATATCTACCTTATAATTTCATTTATTATCCAAAAAAGATATCTTGAAGATAGTATACAATATACGATATTTTAACACAAATATTTTGCGAAATAAAAGAAAGTTAAATGACAATCAAAAGTCATACCCGTCCATCGGACGGGTTTTCCCACTAGTATATATATATATATATATATATATATATATATATATATATATATATATATATATATATATATATATATATATATATATATATATATATATATATATATATATATATATATATATATATATATATATATATATATATATATATATATATATATATATATATATATATGATGTTGTTCTCCTTTTTACACTTGAAATTCTAGCATTAGCCTTTTATGTCTTTAAGTGTAGGGGTGACACCTTATCACTTTTGAACATTGAGGCCAATGTTCGGTTCTAAGTGTAGGGGGGTTTATATCAATATGATCATATTCATGCCTACTTGTTTACCCTATTTCAATCCTATTTTGATCGAATTTATGTTTGTTTTATTTTGCAAAAAAAAATAAAAATTTCAAAAATGACTAAAAAATAATAAAACCTTTTTGACCGTGCGTGATTGACTTGTCTTGTAGGCTAGAACAAAGAAGATTCCGACTCTGCCAAAGTGTTGATCTGACCGCTCCCTTAACTTTTAGACTAAACTTTTATTAATTGTGCAAATGAAAATGATAAACGTGGACTAGTTGGTTCTCTTTAGAGCTTATATGAGTAACATGTGGCTTTTCCTCCTAGATTAAAACTAGACTAAATAAGTGTATTTTTTTCAATCTTTTAAACGTTAAAAATCGTTTTGTTATGCAAAAATAAATTCTTATGCAATTTTGATATAGAGTCCTAGTTCAACTTTTTATTTAGATATGAGTGAAAGCATTTTCTTAAAAATGAAATAATATTGCAAAAATAAAGTGATGTACGTTGCTTGAAAGTTACGTGAATAAATATGTGTAAAAAAACAAAAAGAGAAAAAAAGAGAAAAAAAAAGAATTGAAAAGAAAAAAGAAAAAAGAATTGAAAAAAAAGAATAAAAAGAGAAAAAAGTTTGAAAAAAAGAAAAAAAGTTTAATAGAGTTAAAGTGGAATAAATTAATAAGTGTTTATGTTACTTTAATAATAATTGTGCGAAACTTGCTTTTTCTTAAATTTAAATCCGAAGTTCAACTAGAGTTCGTCAATTTTTTATAAGAGTTTAGACGGTAATAGAGAGTGTAGAAGTCAAAGGTCCCGTGGAGCTCCGATACTATTCTCGAGGGTGTAAAAACATAGCCTCCTAAGCTTTGCTAAAAGGACAAGCTTAGAAGAAAGTCACCACGTGGAGTGATCTTTCCTTTGAATCTTCAATTTCTGATCACTGTCGTTGTTTTTTCATCTAAGTGTCTTGTATTAGCTTGGCGATGATTTCAAGATCTTTGATTTCAAAATCCCGCCAATACCGGTACTATTCTCCGTGAGGTGTCAAAAGCCCGGGCACTTAACCGATGAGGTTGGGACGTTCCGAGAAGAAAGTCGCTACATGGAAAAGGCCATTTTTGAATCTTAAATCTCGTGATACCCGGTGAGTCTAATATTCCACTTAGATGATTAGCAACCATGATAATTGTCGATGTGAACGGTCAAAACTTTGAAAATTAGCACACTCGCCTAGTCTTTTATAATTTTGGGAGTGAAAATTTATATTTACATAGGTTATTAGTATAAGTAGTGTTAGCATTTTGCCAAAACTTTTGCACAAGTAGTCTTAGCTTAGTTGGGAGTAATAAAAAGAGGATGACGATCTTTATTCCTTGGAGACACCCAGTTTGCGTGTTTCCCGTTCTATGATCCTTATACCTTGAATAAAAAGTCGAGCATGGTGGGTCGCAATGAATTTTTATTTTATTTTATTAATAAAGTGATTTTTACTTAGGTCCCCTAAATGATTATTATTTATTCTTGTTTAATGTGATATGTAATTCGTTTAGGGATTAAAATTGTTTAAACTTAATATTTGTGATAATAGTTGCTTGGGGGCAAGCAATGCTTAAGTGTAGGGGTGTGATGGACACGTAATTATGCATGTTTTTAGTGGTAATATCCCTTCACTTATGGCATAATAAATAGCAAAGGGTGTATGTTTAGTGCATATATCGTTTATATGTGTTATTTATTATTGTAGGTACGAGTATCAAGGAAATAACTAGAAACAAAGCCAAAAATCCAAAAACGAGAACGAGAAATGGGAAGAGCGCCCAACACAGCCACACAGGCTCATTAAGCAATGAAGCCCGAAATCAAAGAGATTGAAGTAGAAGGCCCGATTGGTAAAACATATGTCCAGACCACTATGCTACCTGAAGCCCTCCACCAGACTCGACCCGTCTTTTATTTGGTAACACACTACTACTAAAAAACGCCATAAAGAGTGGTCAAAATAGCCCATAAAGAGTGGTTTTGCAACCACTCACCTAAGGGGGTATCTCCATGCTCGAAACCTAAGAAAAGTGGTTACGCAACCAGTCTTTATCAGAAGAATTAACACCGGTTCTCTACTTAATAACTGGTCTCCTTAAGAATTATCTCCATACTAGTCATCCCATAATAGGTCTTTATAACAACATCCAACCAGTCTTTTTATAGATTAAAAAGATGTGTTTTTCTCATGACCTGTCTTTTTTTAAATCATATTTTTAAATTGAAATTTTAATAAATTCCAAATTTCACAAATTTAACACATTAAAATGGAAAAAGTATAAATACGAGAATTCTATAAAAACTGATCTAGAAGGACTAAAATTGTCAAAAAACAACAAACTAAAGTAAATTAAAAAAATTTAATTCTTCTTAACATAAAGAGGATACAAAATTTTATTCAGATTATTTTCACAAGAATTCAATAAATAACAATAAAGAATAACATTAGAATTCAACATAATTATCTACGTCTAATATCACAACAATTGTAACCATTCGCCAATGAACACGTTGAACTCTTTGTTCTCCAACGGACGCTCATTATTCCATGGTACATACAAGTAATTGAATCAAATAAAAACATATAATGGTATTCATATGATAACAAACATGAATCAAATGTATTTGAGTCTTTGACCAGCTTGAGGGCAATTAAACTGAGTTATGAGTATTATGATCTAGAATATGCCACATTATATTAAGTCATTTTCCTTTACATAATCATATATTTTATAAGGGTAAAATAATAAGCACCTTTAATATCCTAATATGCACTTTGGGAGTTGCTTACTCGGACTAGAAGATATAAAGAACAAACAACAATAATAAATATTAACTATAGAAAAGGAATGTATAAGAAGAAAACATCACCCTTGGTGTCAAGTAAGATGAAGCATGTGGATGGATTTTGGATAAACTGTGGGACCCAACGATACTGCCATTAACCGCGTTTTCAACTTTAGCGGAGAGACATGGTCTTACATTTCATGCACCAAGGTGAGGTTGCACTTGGAACATATCAGAATTGAGATTTAGGGAGCCGATGCGTTTTCCACAACCTGAAGTAGCTCCATGCACATTTGATGCTATTCTTGAAATATATAGCGGGTAAAAAAGGAGAAATGCATATAATCTGTCTAAAAAGTTCAAATTAAAAACAATGGATACACAACATACTTTCAAAGTTGCAGCTGCATGAAGCATTTGCATGAAGTTCTGCATAAGTCCTTTTAAACGCTTCCTGCCTTCATCATTTATCCAAGTGTATAGTATCCTATCTTTGGTTAATTCATGAGTTCCCTGTTTTGATCTGATAAAAGTGGAAATAATCTCTGCAAAAGTGATGAATGTTGACGTATTTCTAACAAGCTTTACCAACCGTTGGCGTGAAATCTATTAGGAGTAGCTCCTCGACAATGTTAATGAGAAGCTTGTAAAATAGCTTTTCACTGGTCTCCGGTTAAAAAATTGATAACAAATTTGTTGATAAATCATATCCTAAATCTATACAAAAATCAATATGTTACAAAAGATCGAGATATATAGATGGGTTACCTTAAGATGCATCATGACTATGTATTTCTGCAACAAAACTTAGTAGTGATTGAGTAGATACAAAGTTTGTTTTTTCCTAATTTGAAAGAAAATAATAAAAGATTTTAGTCAATATGGCCAAAATGTCTCTTGTGGTTATGTAAATATTTTCAGAAGCACTTTGGTTAAAAATATTGTATAATGTCAAAAGTGCACTAAGGGGGAGTTTGGCACAAGGCCATTCTTACCAAATTTTTGTTTGCAATGGGTAAAAACGGGCCGTACAACTGTTTTCATGTGTTGTAACTTTTAAGCTATATTTAACATATTATGAATAAAATTCATCTTCAGTTTTATGAGTTTAGTAAATGGGTATAGGGCACTCATGCACGCTTGGTAATGCAAGAAGCTGGTGCGGAGTCCATCAGCGTATGTCACATACACATATACAGGAATAGAGTTGTTTGAATAGACAAAAAAAGTCTATTGCATACCAGAAGCCGATGTATTCATAGGAGAAACTTTGTTTTCAGCTACCGAACTAATTTAAGAGCTATCCACTTCCTGTATATAACAAATCAACAAGACGCAAATGGGGTCTAATATTAAATATTTGCAACAGTAGTATTATCTATACGTTCACTTCTAAATTTGTAACTAAGACAATCTCTTTCATAATTTTTTACTAGTGTAGAACAACTTCATGTACTTAACTAAGAGCCGAGGGCTTTGAATCACCCTCTCGTGCCTATAACTTATAAATTGTCCATGGAATATACAACAATTATACCAAACATGAAAGATTGAATAAGTCTCAAGTATATAGATTAAGACATGTAATGGTCCTTATTACATTAATAGACAAAAAATAGGAAAAAATATGTAGTCCCGAAACTAAGGGGTATATCGGTACCCGGTGGTACCGGGTCAAACAGTACTAAACCGAAATGAGTACCGTTTATGAAATGCTTATAGCAAGAAGTGTACGTCTTGGAGATGCATATAGCTGCAAGTTTACATGTAGGAAATGCATATAGAAATAAGTGCACCAAGAACGGTTTACGAGATTGGGTGTAATTTCTTTAAATATTGTCTACACACCTTTTGTCTATATTTTTTAACCATAATTAAAGCATTACTAATAAAACAAGAGGCGATTTCGACGTGTTCTACTTTTTGTTCAACTCTTTTCATCTAAAGAGATGTTTCACCCATTCATTTGCTGAAAACACAACGTAATGTGAGTCAACTTCATGTTTTCCGATCATCGACATTGGGTTTATGAAATAACTACTGTGACACATAAGGAAGTTGTTAATCTTTTTGCCACATTAGTCAAAGTTGGCTTCTCATTCTCATTGTGGTTATATAAATATCACGCTAAACATTTAAGTCCTTTCTAATAGGCTAAACACTAATATAGATTTTGAATAGGCTAAACAGTTTATTAAGAAAAACATTTAGCAACTTTGTATTCCGGTACCAAACTCGGAGATTCCCATCCTGGTACCATATCGTTTTTGGTGATACAAGATTTCTTTTGAGCGAATTTTAGGGTACCGGTACCGTACCGGGTAATGAGAACCGGTACCGGTACGGTGGTGATACCGTATTTTCGATACCAATGCTCTTGACACCATTATCATTAAGGTTGTTAAGTATAGGAAAATAGAACACGAGATTCAATGGGTTCAAGTCATAATAGCTATATTCTAACTTTAAAACAAATTTCCAAAAATAATCACTAATATAAATGTATTTGAGTACCTTTTAATTTTAACGTTAAACAAATGGGAACACTGAATCCCCAATTGAAAGGATGGATATGTAAATAGCATGTCAGATAAAAGCTAAGAATTACATAGCTCAAGCCTTAATGTGATTTATAATTTCAATATACGAAACAATAATATAGGAATATTGAACTATTATTATTAAGTATTAACATAAGCAATGGTATAGATATTAGCATTACCATATTTTGTTAGCTTAATATACTTTTGAAACTCAGTTTCTGGAGGCAGATCATATGCCATCTCTTCACGCTCTTGATGGGTAGTAACCTGTGTATTATATATTATAAGATTATAAATTTATGGGCAAAAGCAAAAGGTGACCAAAGTATAATCTAGAATAGTAAAGCTAGAAGATCAAAATATGAGCCAGCGACCATACTCCCAAGTCTCGCTTGGGAATTCATATGAACCAAAAGACTTAGAGCATATCTTCCAAGAGAAGATTTGTCCAATTGTAAGATATCAACTACATTTTCCATCAACGCATACTTTGGGTTCTAAAAATTCCACTATGTCAAAGTAGACAACTATTTTCTGACATTTTTCATCGTTTAATGGATCAACAACGTTTTTAAATCGATTATACTCACTAATCCCTTGGCATGGAGGGCAGTTAATAAGGAAAATGAGAAGTAATTACATACAAAATCATATTGATTGTATTCAAGTTAACTGATATCACAACCTATCTTAGTTTCTTGGGTTCTATACGACGCACAACCTTACGCGAAACTAAGAAAGCATAACTCGCGACAACACGTTATAATCAGAGTTCCCATGATGTAACATTCATTTTCCTGTTAATAAACACAATAACCATCATATCACTAACTAAATCGATAATCAAGTCCACTTATGTATAAAAATCGCCAGCTTGATAGCAAGTCATGTACTATTGAAATAACATAAAGGCGCAAATTTATTGTTGTAAATTCGAAGTCCTTATATAGCTAAACACTCGCTGGAAGAAAAAAAGGGTCTTAATTAACATTAAACAACAAAGAACACTAGATCCCCAATTATTCACATAAAGTAAAAATAAAACCAAATCGAATATACCCCAAATCACGATAATAAACAAGTAATGTTTGTTAATTAATCTTTAGATAAACACTACATACATGAAACCATTACAAAAAACAAAAAACGAAATTATATCAGATTGATGAAAATAGATATGGGCTGAAGTTTCAGAATTTTTTTAACGTAGTGAGAGATGATGATGTTGTTAGTGTGTATTAGTAGTTAATTTTTCTTGAAAAGATGAGTTGTATTTTGATGAAATTTTTTTAGAATAGGATTAAACGAATGGAAGTGGGTTTTAATTTTTTGTGGAAACGATGTGGGGGGGGGGGGGGTAATTCCCGCTATCAATTTTTGTTGAAAAAAAATCAAAATATTTGGGTAAATTTTAGAAAACATTTAAAAAATCGAGACCGGTCATTTTAAAAGAACCGGTTTTTCTAATAAATGTAAAGACAGGTTTGCTGTAACACAACCAGTTTTTATGCGTTTTAGACTATAAAGACTAGGTTGCTCGATAAAACTGGTATCTATCCCACTCATCCTCTTATTTTTTTACAATAGGAATTGGTTATCTCAAAACCAGTTTCTTTTAAGGGGTGTTTATGGCCTTTTGTGTAGTAGTGACAGTGGCTTCATATAAACGCAAGAGATCGATATAATCTGGAGAGCGGACATTGACATCCCATTCTAGGGGCCGATGCCCAACCATCATTCACACAAAAAAGTTGACTATCCCCTTTTTCCTTTTATTCATTACATTTACTAAATTAGTGTTTTTTCTAATCATTTAATACTAGTATGGTATTAATTACTTCATTAATATCTCATTTCTCTTGTTTTTTATGGTACATGATTTACATACAAACAATTACTTTGATCATTGTCTTTTTTATGCTTTAAATGCAGCCATTAATGTAAACCTTTTTGTTATTTCAACATCTTTTTTTATTCGTATTGTCTTTAAAACTTTCATGATTTGAGCATTGAGTATATAACTATTTTAGTTTTCCATAGAATTGTTGTTAATGATAGTAATATGTGAAGCCGAGAAGGTAATTTTTTGAAGGGAATTAGTGTAGTTTTTGAATTATCTTGGAGCTTATGGAGATAGGTTTAATGTTAATGGAGAGGTCTCATTCCATCATCTATGTATTATTCGTTTTATTGGGTAATTTTATCTTTTTCTTTTCGTCATTTTATTTAGCTTCAATATGATTATAATTATGATATTTATGTTGATTGTGATCTGCGAGATGATTAGCGAGTAGTTTATTATGCTTGTTAAGTGGTGGTGATTTGTGATATAAGTGAGGTATTTAAAATATTGTTGATTGTTGATTAGCGATTTTCGTTAGATTGATTAAAACTTGATTTTTGAAAAGAGCAAAAGTCGGATTAAAAGTTAAGGATTAATTAGTGCTTATAAATTTGAATTGAGACTTGTTTACTTTAAAGAGCAAAAGTCGAAGAAGTAAACGAGGATTAATTTAGAAAAATAAAACGAATAGCTTAAATCAAAACTTGGTTATTTTAAAGAGCAAAAATCGGAGAAATGATTTATAATCGATTTAGAAATTAATATTTTTTATAAAAGTATCTTTTCAAAATAAACAACCGTTGTGCGAAAATATATTTTTATAGAATTATTAATGCGTCAATATAAAATAAGAATCGACACTTGTTAATCTAATTACCCCACTTGATAAGCATGTTAGTTTTGCATCTTTATTATCATTAGTATTATTTTAAATATATTTAGCATAATATTCGCAGTACAATTATTGTTTTTATCGTTTAATATTTAGTCACTAATTTTAGTAGTTTAAATATAAATATCGAAAACACTTTTTATTCGAGCATCAAACTAGAGAGACAAACGTCGATTTCCATTCGCACCTCGCCGGAACTACAATAACCTTTCGGGTGTACGAAAACGACTGTATCAAATGGCGCCGCTGCCGGGGAAGTGTGTAGCGATGTTTGCGTTGTGTTTTTAGTTAGTGTCTTGAAGATCCTTTCGCTTGAAAGTTTATTTTCGTATTTGTATATATATATATATATATATATATATATATATATAATTAAAAACCATAAAAAATATAAAATCAATAAAAACAAAAATATTTTCTTATTTTATTTTATTTTATTTTATTTATTATTATATATATCACTTTGAAAAATCTAAAAAAATATTTTCTTTCGACTTTATTTTTCTTTTAGCTATATACTATATATGATATATAGTTTTACATAGTATATGTATTACAACATAATATTTTCTTTTTAGTATATATAAAAAAAGTTTCGAAAAAATATTCTTATTTATCTTCTATTGTGTTAATTCTTTTCTGCTCACACTCTTATCGTTTAATTCTTATCTTCTCCTTCTATATCATAATTCTCTTCTTTACCCTCTTATTTCTATTTCTTCATGGATTCTTACGTCCATTGTGTAGGGTGTGAGAGGCTGTTGTATGATTTTCAATCATGTCAATGGTGTCCATGTGAGCGGTGCGGAAATGATATCAACAATACACAATTTGTATTTTGTCCATCGTATAATTCGATCAATTCATCCTTTGCTTCTAATAAACTTACTCCCCCCTCTTGCATATATTGTGGAAGCACTTCTCATTGGCATGTTAGTTGTCCAGTTCGATACCCGTATGGTCACGAGCAAGAACCATGTTACAATTATGACAATGGGGATGCTTATCCATATAATACACCGGGTTTTTCTCTATACCCGTGTTGCAACAATTGTGGGGGCCCTCACGACACTTTTTCTTGTCAACCAATGAATTATTATGAGTCCGATCCATGCAATAATTCTGGTTTGATAATTTTGAGCCCCCACATTACACCCTCGATCATCAACCTTCTTTCGGAATGAGTAACGAACAACGAACCACTATTTCGAATCAACTTCTAAAAGTTCATGAAGGTGTAATTAGACTTAGCGAAAAATTGCAAGAGTAAAATCGACAAGAGCAAGTATCTAGTGCTTATACCTCTACGCCTCATGTGATTCTTATTGTTATGATGATGACGAGGATTATAATTACGATCTCATTTTTTTTAACATTCATTCTCCGATCGATCCTCACGTTTATATCAGGGGAGTATTCGGTTCTGATCATTATATATATATATATATATATATATATATATATATATATATATATATATATATATATATATATATATATATATATATATATATATATATATATATATATATATATATATATATATATATATATATATATATATATATATATATATATATATATATATATATATATATATATATATATATAGATGAGATCAAGAGAAAACTTAATCTCAATAGAAAACCTAGAAAACTTCCTTCTAACCGTTGGATCAAAGCTCCCTCCCTTCTTTTTTTATATTCAGAAGTTCAGGGGCCTTTTTGTCACTTTCTTTAATTTCTAAGGATTGGTTTTGTATATCATTTTAATTTCTAATTTTGATGGCGTCTTTTTTGCTTTTCGTTGATAGCAAGTTTTTTTCTTTCTTGAATTGTGTTTTGCTTACGTACGCTATTAGCTTTTTTTTGTTAACGTATTTTTTTCACCTATGTTTATGCTATTAGCTTTTTTTCTGTTAACGTCTTTTTTTTTGCAGTCAGCGTCTTTTTATTTTTAAACATCTAACATTTTAACAAAAAGTAAAGATGCATATGGAATAGCTTAAAACTCATAGTAAACTTTCAAATTAAATAGCTTAATAAGAGCTTAATAGCGGCAGGACATCAAACGTTCTTCATTTTGTTATTTCTAACCAACGGTGCCGTTTATGACAATCATCATATTGAACATATATTATAGTCACATCCTAGTTGATGTAAGATGTGACCAAAAGTCAGACTTAGAAACCTGTATCCAAGCTATTAATTGTTGTCACTTCTACAATAAATTATGATCAGCGAAAAAATCTAGCATAGCGAGTTTGTTAACAAAAAATAATGAAAAAAGAAAATTGGTCATGTAATCTTGTGAGTTCAAGATAGTGTTTGGATGACAAACTTAAGCCTTCTTTGCATCAGCCTTCTTTGAATCAGTCTTCTGATTCTTTTGCTTCACTATTCGAGTCGTCGCCCTCCGAAGACCTTATGTTTGCATCGAATAAGTTTAAATCAGTCACTACAAATATAGATTGAGATAAATGGTAGAAAGACGCTTAAATATATTTTTGACTTGCCTAATTTAATGCCTCGCAATTTGAAGGATAAACATCCAAACGCATAAGACTGCTACTTACAACCACCAAAAACCATCATCATCATTAATCGTCCCGAATGCATGCGACTGATACTTACAACCACCAAAAACCTGGAACCCAAAAAACTCTTAACCTTCTATGTTTCATCTAAAAAACCTCAACAAAGTAAGACTGATCAACGCCGAGTTCATCTAGACCGAGCCTCACTCAAAATGTATCGAAGTTAGACTCGAATTATAAATTTTGTTTCATACCTATGCTTGCAGCTTGAAGCTTCCTGATTAGAGATTTTTTAGTGGCTTGCTTCTTTGAAAGTCCTTCACCTAAATGGAGAAAAAAATGGAAACCACCTGTAGTTGCTTTTGGATGATCCGAATAAGTCAGGTCCCTTGAAAATCTGAACCAAGGCAAAGACCACGTGCCACCTATAGGAAATACCAGTTTTTCACATTTAAACTTTACTAAACTAGGGAGCAAAATCAGTCACATAGTAGCACCAAGGTACATTTTAGCCGTCGTGACATAAAGAGACCTTGACAGATCATGTGGTGGCCCACTGTGCTAAAACAGTATAAATCGATGGAAATAAACCGTTTGCTTGACTGAAAAATGCATGTAGCATCTGCAACAATTGTATATGCAAGAAATATCACATGTTTAATATAACACATAGGAGCGCAGATGAACGTCAAAATGATAGTCAAATAGTGTATACGAAACTTAGTACTAAAATATTATAGATAGATCTAACCTTTCGCAATTTATCAAGAACACCAATGGTGTGAATGTTTAACCGCCTTTATCATCCACAGTAAAAGCATCAAGATTTGTGAGACTAATACTAACAAAAGGATGTCTCACAATCCTTAAATTTATAAGATAAAAATTAGTTTGTTTAAATTTATTATAAAAAGTTAATACGTTGTAATCTTGTATCTCTCCACACAAAGTGAACATAACTGATGGGAGGATGAGTGTCGTGTCAAGTAATCTTGCAACTGCAACAACTTGCAAACCTGCTATTAAGCCAAGAGTGATATTTAATCCAATAAATAAGAAGAAAATTTGTTATTGCAACAGTTGAAAAGTAAAAATTGTAAAAATTGGTTGTAACTATAACTTACAACTGCTCACTTATGATTTTTTCTACCACTTTTTAATAATCATAACCCATTGTTTCCATGGATATAGAATTAAACACCAAATAAGAAACTTATTCCATACACACCATTAGAAAAAGAAATACATTACCATGATTCAAATTTTATGATTATTAGAGAAACAGGTTACTATAGAAAACTGATTTTGGGAGTAAATATGAACATACCTACCTAGCAGCTATATATACATACTTCGGGGGTGTTTGGATTGGCATTATGAAAGTAACTGTCAAAGGGAAAACTAACGCAAATGGGCATTTATTCCATACACAACATAAAAAAAGAAATACATTACCACGATTCAAATTTTATGATTATTAGGGAAACAGGTTACTATAGAAAATTGATTTTGGGAGTAAATATTAACATACCTATCTAGCAGCTATATATACATACTTCGGGGGTGTTTGTATTTGCATTATGAAAGTAATTGTCAAAGGGAAAACTAACCCAAATGGGCATAAAGGACGATGATTTTTAACACATCGTTAATTTTTTTTACTTTTGTGTATAACCAACATGTTTGATGAGACATCATGATAATTATTAGATTGGCGAGTTAGCTGATATTATTATGTAATGGTATCATCATAATAAGCGAGTTGGGAAGCAGGCCAATTCTTAAAGATTATAGCTTACGAACTTATACAAACGGATGCACTACATTTACCTCAAACAGATGCCCTCGTATATAGAAACATATGCCCTGAGATATCGAAACGGATGCATTGATATAAACAAACAAACGGATGCCCTATTACAATATTAAAATAGATGCCTTAAACAAGAAAAAACAAATTGGTTCCCTAATACAAATGTAAAATAAATGTCTTAAACAAAACAAAAAAATAGTGCTCAAATACAGTGTTAAAACTGATGCTCTTTTTCTGCTTTTCAAAAAAAAACTGATGCTCTTTTTCTAATAATCGTCATTTAAGCATGTGGTAAAAGATGTGAAGATATAAGGTAGAGACTATAGAAACTTACTTACCAAACATACACCACTAAAACCTTGCAAATGTTGTGTGTGGATTCAGCCTGGGTTGGTACAGTTTGTACTAAAATGACTTGTTTTAACTCAATTCTACCAATCGACCGCCCATTTTGTGAGCTCCAACATATAGTTTGACAAAACATCTTGATAATTATTAAATTGGCGAGTTAGCTGATTTTTTTATGTAATAGTAGCATCATAACCAGCGAGTTGGGAAGCAGGCCAAGTCTAAAAGATTATAGCTTACGAACTTATACAAACAGATGCACTAAATTTCCTCAAATGGATGGCCTGAAATATAGAAGTGAATACAAACCTACTTACCAAACTGACACCATTAGATCTTAAAAATGTTGTGTGTGGATTCAACCTGGGTTGGTACAGTTTGTATTGCAAATGACTTGTTTTAACATAATTCTATCAATCCACCGCCCATTTTGTGAGCTCCAACATATACTTATCATTTCATATCACGTTAATAATTTGTTTGACAAAACATCTTGATAATAATTAGATTGGCGAGTTAGCTGAATTTTTTTTGGGGGGTAAAGGGGTTAGCTGATATTTTTATGTAATAGTAGCATCATAACAAGCGAGTTGGGAAGCATGCAAAGTCAAAAAGATTATAGCTTACGAACTTATACAAACAGATACACTAAATTACCTCAAACGGATGCCTTGATATATATAAACAGATACAAACCTACTTACCAAAAAGACACCACTAAAATCTTGAAAATGTTGTGTGTGGATTCAAACTGGTTTGGTACAGTTTGTATTGAAAATTACTTGTTTTAACACAATTCTATCAATCCACCGCCCATTTTGTGAGCTCCAACATATACTTATCATTTCATATCACGACAATAACTTACTTTTGTTTGGGTATATCCGTGTGAGTGCTATTGATTCTGACCTTTATTACTAAGGGGACCTTTTGTTAATGCAAGTAATGCCTAAAAACATTATTAGTGTTAACTAATCTTTCTTAGTTTTGATCACAACAAACCATACAACACATTTAGTGTAGAAAAACAAAATGAATTATTTAACTAACACTATCATCAAGGTAATAATCATATCACTAACCTTTCTTAATCATACTTAGTGATCATCAAAATGATTATCCTTAAAACTCACTTTTGCTAATAAGACAAAAGACTTTTTTAATAAACTTTCTTTTTTAGAAAATGTTTTATTAAAATGGAAAATGAAAATTTGAAAATGGCATATTCCAAATGCTGTTAGAATATCCTTTGAAGGGTTTAAATACCTCAGATATTCCCACCCCACTAAAAGACAAAAAAGGGAGCGGAGTCTAGTGGCGGTACCTTTAAGTACCTACGCGGTACCTTAGCGATATGGTACCGCGGGGTGAGATAAGGTACCGCACACAGTAGCCGTTATAGATCCGTTGTAACTTTGTCTCCTTTAAATAGTGGGTCAAATCTTATTTTCCAGCAAGCCTCTTGGACGTTTTTCTCAGCCCTTTTTCTATTTTCTATAGCATAATCATTAGTAAATGATCACTTAATTTGTTAAGGATGTTTACATATGATTATCCTTTTGATCCCCTCCTTTACCATGTCCAATGAGAAGATCACTCACTCACTAGTGTTGTGATAAAGATGAATCTATGAGCTAGTCATATTCATCATGATACCCCTTTTTGTTTTAAGTCAATCCAATGTATTTATGAATACTTGGACTAGTTGTGTTCATCCAAGTTATTTGTGGATACTTGGATTTGTTGTGTACATCCATTGCATATGTGTTTGCTTGGATTTGTGTTGTGTAAATCCAAGCTACATGTGTGTACTTGGATAAGTCTAGTTGAGTTGTAATAGATTTGATTAGGAGTTCTCACTAAAGTATAAAGTGATGTGGTTGTGTCTTGTGAGTTCTCACTAAACCTTAAAGTGACTAGTAGTTGTGTTGTGTGAAGTTCTCACTTAGCTTCAAAGTGAAGAGTCGTGAAGATTGGTTCTAGCTTTCGATTAGAACTCGACATCTAGCCTTGTGTCGTAAAATGGTGAAGTAGGCAACGTCGTGAAGATTGGTTCTACCTTTCGATTAGAACTCGACATCTAGCTTTGTGTCATTAAATTGTGAAGTAGGCAACGTCGTGTAGATTGGTCCTAGCTAAAGATTAGGTCTCAACATTTAGCTTAGTGTCGGAAAATAATGTAAGCAACGATGTAAGGTTTTCTCCGCCGAGAAGGGAGCTTGTGGATATAGTGGAAATCTCGAGTAGGTGTACTCGAGGAGTGGAGTAGAAACGAGGATAGAGCCTCGTTGTCGAACCACTATAAATCTTGGTGTCTTCCCACTAGGTTGTCTCCTTCCTTGCTCTTTACTTATTTCATTATCATTATACTTGCTTATTATCCTTGCTAGTGTATTTCAATTGAACCTAATCATTATGCAACTTAGCATCAAGTAAAAGATAGTTTTGATACAAACCAAATTGAAAGTAATTTTAATTTGGTCACCAATCGAAGAGAAACTATTCAACCCCCCCCCCCCCCCTTCTAGTTTCTACACCTTTAATACTCAGAGGACAAAATGATCAGATTTAGAGAAGCAATAAAGCTATATATTACATATACCTATCTAATGTGCTGCCTAGAGAAACATATGCCTTAATCAAATAAACAAACTGATGCTCTGATAAATTCTTTTAACATGTGCCTTAAATAAGCAAACGGATTTCATAATACATTTTGACAACTGTTTTAAAGCAACCCAAACACATCTTGACCAGCTACACATTCCATAATAAGATAAAGAAAATTATGTCTTTGCCATCAACATACATCTTTAACTGAAGTAATAGATAAGTGAGAAGATCATGAAACACAAATAAAATAAGACCATTTTATAAGCAACCAAAATCAGATTGCAATTAGACAAGGGATGACACCACAAAACGATATATTATCAAGGTATCACTATATTGTACTACTGTACTAGTAATAACTGTATTGGTTTATTATCAATCATGTTCAAGATGAGGCTAATTTTTTAGTAATATTACTCTTCACCTTTTATCTTTTTGTCCCATAATAATTACTATATTTACTGGTATTAACTTCTTTTCATTTGATACAAAATCAAAAGTTATGTGACTTAAGAATATTAGATTCAAAAAAAAGATGTAAGAATATAAAGTAGTCGAATTGTAGTTACCTTTGAAAAAACTAGCTCAAATCTCAAACAATTCTTCACTTTTAACAACCAAATAAAGTATTAAAAGAAGTAACCATGTTTCCGCGTTAAATATTGTTGTTATTATAAGTTAATTATATAATTTAATGATGAATAAGCCGAACTGCCGAAAGCCCGTGACCAAACACAAACGTTATGCTCATAAGGTCGGTTGCTTATCAATCAAATCTGACCTACATTCTTCATCTCATTCACATGGGAAAGTATAGTATGTGGTACTAGATTGTTATGAAATAATTTTTGATAAGTTTTACCTAGGCGTACATGTATGCATGAAAATAACATAAGGGGAGAAACTATCTGTTGACAAAACTAACTCACTGATGCCGTAATCATACTCACTCATTGATGCCGTAATCATGCTCACTCAATTATGCCCTAATCATACACTAATCAAACAAATGCTCTTATCAAAGTAACAAATGTCATACCTAATTGTTTTAGGCACTAACTATAAAAGAACAAATGATGCAACAAGTCACCTAATTCCCTGATCATGAATCAATCTAACATATGCACTATTACTTAATTTAGATGAAATAATAAAAAATCATATTCATGCCTAATGAACTTATCCAAACAAACAACAAACACATGATGCAACAATAATTAGAACACATAATTATAACACATTAATATCACTGTTAACATATTGACACAAGACATTTAGAACCTAAACAAGAAAAACCCCAAGAAATTAATATCCAAGTTCAAAATTAGTATTTTGACCATTCTAAGCACCCCAAAATTCCTATGAAAAAAGTGTGAAAAAGCGTACCTACCTGCAAGTAAAAAGAGTAGGCAAAGGGCTTAATTTAACAAGGGTCTGTATATGTTCCGCAGTTACACTATTACTTAACAAATATACAATTAACTTCTTACTGTATCACAGCGCAATAAGTGTTGTTTAAAATTAGCATTCCAAACAGATTACGCAACTTGCATATGATCCACTTACCCAAATACCTATTTTTATCACACATGCTCGCTTCCTACTTCCTATATAACAAAAAAAGATGCCCTATCAATTCCCCTTTTGCTCTAATCATAATTACATATGCTATATCATAAATCGAATGGCGACACATGTCACCCGCTGCTCTAATAATACACGAAGGAGGCATTAATCTATTACTCTACAGCGATGATGGAGTGATTTAAGTGGTTTAAGAACTTACAGTTAGGAGTGATGGTGGCGCGATGGAGATGGTGGCGTGGTGGAGATGGTGGCGCGATGGAGATGGTGGCGTGATGGGGATGGTGGCGCGATGGGGATGGTAGCGTGATGGGGATGGTGGCGCGATGGAGATGGTGGCGTGGTGGAGATGGTGGCGTGGTGGAGATGGTGGAAGCATCGATCGAGATGGTGGCTCGACAGAGATGGTGGCTCGGCAGAGATGGTGGCTCGACAGAGATGGTGGCGCGACAAAGATGGTGGCGCGGCAGAGATGGTGGCGCGGCGGAAATGGTGGAAGCAACAGTGTGCGTGTGCTAGATAGGGTTGTGTGTTTTACGAACATCGATATTTGATCTCAAGATAAGAGTTTCATAAGGTAATACCAGTATGTTTGACCATTTGACAGTTTTTACCCCTCCGCGTTTTGTAATTTACATTAGTTACCCCTGAAGTTTGACAAGTTTTTAAATGGTACCTAATAGTTTGTTTTCTAGGTTTTCTACTAAAATAAGGTTTTCTCTAGAACCCATCCCTATATATATATATATATATATATATATATATATATATATATATATATATATATATATATATATATATATATATATATATATATATATATATATATATATATATATATATATATATATATATATATATATATATATATATATATATATATATATATATATATATATATATATATATATATATATATATATATATATATATATATATATATATATATATATATATATATATATATATATATATATATATATATATATATATATATATATATATATATCTTTACATTATATATAAGAGGAGGGATATGCCACATAAGCAGCTCATTAATCCACGTCACCATTTTTTCCACAATTTTTGGAATTTTTTTTACTAATTTCGAAATTTAAAAAAAATGGTCAAGAGCAAGATTCGAACATGGTACCCGTAGCCAGTAAGAATTAACAACATGAGGTCTCAACCATTGGACCAGGCAAATATATGTGATATCTCACAGCAAAACAAAATTAATATACACATACATAACCAGAGCTTATACACACCAATAACCAGAGATTTATATTAATAATATATCCTCCATATCTTTTTACCAATATTCGATCTATTAACAGAGAAAAAAAGGTACACATTCTTCTCATAAACCTTACGAGTCGTTTTTTTTCAGGTAAATCTTTATCATCTTGATTTATGTGTTGTTGATTATGAATTATGATCATGTTTTGTTTATAGATATACATGAATCTGATCACAGATGCTTTGGATAAAGGTATGAGTTGAAAACTAATTTTTCTTAAGATTTATAATAGATCTTTAATTTTTATTTATTTGACCCGTTTTTGTTTGATTCAAGTTACTATGTGTTTGATGAATTCGTGAAGTGATCAACGAACTGACTCAAAGAAAAGATTTTCTAACATACCTAAATAACATAATCACTTACACTTTTATAATTGTGTATTAATATATAATATCCAATCTCCCAGAAACATCACGCTTTTGATATATTAAACTGTGATTTTTCGATTTTCTTTCGATGCACATACTAGGAAAACCAAATCAAAAAACTGAATGTAATTGTATACATGATTTTGGTAAGATATATCTTTAATTTTCTTTGTCTGATACAATTGAACATACTATCTCAGATTGCTTTTTGCCATGAACCCCCGTACTTGAATCTTTATTATAGCTATCAATAGTGTTTTTTCCTTATAAATATGCAAGATTATCAATACATTATCTGTACTCACTTTCATCAATATCATGTCAGCATAAACTGTTTGAAGAGGGAACCAAAGACACCTTAGCTTGCATCAGCAGAGTAATTCCCTCTGGTGGAATCTCTTGTCGCCTTTAGAGAATCGAGGTCAATAATTTTTTTATTTTCCAGCATTTGGAACCTTACCGATACTAGCACATATATTTTGTGGGGAAATTAGGTTCATTATGCTTAACTACTTATAGTTTGGAAATCTTCGATTATACTTTGAGGATATCAGTAAGAAAAGTTTTACGTTTTAGTTTTTGTAGCTTCTGAAGTGTCCAATATTATTTTTGTATGTAGGTATGGATTCTTAATTAAGTACCACATAGGTTCTATAAGTTACACCAAGAAATATTCATGAATCATTCAGCTAACTAGGTATCACTTCACTTTTTACTCTTTAATATCAACAACATGGAGAAACTTATGAAGACATATCTTCTACCTATATACAGTAATATTAAACTGTTTTTTATTTGGTGAGAAATCTTTTTTTTACTGTCTTTCCATAAACTTGCAGTCCTATGCCAGGCAAAGGGTTGAGAAGGAAGGTTTTGAAATCTGCATTGCTAAGGAGATGGAATTGCTTAGGTAAATATGCACTTTGAGACAGATTTTAGAACACTTCCCCCTTATTATTGTAAGGTTACTTATTTGTGACTCTGAGTCACGGAATAGATATTTCTACAAAATTTGCGCCTTTCTGTTCATGATTACAATATTGGTCAATTTGTTTGATTTTCTTGTAGTTGATCTATAGGACTGATAAGAAAGATCGTTGGGGTTCGTATAGTTAGTACGCAAGTTGCAGACATCATCACAAAGCATCAAAGCTATATATCCTAATAGGTATTAACAATCACATATTTGCCAGTGCCAAGTCGACTAACAACAAGAAGCGACATTTTCAGCTTTGGTGTGATCTTAATGGAGCTAATCACAGGTAGACAACCCTTAGAAGAAACCCACCAATAAGACAACTAATTATAAGGGTTGTTTGTTTTTTAAAATTACAGTATTTATAGGGTTTGTTTGGACTTGCTTATTAGGATACCCGTTGTTAAAACGTGGCTATTCTTTGGAGCAGTTGCACCATCGGAGGAGTACTTTGTCAAATGAAAGTTGTAGCTAAATGTTGATTTCTATTATGGAATGATTTATCGGTATGCTTTTTAAGTTTTAGCCTAATATTGGTTGCTAAATATCGAATCTACCAATTCATGTGCTGACTTCAGTTGAAATAGGTTTCCCAACTGAGTTCTTCTATGTTCTGTCTGTCATACCGCGAATGGTTGGCTATTTATCACACTTGCTAGAGTCCTTGATTACCTCGACAGAATCCAAGTCCCAAACTCCCTATTACACGCATGCGTAATTCATTTTAGCTGTAGACAGTTACTTTAATTATGGTTGCCTGATTGGTGTGAGCGTGTGAACCTTTAAAATTACCAGAAAATTCAGAATTAAAGCACTATAATTACGTATTCAAATATGCCCATTTATAAATACAAGTCCAATAACCCCACAATGTCTTTACTGTTATTATTCAAGATATTGAAGATACCTGATTTAAATATGTATAGATTATGTTGCTGACCTGTTGATGGTCTTATCCGATGTAGACTAAACTTGCTGATAAGCAAGTAGAAGCAGTGGCTTTCAACCAATAGGTGGAAAAACTTCATCAAGATCTGGTCTCACAAGGAGTTAAGCCCAACCAATACCGTGACTTATAATACCTTACTGGTGATGGGAAAGCAAAAGGTAACCTTTAACAAATAAATTATCCTTTTTGGCGGTGTGGTTGGACATACATTTTAGTTTTCCTATGTGAGTGAGATATACAGAGTTGCAGTGATATGGTATTTAGAATAGAAGGTCGGATGCGCTTGTGTTGGTTGAAACTGAAACAATATAACTAATTATTGTGAATTGAAGATAAAGAAGTTTGATTGTTCAGTGGTGTATTAATAATTATGTTGAGGAACCACACTATTAGGAAACATATAACCGGATCTTACTTGACGAAACAGGAGCCATACTTATTCTTATGATTTTAGTAACATCTGAAGATAGTGTCACTCAACAAAACGCGCTTACTTTAATCGTCAATCTTTGATGAGATGGCATTTATACATGATCTCATCGTTCTTTTCGGGCTTTAAATGCACAAAAATGTCATAAAATACCATATATATGCTTGTGTTTGTTTACTTATGTATTTTAGGTATGGATATCGTGAAAAAGACAAAAGATCACAAGAAACAAGGAAAAACGGACACAAGAAACGAAGTCGTACAAAGAACGGGGCCCTAGTTCATGAATTATCCAACATTTACCCTTGAAGATATGCAAGATTGATCCTCAAACAATGAAGAAATGACACTTAAAACCCTTGTGAATTCATAATTACAAGTTTGGTCCCTTAAATTTGTCAAAATTGCAAAAAGGTCCTTCAACTTTGAAGAAATGGCAAGATTAGTTCCTCATTAAATCTAATTTGTCAATTATGGTCCCTCATGAAGTCAAAGATACATTGAAGACCTTTGAAGATCAACAAAGTCCAAAATCAGTCCTTCAAATATGAAAACATGGCAAAAACAACCCTTTAAACCTTTTTGGAAAAGTTTGGTGGCAAAAGTGTGAAGAATGGAAGTTTATTAACAAAGGAAACACGTTTAGTGGGCTGAAAAACTTGTTATACAATTTTTCCCAAAGAACAAGGACCAAAGTTGTGCAAGTGAAACATTTGAAACGAATCTGCGCCAAACAAACATCTTTCCCCCAAAATCGGATCAAAACCTTTACTGTTTACCATTCATCAACCCAGTTACCATCCCACTTAAAACAAAGGGTAAATTTCAATTAACCCTACCCACGCTTGATTCACACATGCAGAAACATAACCCACACACAAAACCCTCAATCCCATTACCCAATGGACCCACATTCAACCTTATACACCAAAGAAAACGCAACTTATTCCCCAAGGACTGCCACGTGTCAAGATCAACAGCCAAGACTCTTAGCTTAACCCCAAAGCTAAAATGAACGTCTATGATCATTTTGGACAGCTCATATCAAAGATTCGTCTAGAAGACCTCAAGGACAATTTGGGAATTTCACTTCTAGGATTTATGAATAGTGTTAGGCTAGCATTTGCCTATAAAAGGAGACCTCAACCTGTGAGAGTCCCTTTGTTCCAGATTTTAGCTAATTTCTTTGTAATTCCTTTTTATGAAATAAAGTTTGAATTTCTGAAAATTTTGAATTCTCATTTGTTATTTATAAAAGTTTGGTGTTTGATTAGCTGAAATCTGAGTTCCATTCACATGTTTTGTTGGTTTTGAGAAAAGGTTTTAAGGATTAAAACACTTGTTTTCAAAAATCAAAGGTTAAATCTGTTTTTGATCTCACTTTATTATTTGTTCATCTTAGCAGCTTGGAAGCTGGTACTTGTTCTGCTAGTACCTCAGCTCAAACAATCCAGGGCCTGGATGTAGGTCTTGGAGGTTTGCACCCTTATCCTTTTTCATTTTTCTTCATTTTTCTGAATATTTGTGATTTTTGTATGGTTGTTGTTGAATCTGTTTTTTGATGGTTGGATCTTGTTTATCTGGTATTGTTTAATGTTATTGAGTTGATGTTAACTTGATTTGTGGGTTAAATCTGAAATATCCTTTGAAAATTTTTGAAAACAGATAATTAAGAGGTGTTTGGGTTAACTGCAATAGCAGGTTTTGTGGAAAGTTGAGTAGGTGTTTTGTGTTTGTGATTGTTGGTATCTGTTTATCTGATATACTTGGTCATTTATTTGTAGGTTTTGTGGTTTGAAACACCTAGATCCTAAATTAGGCTCTAAAATCTTGTTTACTTGATAAAATTGGCTGTGGTTTAAGGGACACCTAGTTTTAATCATAGACTAGGGTTAACAAGTGATTAAACCTAGTTAGTTACACCAGGGAAAGAGATTTGAGTGCTGGAAATTGGATTTGTGGTCATATAGATCAGCAAACTGTGCATATGTTCTTGAAGTTTATAACAGCAAGTATTATCTGCTTTGATTTTGTTCCATACCTTGTTTAAGTGATTTATTTAAGTTTGTTTGAGCTTAATCATTGTTTATATAGCTTGTTTATGCATCTGGTTGAATTTGGAATGCTTATTCATGTTAAAACTGCTTATTTGTTCATAACTGCTTAATATCAAGGTCTGTGCAATATCTGTGGACTGTTTGCTTAATCTGGGCTTATTGTGTGAACCAATTTATGATTTCTTTGTTGATATAGACTCCTTGTGATTCACTGATCACAAGGGTGCCCTTGTTTCCATTTGAATCCAACTGGATCTCTCTAAAAAGCTTGGTCAAATAGTCAAAGCATTGGGAACTCCTTTCCCCTGCTGCTAGCCACTGCTAGTGTATTTTTGTGTTCAGCTTATCAATAAGCTATTCTAGCTTATTTTAACCAGCAACAACTTGGATTTTGTAATAGGTGCTCATCATTTGACCCATTTGTTCATACAGTAGCAATTGGTGTGTTGACATTAGGGTTTGACTAGAAAACTAACGTAATTGACTTATTCATAAGTGCTTATTGGCTTATTCTAGATTATTGGTGTTGCTTATTAGATTTTTGTTGATTGATTTGGCTTATTGAAGTCATTTGTGACATTTTGCAAGTTGAATCAAGTCCTGAGGTGCCCTAAATCTCAAACCCGACTATTTTGTCTTTTAGTGGATTGGTACTTTGCTTATTTCTGGCTTATTGAGTGTGCTTTTTCAAAATTTCTTTTTACAGATCTCTTTAGTATCCCAAAAGAAGGGTGTGTGTCAAATTAGAGCTTATGGCATTGGCTTATTGCTTAATGGGCTTAATGGCCCAATAAGGATAAGTTGTTTGATCATTAAGCTGTGATAAGCTCACTTTCAGCTTTTGGGCCTTCAGAGTTTTGTGTTTATAATTAAATTTTTAGTCAGATAGTGCTTTTCCAAGTCATTTGGGCTTATTTTGACTTTTTGGGCTAAAAAGCCCATTAAGGTGGACTGTTTTTTATTTTAGCCCATTTGGGGGCCCAATAGGGGTATTCTGGTCTTTTCACTTTCATTTTCTGTTTAATTAGGTCAAAATAAACTAGTTTTCAAGTTTTTAGAATTTTTTATAATTTTTGGATTTTTAATATTATTTTAATATTATTTTATTATTATTTTTCAAATTTCACATTTTTGCACTTTTTACATTTTTCTTAGCATAAATACATTAAAATAGGAATTTTTCAACTTTTAGATTAAATTTATCATCTTTAGATTAATTTTTATAATTATTTTAAGTTTTAATAGTTTTTAAATCATTTTGAATAGTTTTTATTAGTTTAAAATTTTCTAAAAATAGTTTTTAATCTTTTTAGGCCATTTTAGAGTTTACCAATTGAAAAATCTTTATTTGGGCTTTTTGATAATTAATTTGATTTTTAGGGCTTTAATTAGCATTTAAAAATTGAATATTTAATTAATTAAAAGGTTTGAAAAAGTTTTGATCATTGGTAAACTCTTAGTTTATTTATTTTGATTTTTGGTAAATTTTTGGTAATTTTTAGAATTAACTTTTATTTTAGGTCATTTTACGGTTTTACGTTAAGTCGTAGTAGTAATTAATTCCACGTCTTCGTCATCGTCTTTTCTCATCCCCTTCTAACCAATATTAATCTCAAACCAATTACGAATTATTCACACACATATACGTCCTTGGGAAACAAACTTTGACATCATTAGGGTCATTTGTACACGGTTTTCCTAAACCGTCGTATTTAATACTTTCCCTATTTTACCCCTCTTGTTTTTCCTAAAGCAAAGGTGTGTAAAAGGACTACAATCATTTTGCCGCCGCTTCTGGGGAGGTGTGTCGTGATTAATTTGTCTTGTTGTTTTTAATATTAACCATAAATAGTATTTGTATCAGTAGAAATCTACTAATACGTATTATCGGTTTTATTGGTTTTTCTTGTGAAATTATTATTACTATATTGTACTAGTATCACAATCAATACAAAATATCTCCAAAAAGTGTGAAAACACAACCTTAATTGGGATTTGATCTCCTAATTATTGTATTCGAATCTCAAACAAAAAGAAAAAGGCAAAAATAGATAAATACTTTCGTGAAGCTCGATTTTGAAAAATACGAACTATAAGGTGGGTATAAGGCGGGTATTATAAAATATACCCTAAGGAAAAAGGCTCTTAAGTGCTTCGCGTCGCCTCGTTCCCCGCTTGCTTGTGAGTATTTTCAGATTGAAGGCTAATCGAGGGTTTTGCCGCCCAAAATATTATTACGTATAATATATTTGCTTGGTTTCTTTGTGATTAAACCCTCTGGAACAATTTGGTTTTCACCAAAGTTCTAAAGTCATTCGAAGGCGTTCACTCCACGTGATCGTTTTCATTCCTTTGAGGCTTCTTTAATCAAGAGTTTGATTCGAGGAGAGATTTGGTAGATTGTTTTCTATGAAGATACACCAAAATCCAAATTTTTTTTAAAAACAATCAAAAACACAAAAAAATTGAAAATTCACAAAACACCCAAAAAGAATCTTCTTTGCTCACCTCCCATTCTTCTTGAAGTTTATGATCACTCGTAATCAAGCAAAACGAGCTCGTAAACGTCTTCAAAAGCAAGCCAATCAAGAGACGTTGATTGAAGTACAAACTCCAATTGTTGAACCTATTATAGAACAAGAAGTCGTCATGGCTATTCGTACTATGATGGAGTTGCTACAAGCACCCACCGAGGGTTTTGGAGAGGCCATTGTGATTCCCGCTATCCTTGCGGAGAATTTCGAGATTAAGACGGGTTTAATGTCGATGTTGCAAGCTAATAAGTTTAGAGGTCATGAGAAAGACAACCTGCATTACCACATAAGGAACTTTAATCGTCTCACCGCTACTAGCAAGTTTAAGGATGTTCCACATGACGCCATTAAGATGATGTTGTTTCCATACTCGTTAGATGGACCCGCTAGAATTTGGCTTGAGAAAGAACCGCCAAATTCAATTTTGACATGGGGTGATCTAGTTTCTAAGTTTGTGAACAAATTTTTTCCAGCATCTAAAACAAGACATTTGAAAAATGAGATTTCAAGATTTGTTCAAATAAATAATGAAAGTTTTTCAATGGCATGGGAACGCTGTAAAGAAATGTTACATGAATGTCCACACCATGATTTTTCGGAATTGCATCAAATTGATACTTTTTATAATGGGCTTAATGATCATGAACGAGATTACTTGAATGCCGCCGCGGGTGGTAATTTTTGTGTGCAAAACGACCGATGAGGCTTTAAAGATTATCGAGAATAGATCTAAGGTTTATAGCCCTCGTAACACACCGAGTGTTGCCAATTTGGGTTCGTCATCGTCGTCATCGTCTCGTAGCATTAATGCCTTGCATGATGAAGCTAATGAGGAAAATCGGTTTTTCGATAGATTTGCTAATCTTATGACTCATTGGAAAGCTCAAGAGGCTTTGAATTCCGCTTCGGTTAAAGCAGTTGCTAAGAGTTGTTTGTCTTGTGGTGGAGCTCATGATCTTTCCGAGTGCATTACCGCGGATGGTAACACTTCGAGTGCTTATGTAGCAACGGGAACTTACAACCAAAACGGCCAAGGTTCCCGCCCAAATCAAGCTCCACCAAATCAGAATGCTAATAACTATCGAAACAACATTCAAGGTGGTAATTATCAAGGCAATGCACGTAACTACAACAAAGGGAATTATCAAAGTGGGAATGGACAAGTCACAAATCAAAACCAAAACTATGATTTTCAAAACACTACACAAGGTTTTCAAAATGCTCACACTAAAAATCTTTAAGGAGACTTTCTGGATTATGCTAAGGCAAATGATGCTAAGTTTGATAACATGCAACGTGAGATGATTAGCTTAAGATCCGAGTTGAAAAACGAGCTTAAAAACGAACTTGATAATGAACTTAAAACTCATGCTAATAAAATGGAAGGAAATGTCCAACGTCTTCAACAAAATCAACAAAAGATGGAACAAGGACAACATGAGATTAAGCAAGAATTGTTAAAAGCGGATGCTAGGCAATCAAATTTTGAAGACCGAATGGCAAAAATGTTTGAAGCAATCATGTGTAAACCCTCTTCCTCGGGTGGTCTTCCTAGTGATACCATTGCAAACCCGAAGGGAGAAATGAAGGTTATTACTACACGAAGTGGTAAAACTTTCAAGGAACCAATCTCTCGTCCAAGTACTTCTACGGAGAAGGAAATCGAGAAAGAGCCCGAGGTGGTGGTCGAAAAGGAGCACATTACAATCCCACGAAGTACCGCTCATACCACACCTACGGTTGAACCAATACCAATCATGGAACCCGAGATTCCAAGGCCGTTGCCTAATGTCCAAACCACACTACCCTTACCTTACCCTTCGAGACGAAACACAGAGAAATTGCAAGAACGTAACAAACAACAAATCGAGCTTTTTATAAAAATGTTTCAACAAGTGCAATTTGATGTGAGTTTAGCCGACGCATTGTTATATATGCCTCGTTTCGCTTCCACTTTTAAAAGTATGATGAGCGATAAGGAAAAGCTTTCCAAGCTTGCTAATTGTTCTTCGGTTTATCTTAACCGCATACCAAAAAAAGTTGGTGACCCCGGAAAGTTTCTCATTCCTTGTGACATACAAGATATGAAAGAATGCCTCGCCTTGGCCGATCTTGGTGCGAGCATTAATTTGATGCCATTTCCATTTGGAAATCGCTTTCGCTTCCGGATCTTATTCCTTCGAACATGTCTATCGAGATGGCCGATCATTCTACGATTTTAGCATGTGGAGTAGCCGAAGATGTTTTCGTGAAAGTGGGGAAATTCTACTATCACGTTGATTTTATAGTAGTTGACATCCCCGCGGATCCTCAAGTTCCTCTAATTTTAGGTCGACCATTTTTAGACACCTCGAGATCGCTTATCGACGTTCATGCAAGAACTATCACTTTGAGATTCAACGAAGAGGAACTTGTTATAAACGCTACTCAAAACTCAAAACCTTCTCATGTTTATGCAATCGCTACCATCAATCACATTGACTTAGTTGATGTGGTTTGCGATGAGTTTTCACAAGAAGTGTTAGGTTTTTCCGATAGCTCGTCAAGTGGCAATCCCACTATTTTGGATCCGATTCTTGCTAATTCTACACCAAATCTCATTCCATTCCAAGGATGCGATTTTACTTCAAATGAAATCGACAATGAAGATGAGGTATTGATTAGTGATGATACTTCTATTCCACCATTTCTTCTACCGATGGAAGTTATGAGTGTTGAACCAAAATCTTCAATCGAGGAACCACCTATCCTTGAATTGAAAGATCTTCCTTCTCACCTTGAATACGCATTCTTGGAAGGTGATGACAAGTTGCCGGTTATTATTGCAAGAGGTCTTGCTAATGATGAAAAAACCGAGCTCTTGAAAGTTCTTAAAGCTCATAAAGGGGCAATTGCGTGGAAAATTTCCGACATTAAGGGTATTGACCCAAAATTTTGTACTCACAAGATTTTAATGGAGGAGGACTACAAACCCAGAATTCAAAGTCAAAGAAGGGTGAATCCCAAAATTCACGATGTCATTAAAAAGGAAGTTTTAAAACTCCTTGACGCGGGAATGATTTATCCTATCTCCGATAGCCCATGGGTGAGCCCAATCCATTGTGTCCCTAAAAAGGGAGGAATGACCGTTGTGCCTAATGAAAACAACGAGTTAATTCCCACTCGTGTTGTGACCGGTTGGAGGGTGTGTATTGACTACCGAAAGTTAAATGACGCCACTCGTAAAGACCACTTTCCTTTGCCCTTCATGGATCAAATGTTGGAGCGACTTGCGGGAAATGAATTCTATTGCTTTTTAGATGTTTTTTCCGGTTACTTTCAAATCCCTATCAACCCTCGTGATCAAGAGAAGACTACGTTTACGTGTCCTTATGGAACGTTTGCTTATCATAGGATGCCTTTCGGACTTTGTAATGCACCGGGTACGTTTCAACGGTGTATGATGGCAATTTTTCACGATATGATCGAGAAGTCGATGGAAGTGTTTATGGATGACTTTTCGGTGTTTGGCAATTCGTTCACGTCGTGTTTATCTAATCTCGAGCAAATGTTAAAACGTTGTGAAGAAACCAATCTTGTGCTTAATTGGGAAAAATGTCATTTTATGCGTAAACAAGGAATCGTCTTAGGACATAAGGTCTCGAAAGCAGGGATTGAGGTCGATAAAGCTAAGGTAGACGTCATCGCCAAGTTACCTCATCCCAAAACCGTTAAGGGAGTTAGGAGTTTCCTAGGCCACACGGGCTTTTATCGTCGTTTCATCAATTACTTTTCGAAAATCTCTCGACCTATGACACACCTTCTCGAGAAGGATGCTCCTTTTAATTTCAATGAAGATTGTGTTAGAGCTTTCGAAACTCTCAAAAGGAAACATACCGAAGCTCCCATTCTTGTTGCTCCTAATTGGGAATTACCCTTTGAAATCATGTGCGATGCAAGTGATTATGCTATAGGGGCCGTCTTAGGGCAACGCTATGAAAAGCATTTCCGTCCTATCCATTATGCTAGTAAGACGATGACTGAGGCTCAATTAAAATACACCACAACTGAAAAGGAATTCCTTGCCGTGGTCTATGCTTTTGAGAAATTCCGACTGATGAGATGGCATTTATACATGATCTCATCGTTCTTTTCGGGCTTTAAATGCATAAAAATGTCATAAAATACCATATATATGCTTTTGTTTGTTTACTTGTGTATTTTAGGTATGGATATCGTGAAAAAGATAAAAGATCACAAGAAACAAGGAAAAACGGACACGAGAAACGAAGCCGTACAAAGAACCGGGCCCTAGTTCATGATTTATCCAAGATTTACCCTTGAAGACTTGAAGATATGCAAGGTTGATCCTCAAACAATGAAGAAATGAAACTTAAAACCCTTGTGAATTCATAATTACAAGTTTGGTCCCTTAAGTTTGTCAAAATTACACAAATGGTCCTTCAACTTTGAAGAAATGACAAGATTAGTCCCTCATCAATTCTAATATAATAACCCGTACTTTCCCAGCATTATTTTATTCTTTTATTCGTGCTTCTTGAATTTTCCAACGTATTACGTTCTCTTGTATTCTTATATGTAAATCCTGAGATCATAATAATTTAAATAAATTATACTTTTCAAGTAATCATTGATAAATACTTTATCTGGAATTATAAAATTTTTTAATTTATTTTTCCATATTTATTTAAATCAAAGTTTTTGATTTAAAATCACCCGCGTGCGTTTTACAATGAGAATACCTAGTGATCGCGATACCGACGGATGCCCAAAATTTTACATTTTATTATCGATTGTATCGATAATTAATATTTTCGACGACTTCGTTTTAATTACGTATTAAGTCGTGTCGGGAAACCATAATATCACATTTTTGATGCATTTTAACTTTTGAAAAGTATTTTTTTACGAAACCCGAGCTCTAATCTTATTTCTAATTTTCCGACCAATATTTATTACCCAACGACTAGTTATCATGTTTGTTTTTACCGATAATATTGTGTTATCGGCTAACCGATATGGTTAAGGATTTAAGGTATTGAATACGTGGCATTTATTATTTATCGTCAAATACTATGTCCGTCATTGACCGTAAATATCTTGTTATGACATAGAAATATTTTCTATTGTCGTCGTTTTAATTTTAATTTATGGACATTTTTCGTAAATTTATGATAAACCTATAAGTGTCATTCTTTATACGACGCGTTAACATTTATTAAATTATAAGCCCTCATTTATTTATCAAAATATTAATGTTCTTTGGGTGTCAGCGTTTTTAGTTTATATTGAGCGTTTATTTTTCGTGGTTTAACGCGTATCTTTCAAATTGCGTAACTTTTAAAATATCGGACTTCAATAATACCCGCTTTTATCAATCATACACTACATATACTAAGTTATGGAAAAGAATTATATAAACAAACTACTTACACCTTTTGCTATCCGGTTTTCATTAAACCAATAACCCACCTCTAGTTTTATTTCCTTCCTAATAACACCTGGCATCACATTCATATTATTCCTACACATCACAACCACCTCAAATGCAACTAGATATCTTTTCTTCTTTCCTTGTTCTTGCCGAGCTACAATAAAACGAGACCACATCAAATTGTTGTTTTTACTTGTTATTTGGACAAAGGATAAAGGTTTTCATATCATAGATCCTTTGGTTTATTTTCATCATCGACAACATTCAACCTATCTATGTCTTCAAATCATGGGCTGATTTCAAATGATGTACAAAAGTTTTAGAAGTGTTTGGAGTTATTATTTTATTAATAATCTTGGGATAATTATAATGTTGATTTGGGTTCAGAGGTTAAAGCATTTGTCTTGTAAGTCATCATTTCTTTTGTAAGATCATTCTTCTCCTTTCATTTTTCTTGTTCAATTTCTTTATTTATATTTATTTTGTATACACATATATATTTATTTACTACTGTTATTGAGGATTTAATACCTTATTTTAAAGTCATGTACATTGTATATGGATTTTAAACAAAAAGATGCAAGCTAGAACAAGCCCTTTGATGCCTTGTGATGAATAAAACATTTAGGTCTGTAGTTAACGTGGGGTTTGAATTACATCAGTAGGTTTTCAGGTCTGGTTAAAGAAATATATGGGTAGATAAATTCTTTGCGGTGGTTTCGCCGGGTGACTCGTCCCGTGACGATACTCAGAGAGTGAGATATGGCCAAAATACGAAAAAGTGTCGAATCTGAACATGCTGTATAAACTGACTAAAAACTCCTATAAGAACTCATAACCAGAGAAAAAAGGTAAAACTATGGGTTGTAGATAAATTTATGAATAAGTAAAATCAATCGGATAGTCCACCAGTTATTTACGGTTTGAAAATGGCGGCCGAAACGGTGAAAACGAGATTGGCTGCCTACAACAGCCAACATCTCTAAGTCAAGAAATGTGTGATTAAGATATGATAAGCATAAATTAGGGGTAATTGGACTTAAAATAAGTAAACTATATAAGTTGATAATGATTTTAGTGAAAATAACTTATCTAGATTATTTACGATTTAGGAGAAACGATCTAATCTATGAGGCATGTCGGGAAAATTATAAGAATTCAACCATATTGAATTAACGTAAAACGTGTCGATTTTTATAAAAATACCGAAGTGGTATGACCCACTTTTCGGGAATTTTAGACTCTTTATATACTGATAATTAGAGAACCTGAGACCCGACCAACGTAAGATATTAAGTCGACAACGTTTGGAGGCGTTTTAGAACTTGTAAAGCTTATAAAGTGGATTTGGGCCACAAAAGCCCAACATACACTAGTAATGGCTATTGGGCCTTTATTGGACATGAGATAATAATAATTTTGGAACTCAACACTGACTTTGAAATGGTATTAGGCCACTTGATCATGTAATGGGCCACTAATGGGCCTAAATGGGCTTAATGGTTATAATGAGATAATACATGGTACATTATTATCAAAAGTCTTATGAAAACGTTTTATTAAACTTATACAATGTCCAAACTTACTAAAGTGAACTATTTATATATAGTATGACTTATGTATAGTCTCTAACCTAAGATGCATCTCATCATGATTAGGTCTCGTTCGGTCATATGTCGGTCATTGGGCGTTTCGTTCTCGATCACCGAGTAATTGTTATCTTGTGAAGTCATGTGTCGACTATCGGACGTTTGTTCCTTGATCTACGTGTAATAGCTATATCAGGTGAGTTCATAGCCCCTTTTCTTATATACTTTGTTACAAATTGCGGAGTGAGAATAACATGCGTGGAATACAATCATTTAAAACTTTTAGTTTGCTATCCGAGAACTGTATGCTTCCCCATATTACACATTTACTTATTTCATTAGTACCTTAGTCAAAAAGTCCCTACATCATAAACCGTTAATTCACATTTTGTAAGCGCGAATGTTGTGGATGGATCCATCGGGATTGACAATCCCCGTCCCGATTACCTTGACGCACTTACATTTTACTACCTAAGTATTTTGACTAGATACTTACTAGGGGTAAAACAGTTATGTTAAAGCTTCGGTGTCGTGAGTTATTGCAATAATTAATTACTAATGATTTTGTACGACGGTACTAAATCATATCATGTTGCTATTCTTATAAAATTTATGTTTGTATTCCACATCACTACTTATTAAACCTATGAATTTCACTCAGCTTTATGTTGACCTTTTTACATGTTATTTCTCAGGTAATACTAATGCTTAATTTTGCTAAGGATGGGAGCCCGCATGATATTTTCGCAGCTTGGAGATTTCTGTGTTATTTTTAAAGTTTGATTTTAGTAAAAGCTCACAAAAGTTTATTTTGGATATTTGGTAACTATGTATTACAAAACCATGTATAAATAATAGATTTATCCGCTTATAAAACTCTGGGACCTTTGTATAAAAAAAACTCTGATGTTTTTGATGTAATGTATATGTCTTTATTACGTCAACTTGTGTCAACAGTATTTTATTGTTTCTTGTACCATGACATGGTACCCCCATGTTGCCTACGTGTTCCTTGTCAGATTTGGGGGTCTCACATCTAATTTGTCAATTATGGTCCCTCATAAAGCCAAAGATACAATGAAGACCTTTGAAGATCAAGAATGTCCAAGATCAGTCCCTCAAATATCCACAAATGGCAAAAACAACCCTTTGAAACCTTTTTGCCAAAGTTTTGTGCCAAAAATGTGAAAAGGAAAACTTTCATAACAAAGGGAATTCGTTTTTAGTGGCTGAAATACTTGTTATACACTTTTTCCCAAAGAACAAGGGCTAAACATGTCTATTTGAAACATTCAAATAGAAAATGCGCCAAACACAAACACAATCCGCAAAAACGGATCAAACTTTGTTACTGTAGCAAGTAAGAACCTAGAATTACCTCCACTTAAAACAAAGGGTAAATTTCAATTACCCTTACCCACGCTTAATTCACACGCCCAGAAACCCATCCCAAACTTAAAACCCTCACTCCCACTCACCAAAGGGTCCCACACCCAAAACCGTTTCACCCATCATGTGACAACTTTCTTTCCAAGTACTGCCACGTGTCCAGATCAACAGCCAATACTCTTTGCTTCACTCCAAAGCTATTTTAAACGGTTTGGATCATTTTGGACAACATATACCAAGGATTCGTCTAGAAGCATTTGAGGACAATATTGGAATTTCACTTCTAGGGTTTGTGAACAGTGTTAACATAGCATTTGCCTACAAAAGGAGACGTCAACCTGTGAGAGTCCCTTTGTTCCAGTTTTAGGCTATCAATCTTTGTAATCCCTTTTTAAGTTAATAAAATTTGATTTTCAGAAATTTGTGAAATCTCTTTTATGTTTTGTTAAAAGTTGGTGTTCGAATAGCCTAAATCTGAGTTACACTTATATGTTTGAAGGTTTTTGAGGCAAGGTTTTAATCAATAAAACTTGTGGTTCAAAAATCAGAAAGTGTTTGATATTTGTTCATCACTTTGGTTTGTTCTTCTTAGCAGGTACATTGGAAGCTGGTACTTGTTCTGCTAGTACCTCAGATCAAATAATCTAGGGCCTGGATGTAGGTCTTGGAGGTTTGCACCCTTCTCCCTTTTCATTTTCTCTTTTATTTTCTGAATATTTGTGATTTTGCTTGATTATTGTGTAATCTGTGTTTTTATGGTTGAATCTGGTTTTTGTGTTGGTTTGATGTTATTGAGGTGTTGTTAACTTGAATTGTGGGTTGAATCTGTTATATCCTTTGAAAATTTGTCAAAACAGATTATTAAGGGGTGTTTGGGTTAACTGCATAAGTAGGATTTGTGGTTTGTTGAGTGGTTATTTTGTGTTGTTATCTGTTTGTACTTGTTTATCTGGTATACTTGGTCATTTGTATGCAGGTTTTGTGGTTTAAAACACCCAAATCCATAAAAGGGCTATAAAATATTTGTTACTTGTTAAAATTGGCTATAGTTTAAGGGACACCTAGATCTAATCATAGACTAGGGTTAACAAGTGATTAAACTAGGTTATTAACATCAGGGAAGTAGGATATGAGGCTTGAAATTGGATATGTGGTCAATTAGATCAGCAAACCGTGCTTATGTTCTTGTAGTTCATATCAGAAGATTTAATCTGCTTTGATCTTGTTCTTTACCTTGTTTCAGTGCTTGATTTAAGTTTGTTTGTGCTTATTCATAGTTTATATAGCTTGTGTATGCATCCTGTTGAATTTGGATTGCTTATTCATGCTATACCTGCTTATTTGTGCATAACAGCTTATTTTCCATGTCTGTGCAATATCGGTTGACTATTTGATTAATCTGGGCTTATTGTGTGAACCAAATTGTGATTTCTTTGTTGATATTGACTCCTTGTGATTCACTGATCACATGGGTGCCCTTGTTTCCATTTGAATCCAACTGGATCTCTCTAAAAAGCTTGGTCAAATAGTCAAAGCAATGGGAACTCCTTTCCCCTGCTGCTAGCCACTGCTAGTGAATTTTGGGTTTCAGCTTATCAATAAGCTAAAATAGCTTATTTTAACCAGTAACAGCTTGGATTTTTTAATAGGTTCTCATTATTTGACCCATTTGTTCATACTGGAGCATTTGGTGTGTTGACTTTAGGGTTTGACTAGAAAACCAACTTAATTGACTTTTTCGTAAGTGCTTATTGGTTCATTCTGGCTTATTGGTGTTGCTTATTGGAATTTTGTTGATTGTTTTGGCTTATTGAGTTCATTTGTGACATTTTTCAAGTTGAATCAAGTCCCGAGGTGCCCTAAATCTCAAACCCGACTATTTTGTCGTTTTGTGGATTTGTACTTTGCTTATTTCTAGCTTATTGAGTGTGCTTTTTCAAAATTTCTTTTTACAGATCTCTTTAGTATCCCAAGAGAAGGTTGTGTGTTAAATTAGAGCTTATGGAATTAGCTTATTGCTTAATGGGCTAAAAAGCCTAATAAGGATAAGCTGTTTGCTTAATAAGCTGTGATAAGCTCACTTTCAGCGTTTGGGCATTTAGAGTTTTGTGTTTAGAATTAAATTTTGAGTCAGATTGGGCTTTTCCAAGTCAATTGGGCCAAGTTTGACTTTTTGGGCTAAAAAGCCCATTAGTGTTGACTGTTTTTTGTTTTGGCCCATTTGAGGGCCCAATAGGGGTATTCTGGTCATTTCACTTTCAATTTCTGTTTAATTAGGTCAAAATAAACTAGTTTCCAAGTTTTTAGAATTTTTTATAATTTTTGGATTTTTAATATTATTTTAATATTATTTTTCAAATTTCACATTTTTGCACTTTTTACATTTTTCTTAGCTTAAATACATTAAAATAGGAATTTTGCAACTTTTAGATTAATTTTATCATCTTTAGATTAATTTTTATAATTATTTTAAGTTTTAATAGTTTATAAATCATTTTAAATAGTTTTTATTAGTTTAAAAATTTCTAAAAATAGTTTTTAATCTTTTTAGGTCATTTTAGAGGTTTACCAACTGAAAAATCTTTACTTGGGCTTTTTGATAATTAATTTGATTTTTAGGGGTTTGATTAGCATTTAAAAATTGAATATTTAATTAATTAAAAGGTTTGAAAAAGTTTTGATCATTAGTAAACTCTTAGTTTATTTATTTTGATTTTTGGTGAATTTTTGGTAATTTTTAGAATTAATTTTTATTTTTGCTCATTTTACGGTTTTACGTGTAGTCGTCGTAGTAATTAATTTCACGTCTTCGTCATTCTCTTTTCCCATCCCTTTCTAACCAATATTAATCTCAAACCAATTACGAATTATTCACACACATATACCTCCTTGGGAAACGAACTTTGAACTTCATTTAGGGTCATTTGTACACAGTTTTCCTAAACCGTCGTATTTAATACTTTTACCCTATTTACCCTCCTTTTCCTAAAGGTGTGGTAAACCACTAAAATCATTCGGCTATCAAGTATCTCTTAGCTAAGCAAGATTCTAAGCCGAGATTGCTTCGTTGGATGCTCCTCCTCCAAGAATTTGATGTCACCGTGCTTGACAAAAAAGGAGCCGAGAATCTAGCGGCTGATCATCTCTCTCGTCTAGAAGATTCTCACAAAGATGTTTTCGAGAACAAGGTGAAGATTTGTGATAATCTTGTGAATCAATAAGGTGGGTTGATGTTTCTAGAGAGAGAAACTAGTGAGAGAAAGTGAGAGAATATATGTTTTATTAATGAAACAAAAGTGAAACAACCAACCCCCTTTCCTTAGGTGGAAAGGGGTTTATATACCCAAGTCACTAATGGACATGGGCCTCCAACCCATGACAAGCCCATGGGTCAGGTTTACTAATAATTAACTTAACATTCAACTACGAGCTATATAACATTTAATAATATCGTGGAGTGACCGATACTTCTAATATACGTTGAAAACGTATTTCCAACAATCTCCCCTAAGGGAGGTCACTCCAAGTTACAAAGTCCTAAACCTAGCATACTATACTAAGTCTTCGTTCTTCAGCTCGTAGTCCTTTCTTCTTTTATCTTTTCTTTTCGTTGTGAATATGTTGATGTTGATCTTTTAGGCTTTGGCTTTAGAGCATTGTTCTTTTAATCCTTCACGTGCGATCTTTGCCTTCTTGTGATTCTTGCCTCCTCGTGACTCCATGTTCCACACACTTATGTTTTTGTTGAATTCTTAAAAGCTTCAGAGTTTGATACAGCGGAATACTTCATTTTGAACTTTCTTGAATTTTGCTGAAATTGATGCAGAAAGAAAACATAAGCATGTGGAAACGACTTCATCTGGTACACCGCAACGCCACCGTCTTCAAATGCAGCAACATAATAAGACACGAATGAAATGGCTTAGAACATTTCATTCTATATCGGTAGCATTTTACCTCCAGTCGGTAAAGTCCGTTGGACGATAGTATATATCGTACCTGTGACGGATAGTTTCAATTAAGTAACTTCCTGACAGGATTTCGCGGGTAAACCCGTTCTCTTTATTCGACGATCACTAAGCTTGACTGCGAACATAAAGAGTGAATCACTTGGATAAATTATCCTTGTGATTGAAGCCATCAATTCATGAAACCTGGAACAAGTGAATTTCAATTAAGATTTTCACCATCGTTGCTTTCCAGTTATCACGAGCTTGATTCATAGAGAATCTTGCACGTCACCTACCAAGTGCTGTTTGATGTTAACACTAGAAAGATTTCCACTCGTCACTGTGAACACTAAAGAGTGTCACTCTGAGTGTTCTGGCAAGATCATACGATAATGCGTAGAGGCCTGGAACGAGTTTAATTTCAATTAAGAATTAAACTACTGTTTCTTTCCAGTTTTCACAAGATTGGTTCTTAAAGAACCGCACGTGTCACCTACCATGAGCTTGTTTGATGTTGGCTCAAGCAGGATTTCCATCTTCATTGTAATACTTGCGTATCACTCTGATGTTCTGGCAATATTACAAGAATACTGCGTAGGACTCATAAAGATCTCTTACTTTTCACAGTGTGTGAAGAAGCAAGGAATAAATGAAAAGTGACCTAATGAGACTTTTGATGATCTCGTGGCTCTAGACTCGATAGTGCGTTTTGATGTAGTGAGCGATGGCTGGAGAGGAGTGCCACCTATTCAATATCAGTCTATTCGGAGTGAATAAACCAATAGATAACATGTTGATCTCCGTGTGATTAAAACAAATACCTTTTGAGAGATATTTGAGTTAGCTGGGGAGGGTTGTGCATTGCATCACTGGGTCCATGATGTTTTTATTCAATATCGAGAATCATTAACAAATGATCTCAACAGCATATGTATTGACCCGGTTTCTACCTAAAGTTGTAAAGAGGGCTTCTTTCTTTACTCCCTTTATCTTTACAATTCTTTTTCATTCTTCAACCCCTTCAATGCTTACCAATACGTCATCACTAGCACCTTGTTGTGATTGTTCCAGTGCTAGCTTAAGTACTTGGTCGACATTCAGCTACATTCACAATCATTCTCCATCTTTCCTACGACTTCTAATTCTATCTAGGGAATTGTCCTTGGGAAGATTCCATCGGTTCTGATGAATCATTGGACTAATACCTATACCTACCACCCTTTTGTCACCACATCCGTCGTGAATTAAGTGTGTTGTGGGTAAGTATTGTCACCATGAAAAATCCTTGAAAATCACTTAAGGCACTTGTGATATTATAATCAAAGTTTTTGTGCCTTAAGTGTTTTGTTCATAAAAAACGCGCCCCCTTAACACATGCATTACACATATTAAGTTGGATTATCTTTAAGTCCTTTTCATCATTAGCCAAATATCATTAAGTCTCCTTAATCCCATTTTCTGCCCTTATCCAAAATGTTAACCATTAATATTTGGGATATTGAATGGATTAACCAGTCTTTGGGTAAAAAATGAAATCAATGTATGGCCATAGAACATATTAATGCTCCCCCTCAAATTAATGAGGGTTAGTTGTAGTGCTTGAGTACGATATATTTTGAAAGATTTAGAATCTCGTGAGAAATTCTTGAAAAATTATCATACCTTCACACTACATCAAGCCACAAAAGCATAATATTCAGATTATTTACATATTCACAATTAACGTACAGTATGGAGTTGACCTTAGTGAAGACGACCCATATTAAATGGATCGTTGCATAAGTCTGAAGTGCTCTCCATACGGTCTGCCACCCACGAACCTTTCTAAGCTCCTCATCAACCTACGTTCCCTGAGCTTTTTATCAATCTTCTTGATTACATATGTAGATATTTTCTGATAACTCGGATGCCAATCCTCAATCACTTTTGGTAATTTCCCGCCAGAATTGAGATGCTTCAATTTGTCTTTGACGTGTGAGAGAGTCCCATCACTGTACTTATGAAGCTCAGCTACCCTCATAAACTTCATGATCCCACGACTGTTCAAGTAGAAAATCCCACACATCGGAAGGGTTGTGCCGGTATAGGGACATCTATCGACATGTTGAGGTAATACTTGATTAAGTGGAGGAGTCATGTTAAGCTTGCGTTGATAGCTTTCAACTCCCAGTTGTAGGTCTTCTACACGTTTCTTGATGACAATGCTTCGTGTAAACATACGAAGTGTTGTGTTCAGAGCAATGATTTCTTCACGAGTGAGATGTGTAAGCTGATCACGGGGCATGAAAAGCAACATATCTTCTATATCTTCAAGGCGAATGATTGAAAAATCTCCTTGCTGTATCTTGTATTCTCGATCATCTTCTCTTTTTAGTAGAATTTCCGTCACATGATGATATCCATTCTTTGGTTCAATCTTCATTCCTAATATACTTGTGATTCGAAGATTGGATCTGACGATACTACCTGAGTTGACTAAGCAGCAACCTCTGTATGCCCTTCGCACTCGCTCGTCCCAATGTGATGCTCCTATAGCAGCATACATGTCATAATTACAGTTTATCTTTGGAACCCAGAGGCGATTGAACTTTTCTTCGATCCAAGGTATTGACCCCCAAGAAGCAGCTTTCAATAAAGTCAGGGAGGTCGCTTACTTGGATGATCCCTTGAGAAGATAGTCAAGATCATATGTGACAAAGAAGTCAAGTGCAATTTGATTGTCTTGAGTAGCATCAAGTGGAAGAGGAGGTCTTTCTGGCGCATGAAGGCCTGGCCTTTGAACTGTATTGAGAGCTTTCAGGATTTCATCAGCATAATACTCATACTCCATTCGGCTTAATCTTGATTTAGCGCGAAGTCTCTTGTCTTTAAGCGCTCTCTTCACCAAGGGCGGAGTGACCGAAGATCCAAACTCATGAGACCAAAATGCACACAGATCTATTGGATTGCGAATACGTAGATACAGAAAATTTGCATCAGCATCTGTGATTGGATCATATGCAGCAGCTGATGTGATCCATGGTTGTTCTGGTGCGGTCTCATCGATCTGCAATGTATCAGCCAAATCTAGTGTGCGTGACTCAGGAACTGTAGTAACTGGTTCATTAGGTGGAGCAGTAGATACTTGAACGGGTGCCGGTTCTGATTCAGGTTCATCAGCAACAGGTGTAGTTTCTGGTTCTGCAGTTGTGGTAACAACCAAAGAACTAACAGGATTAACAGTAACAGGTATAGAGCTAGAAACAGATGTACCAGAAATTGAAGATGCCGTTGTAGCATTCACAACATGGTGCCACTTGGTGCGTCCTATCTCCGTAGATGTGGACTTATCCTTGTGAGCAACCTCTTTCTGAGATTTGCCACCGGTCTTGGACGGTTTCTTCTTGCTGGCAGCATTGTCACCCATATCATCATCATCAGACTGATCAGGCTCATCAGACTTGTCATTGTTGTCGCTACCCCTGTTCTCGTTGTCATCATCATCATCATCATCGTTCTTGTTTCTATCCTCGTCACTATCCTCATTACGATCACTGCCTTCACCATCATCATCATCATCATCACCCTTATCTTCATCACTCGCATCGTCTTCTTCACCACCACTCTCTTCTTGCTCACTATCCTCCTCACCAGAGGCATCTTCATCTCCTTTTTTATACAGAATATGGTAAGGAACCACGCTTCCAAATGTCTTAAACAGCCTGTCATCCTCCTTTATAGCTGCATTAAGTGCCTTGTGAAGTGTCCGCTAAATTTTGGATTTGTCAAAAGATCCAACTTCAACCATGCGTGCATGGAGAATCTTCTTCAGTTCAAAGTCCCTTAAGTCATATTCAATTTTATAGGAGGAATTGGAAGGGTTTGACGATTTAATCATCAACTTATCTGCCGCAACTTTCTTCATCTCTTTTCGCAGCTTTGGCATAATAGACTCAACAGATTCCTTTACCATATCATTAAGTGAAGCTTCAAGTGTTTCTTTCTCCTCTTTATACTTATTCTTTAATTCTCGGAGTTTGGCGATCCTTGTTGTACTTTTATCAGCTTCAGCTTTTCTGACATGAACAAGGTCTTCTGCATGAGATTTTCGTGTAGACTCCAACTCTGCATTGAACTTGGCTAGCATCTCGGCTTGAGCTTTCTTGGATGCCTCTTCACTTTGCACTCGTTTGAGTAACTCTTCTCGGATTTGAGCCATCTCTTTTCTTTGAGTTTCCATGTGTTTATCCATCATTTCTGCCATGAAGAGTGTAGAAAATGAAGATGGCACAGGGCTACTCGGGGGCGGTTGAATAGGAACGGTTGTGATGACAGTACTGAGGACGAAAGTAGTTGGAGGTGGAGGGGATAGTAGTTGAGCAGTCAACGGTTGTGTTGGCAGAGGCTGGATTGGTGGAGGTTGAGTAGATAAAGGCTTTGGAGTCACAATGATTGTCGTAGCAACGGACTCCTTTTCGATGCTTGCTGTATCGACAATGGATGTTTCTTTAGGTGTTGAGTACCTGTCTGGTGTTCCAAACTAAAAAATGTCATGCGGCTCCTCGACTTCCTCTTCATCTTCTATCTGCACACCCGAACCACTACCTCCTGTGTCTTTCCTACTTCTTTCAACAGCCTTTTTCATTTGTTTTTTCTCAGCTTTGCGAATTTGCTCGGGAGTAACATCGTCATCAACATCTTCATCTCGAATGACAAACTTCTCAGCTTTGCGCTTATCCTTTTTAGCTACAGTCTTTGTTTTCTTGGGTTTAGGCTCAGGTAAAACAACTTCTTGCTTACGTTTACCTTTACTTTTGACTGTAGTTGACGAGACTTATCCCGCCTGAACTTTTTCTTGCTGTTTTCTGATATCTCTTAGCATTTTCTTGTAATCATCAGAAGCTAGAATTTTGTCCGTCAGGAGATGACTAGGAACAGGACCAGGATTAACAGCCCCAAAGGGTCCTTCATGCCTTAGGTCCACAAAGTCATCAGCCTCTATAGTGTGGTGACGGCTTTCTGTACGCTTATCAATAGAAGCATCATTTTCCATAAAGTAAGAATGATAAGCTTGATGAACCAAGGGTAAGGAAAACCTTCAGCCTTCTGCTTCGTGTTTTGGAAGAGTTGAAAATTAAACTCTTCCCACAATAAGGATGCATAATCTACATTTATGCCTTTGTACATTCCATAGAAAATACTCATAATTGGAGCACGCACAGCATCATGCCCAGTTGTTTTAGGTTTAAGACACCGACTGAGGATACCGAAGATAGCTCTCCAAGGTTGACCCACTTTGGCTGTGGTAAACTCGGACACTATTCGTAGGTCAGGACATCCAAGAGCAAGGAACATCTCCATGAGTTCGTCTTTGGTAGGGTTCTTTGAAAATATCATACCCTTGGGTGTATCCCGAATACCAAATATCTTGCGAAAGTCTGAAACGGTGAGTGTCTGTTGCTTGTTGTCGAGGAAGAAGGTGATCTTGTTTGAAGTCCTTTCCTTGGTAGCCCAAAATTTGTACATGTAATCAAATGGCACCGAAGCAGTACTCCTTAATGCATTCTTGAAGTGAGATTGATCAAGGATTGCTGAGGCGAATTTGAATCCAAGGGGAGTGGAATGAGAGACTTCCTTCAATCGGTAATTGTTTGGTATGAGCTTAAGTTCTTTTGCCTCGGCAATTACGGCTGCTCTAGCATCTTGGAGTTCTTGCACGGTTGGATTAGTCATGGTTTCTGCTTAAGATAAGACATAAAAGGTTGATACACAGATATATATATATATACCATTATGTTGTTACTTCTAAGCATGACACAATTCATCAAGTAATTATAACAAGCAAACAATTATCAATCCAACAATCCTTCATTCGGAATAAATTCTTTCATTCGAAAAACCTTCATTCGGAAAACCTTCATCCGGAATCCCTTCATCCGGAATGTATTCATCCGGAATGCCTTCATCCGGAATGCCTTCATCCGGAATAACCTTCATCTGGAATAACCTTCATCCGGAATAACCTTTATCCGGAATAACCTTCATCCGGAATAACCTTCATCTGGAATAACCTTCATATGGAATAACCTTCATCCGGAATAACCTTCATCTGGAATAACCTTCATCCGGAATAACCTTCATCCGGAATAACCTTCATCCGGAATAACCTTCATCCAGAATAACCTTCATCCAGAATAACCTTCATCCGGAATAACCTTCATCCGGAATAACCTTCAATCGGAATAACCTTCATCCGGAATAACCTTCATCCAGAAAAACCTTCATCCGGAATAACCTTCATCCGGAATAAACTTCATCCAGAATAATGTTCATCCGGAATAATGTTCATCCGGAATAGAATATTGTTCATCCGGAATATTGTTCATCCGGAATATTGTTCATCCGGAATATTGTTCATCCGGAATATTGTTCATCCGGAATATTGTTCATCCGAAATATTATTCATCCAGAATATTGTTCATCCGGAATATGGTTCATCCGGAATACCGTTCATCTAGAATATCGTTCATCCGGAATGAATCGTTCATTCGGAATATTTTTGTTCATCCGGAATATCGTTTATCCGGAATAAGGTTCATTCGGAATATCGTTCATTCGGAATATCGTTCATTCGGAATATTCACTTGGAAAAGTTCACTCATGCGGAATAATTCTTTTTCTTGAACAAATACATTCATTCGGAAAACTAAGTTTAATCCTAAAAACGCACCCTATTCCTAAACGCATGTGTGTTTTAAGGCAATCTAAGGCCACAAATGTTGTTCTAATCCTAATCCGAGCCAAACCCACTTATAAACCCTAATTTAATTGAACCTAATTAATTCGCAAAACCCTAATTTGATGAATTAATTAAACAAAGCAATTACCTGGATTTAAATAATGAATTAGGCGAATTAGAGATCAAGAATCGATGTTTGTACCTTTTTGAATGAATGAAACGGATTGGAAGATTAAGAGCAGACGAATGGCGAATATTAGTGTGTTTTTGTGTGTGTGAATGGCGGCCAGGAAAGAAACAAGAGAAGGAAGAGAGAAAGAGACGGTTTGAGTTTGACTTAGGTCAAATGTTTTGGCAACTTTGACCCTTTGTCACATTTAGTCCCCTGACTTCCTTTATTTTCCCTTTTAGTTAATAACAACTTTTAGGATAACATCCGTTAAAAAAAAGTTAACAAGCGTTAGGCCTATCCCATCGTATTAACAATCCTTTCCCGCTCACAACCTAAACATTTTATCCTAATAGCACATATCCAAAACCTATAACTCACGAAAAATCACGAACAATCACAAGTCGTATACCAAAGAAAGTCCAGTCATTTCCCATTTAACAGATTAATTTTTCTCGAAAACTTTTGAAGACCGTTTTGATGACGAAGATTATTTAATATTTTCTCCCCCTTAAACGATGACCCGTTTTCTATTTAAAGAGCTGTAGTCATTGTTTAACGAGTCAAATATTGATGAAAGAATTTTCCAATTAATGTCTTAGAAAAATTGATTCGTGGTGGCAATAAGATTTCTCTTATTTAAACAAATGCACTGAGACGTACACTAATTCGTGTTAGACCAAGTTATAAAGTAAACTTGATCCCTTTGTATGATTTGGCTTGTAAATCATACCCGAGAAAATTAATTCCCGTTGTGAGCCAACGTTTTCCAAGGAAATACGTGACTTTAATGCGAAAAACGGGTTGCAGTCTGAAATAACTACAAGCCATAATGGGCATGTTTTAAAAATGTACAACTTTTATACGGACTCTATTTATGGCGCCGTGTCAATATTAATCGATATTTCTAAAGCCGTAAATATTACCGTACTAAAAGACATTCCCGATTCAAAAGACGAAATTATTTTTGGGTTTTCTTGGTTTTATATTTTTTATGGTTTTTGTAGGTTTTATATTTTTGTATTTTTCTTTTTGTGGTTTATATATATACGATAATATACATGATCACGATCAAAGGATACGCATGAATAGTTTACCACCACTATTCTGCTGATTCTTCTGCCAACTCTTTAAGAGTCGCTGGAGAGAAGGATTTCATGCCAAGCTTGTCGATCAAAAACTCGATTCGTCCTCGATCTAAGGCTTTTGTGAACATATTTGCCAGCTGATACTCAGTGGTGACAAAATACAGCTCGATCACTCCATTTTCCACTTGCTCTTTAATGAAATGGTAACGTATGTCAATGTGCTTTGCCCGGGAGTGTTGAACGTAGTTGAAGCAAAGGGCAATGGCGCTCCTGTTGTCACAATACATCGGGATTTTGTTGAATCCAAGACCGTAGTCAGTTAGTTGTGATCTCATCCAAAGGACTTGAGCACAAAAACCGGACATGGCAATGTATTCAGCCTCCGTGCTTGAAATTTCAACGCTTTTCTGCCTTTTTGAAGACCAACTAATCAATCTGTCTCCAAGGAGTTGCACAGAACCAGAAGTGCTACGCCTTGTGTCTTGACATCCAGCATGATCGCATCTGCATATGATATTAAAGCAATAGAGGAATCTTTCGGATACCATAGACTACGATGAAGTGTTCCTTTGAGATACCGAAAGATCCTTCTAACAGCATGTAGGTGCTTTTCGGTAGACCGAGCCTGATTCCGGGCACACATGCATACGGCAAATTGCAGATCAGGCCTGCTAGCAGTCAGATAGAGAAGGGTGCCGATCATCCCACGTTAGAGTTTCGGATCGACAACAATCCCATTCCTATCTTCATCTAACTTGGATTTCTCCACCATTGGAGTATCCACGGGGTCACAATTTTCAAAGTTATATTTCTTTAATGATTCTAGAGCGTATTTGGATTGATTAATAAAGATGCCTCTGAGATTCTGAGAAATTTGTAATCCTAAGAAAAATGAAAATTTTCCCATCATTGACATCTGAAAGCGTGTGGACATTATTTTCTTAAAGCGGTTTGACAATTCTATGTTAGAGGCAGCAAATATTATATCATCAACATAAATTTGTACCAGTATCATGTCGTTGTCTTCCTTGAGAGTGAATAGAGTGGGGTCCACCTTGCCTTTGGAGAAGCCTTCCGAAATGAGATATGTTGAAAGGAGATCATACCACTTGCGTGGAGCTTGTTTCAACCCATAGAGAGCCTTCTTAAGCTTGTACACATGATTAGGAAACTCCGTGCTAACGAACCCATTCGGCTGACTAACATAGACTTCTTCCCTTAGTTCACCATTCAAAAATGCCGTCTTCACATCCATTTGATAGACAATCATGTTCATATGATCAACATACGCAAGGAATAGTCTAATAGCCTCCAATCGTGCAACCGGAGCAAAAGATTCTTCAAAGTCGATACCCAAGGCTTGTTTATATCCTCTAGGAACCAATCTAGCCTTATTCTTCAAAACTCCACCCATCTCATCGAGTTTAACCTTATAAACCCACAACAAAGTAAGGATGTTAACCTTGTCAGGGAGAGGAACTAATTCCCATACTTCAAGTCTTTGGAATTCATTTAGTTCCTCTTGCATGGCTTTAATCCAAGATGATTGAGTCATAGCATGTTGCCAGTTTTTAGGTTCAACTTCGGAGAGAAATGCATCAAAATAGCAATAGAGTACACTCTCTTGTAATTGATGGCATGTCGAGACTGGTCGATTGAGACCTCCAATAATATTCCTAATTGGGTGATCTTTTGTCCATTTGGTGCTGTGATTTTCAATCCGTGGTGGTCTGGAGTGAACGATTGTAGGAGCTTCTTCTGAGGTAGACGCGACTGAAGGATTTTCAGGTATCGGTATACCAAAGAATGGAAGCTCTTGTTGGTGAGCATATTCCAAATCGTGATCAACAGAATCCTCTTCATCATCATTAGGCACAAGTAAGGGTGAAGATTCATGTGTAGTTTGAGAATTACTTGGTGGAGGTGCATCTGATTCAATGTTAATTGAAGATGCATTTGATGATGCTTCATTAGCTTGAGCAACAACTTCAGGGATTGGAGCTATCACTACAGGTGCTGGAACTTCATCACTTGGGGGATCAAAGAATTCATGAAACAAAGGTTGAAATAGTTCATCCCACTGAGGCCTTGTAGGTGGTATAAATGATGTAGAAGTAGGATTATTGGGAACTAATCCAAAACTAATAGCACCGGTTCCCATCTCGTGAAGCGCGGGTTCAGAGTTGCGTTGCTCAGAAGCCATCGCTGTCAGCTCATCAAAATCTGCGTCCATAGTTTCTACTATCTTACCAAGACGACGGTTATAAATTTGGTATGCTTTCTTTGAGGGTGAGTAACCAATGAAAATACCTATATCGGCTTTTGATTGAAGTTTGCCCAAATTCTCACTATTAATGTTTGGATAACAAAGAGCACCAAACACATGAAAGAATGAAACATCCCCTTTACGATCATGTAGAAGCTCGTAAGGTGTTTTTCCATGGCGTTTCTGAATGATAGAGCGGTTTTGGGTGTAACATGCAGTAGATACATCTTCTGCCCATAAGAATAACGGAGCGTTCGCATAAATCAACATAGTCCTAGCAGCTTCCATGAGCGTACGATTCCGTCTTTCAACGACACCGTTTTGTTGTGGAGTACGTGCATCGGATGTTTCATGCGAGATACCAACTTCTTCATAGTAATCACGAAGAGTCTGGTTGACGAACTCTGTTCCATTATCAGTACGAATACGGCGGATAGTAGTATCTAAACGTACCTGAATGAATTTCAGGAAAGTGATGATAGCCTTCGGTGCTTCATCCTTTGTACGTAGAAATTTAACCCATGTAAACCTCGAAAAATCATCCACCATAACAAGAATGAATTTATTACCACTCACACTTTCGGTTCGCATTGGCCCATAAAGATCCATATGCAAAAGATGAAGTTTTTCTTGATTGGTGTCTTCAGCTTTGGGCTTGTATGATTTCTTGGTGCTTTTCCCCCTTGAACACGCGGAACATAAATGGTCCTTGTGAAATTTGAGCTTTGGGAGACCACGAACTAATTCGTTTTTAGCCAAATGATTAATAGCATCAAAGTTGAGATGAGATAATCTGCGATGCCATAACCATGACTTGGTCTTAGATGCTTTTGAGAGAAGACATACTGGAGAGGCGGCCATCATGTCTTGTAGGGACAAAGTATAAAGATTTGCACCACGAGACCCCTTCAACAAGTCTTTTCCTTCCAAGTTGCGGATGGAACAAGTGTGTTGTCTAAAAGCAACCTCTAGGTTGGAATCACAGAACTGTCCTACTGAAAATAAATTATGACCAAGACCTTCAACATGGTATACCGTTGAAATCGTGACATTTCCAATCTGATATTCACCATACCCCATTATCTTTGCAATATGATCATTACCGAATTTAACCGTTCCAAGAAACTTGCTGACGAAATTTCTAAGCATCGAGCGATCTCCGGTCATATGCTTTGAGAAACCGGAGTCCAAATACCAGAGGATGATTTGGACCACCTGAAAATATCACCAGACGAGGACAATGTATAGGTTTCGGAATCTGAATGTTCCTTGTTATTAGCAGATACAGTTTTAATAATCTTAGATTTGCTAACATTAGGTTTCTTAGATTTCCTAGCCTTCTTCATAGTTGGTGGTGTAGATTCAAGTTGGCTTAAATCCTGAGGTATTTCTTCACTGATAGGCACAATAGTGGGGGCTGACCTAATTAAAGGGCGCGGTTTCCATACTTTAGTGCTAGTGTGCCTAATTAAAGGACGCTGAGACCTAACCTCAATGGATGCATTCCTAGTTAAAGGGCACATTTTTCCATCTAATGTAAAGGTCCTACCAGTAGGACGCCATTGCCATCCAACTTGGGTACGAGTTCTCCCAGTTGGCTTCCATTCAAGATCATTCCTAATGGCATTCATTTCATTCACATGATCAATAAGACACAAATCATGACGCTGAGAAAACATGCATTCATTACACTTCCAACATTTCAAATTAGAATTCACAAATGGCTTAGGCTTCTACACAGGCGCAGAGCTTTTAGTCTAAGCAACATGATTCTTTTTATTTAAATCTGAAATAACATCCCTAGGATGAGCTTCTACTTTCTTCTTGATGGTACTACTAGTGGAGGGCTTGATCCTATCTTTCTTGACTTGTGATCCTTTAGCCTTAGTAGACTCTTTTACTCCTGTAGAAGGCAAAGTGGGAACATTAGCAACAGATTTTAAAGGTGCCTTAGTTGATGGTGTTAATGACGGTTTTGCTCCTGGGGTCTTATTGAATGGAGTTACAGCAATGGGTCGATTAGTGAGTAGTGTAGAACCCGGTTTTCCTATATATTGCAAATATGCTAAGCAATATTGAACTCGCTGAATATATGCATGAGCTGAATAATAGTAACTGCTTGAGGGATCTAACGCATACAAATCATCTAATATATCCCTAACAAGATCCACGTGCTTAATTGCATTCATCATATAAACATCGTAAGTATCCGGATTTTGCTTATGGTGCGGGTTCTTATAGATCACCACTGAATTGGTTGATGGAGCACTAGAGGATGGTGCAGAGTTGGTAGCTAAGTTATTAACAACTTCTTGTCGTGTGAGAAGAAGTGTCTCCTTTAACTCAGCCAAGACCATGTTTTTGTCAATGAGCTGGATATTTAAGTCAGAGATTTCCTCACACTTTTGGTTTAATTGTTCAACATAAGATTGTTGCTGTGCTGCATTAAAAGCGAAGCGTTCTTCTAGTGAACCATAAAGAGTGGACATTCCCTGTCTTGCACGTTCCATCTCCCCTAGAATAGACGAAAGTCTAGTTTCTAAGTACTGGTTTTTAGACTCTGCAGCCTCTAGTTTCAAATTTAGTGTTTCGTTCGATGATAAGTCTCTCTTTAATCTCATAATCTCTTCCTCTAATGCATTAACTATCTCAATCATCTTGTCACTCGTCTCAACACTGTTTTCACAACCATTTGTTACCAAAAGATCCTCATTTTGAGTTTGGTGTTTTAATTCTATAGATATACAATGTTGTTCAAGTTGATTAAAACGTTTTGCAAGTAAATTGTAAGAATCTTGAAGCTTTAAAAATTCAGAGTTAGACTCGTGACAAGAATGATTATCTACGTCATTTACAGTCTCAGCAATATTTATAGAGAGATCATGCACATCATCACATATATTCACAGCATCACATTTATTCATAGCGGATGTAAGCTCATTCGAATAATTAACATTCACAGTAATAAGCACATCGTACGATATTACTTGGGACAAGAATCGGTCATATTCGGATAAAATCTTTTCCTTTTCAATTAATTGTAGTTCGTAAGCGGTGTCTATTTCATAAAAAACTTTTTGAACTTCTTTAATTTCAAAATCGGGATTTTCCGAAAGAGATGCAAAACTTCTTTTTAGATTTTTGACAAAAGGGTTGATCTCATTCTTAAACACCTCGTTCATGTGTTCGAAAGCCCATTCTCTGGCGTTTAGACCATTTGAAGTCGTACATTCCCGGGTGACCTTGTCAAAACTAGCAAAGTATTGATCTCTTGCAAGTTTATCCATACAGTGCTAACAGGTGGAAGATCCTTTGGAATTTCCTTAGGTCCTTCCATTTTGACAAGTGTAGGAAGTGTACTAGGGGTTTTTTCATTTAACATGTAGGCTGGTGTTGTGATGAGATCTTTATCAATATGGAAGCGAATTCTAAAGTCCTTTTTTGCAAACTCATGATTCATTTTAAAATAATCACACTGAGGATATTTTGCAAAGTTGTATGACCGAATCTCATCAACTAGAGCCTTATTCTTGCGATCCTCGAAAATAACAATCGGTTCTAAGACCAATCCTAATTTGGTTGCATCATAAAGTCTTGGATTATGGATAAAAGCTTGTCTTGCATACCGTGGGTTAGGGGAAGGTCTATTTGACGCGATAAGTTAAAATCTCTAAACGATGAGTCAAATAAGTGCACTAGTTCAGAGGCAGCGTATTGTCTTAAAAGCAAATAATCTAAACTTTTAATCCTATTAGCCGCATTAATTTCCATTTCATTTTTTTTAGACTCGAGTAGTTCGAAATCCGTTTGAAGTTTGTGAAAATTAGTGACCACTAACTTTTTTTCTTTAAGTTTGTTGGAAAGATTTGCTCTTAAGGTTTCAATTTCTTGCAAATGACCCATTTGTTTGTTTCGAAAATGATCATATTCAGGATTTGTTAGAACATTAGACGAAGGAACTAATTCCAAAGTTTGAACTTTTTCGTTGCACAAGGCAAGCTCTGCAGACAGATTCTTATTCGTAGCTAGGGTTTCTAAGAGTGCAGTATTTATTTGGCTAAGTAACTTTGCAGGAACCATGACCAAATCTTGTTGAGCAGGAATATGCGTATGCGAAATGACTCCCAGTTGTGATTCACTCAAAGTCTGGGGACTTTCATTGATATTACTATCATTGATTGTCTCCTCATTTGAAAGACTCACCACCGAAGACTCATTCGGATCAGCACCCTCTTGCCCAACTTGATGTGGTTGAATACTAGTATCAGTGGTATTAGTAAGTACCTCAGATATTTGATCTGACCCAAAGCGAGAGATAGTTGCCATAAGAGCTGCCTGAGCAGTTTGAAGATCATCACAGTCTGAATCGTAAGCATCCAGATCATCTGCTTGGTATGCTGCATTCTGTGTAGTGAGAACTTCTTGTTCCGCAATCCCTGCATCAGCAAGAAATGCTAACTCCTCTTCATCAAGTTCCCGTCCTTGTGCTTGAGCATTCACCATATAAATCTTCTCTGCAAACCATTGACCATCCCTTCTCCTCTTGGGTTTTGTGCAATCCCTAGACATGTGACCTTCTTCCTTACAGTTGTAGCATGTGATCATTCTCAACTTACCTGTGGAATTAGCCCGTGGATCAGTAACCATTGGAGCAGTGTTGACCATTGGAGCAGGATTGACCATGCGTGCATTGGTGGTTGATGTAGTGGGTCTCCCCTGATAAGGTTGAATAGGTTGAACCATTACCCTGACATTCTCAATGGTAGCTTGTTGTCGAGAATTAGATGAGTTCCTCAGCTGATTGTTAGTAGGAGCTGGTCCTCTAAATCCTCGTTTGCTCAATGTCCTTGTGAGGTAAGCAGACATAGTGGCTAACACTTCAGCTGGGTCAGTTCCTTGTTTGCATTTAGGAATGGGAAACTCATCATTATCACAATACATTGCTTGGTCTTGTTGAGCGGCATAAGCACTAGAAGGAGTACTTATGTGGTGAGAATAGCTTGGTGGATACGCTGCATTTTCTTGATATGGAGAGTATGATGACTGAGCATAGGGTGCAATGCTTGCTGGTGAATATGGGTGAGGTTGTGGAGCACATTGTGATTCTTGTGATTCTCTCTGAGACAAAGGTGCATTAAACCGATATTGTTGTTGATGTGAGGTAGGTGGTTGAGGTAGAATCGAATATTGGGGGAAGCTTGGAGTCATGTACGGAGATAGATGATAAGCTTGGTGTCCCATGATATAAGGAGTGTTGTTATATGACAAGCTTGGTTGATTTGCCATCAAAGCTAAAGGTTCAGGGTACATACCTCGAGGCATACGGTGCATGATCACGTGTTTCTCATGCTGCTGGAGAAAAGCATAGAGTTGATCCAAATTGGACTTATGCAAATCCCTAGTTAACTTAACATCAGTAATATACTCACCCCATTCAGCTTGAGGTAAAGTATTTAAAAACTTGGTGTTAACCTGGAATGGGGCAATCACAAGATTGTACACATTCAAATCATTCATGAGAGTAGTGAATCTGAAGTAGTAGTCGTGAAGCGTTTCCCGGGACTGTATGTGAACCTATCAAACATGTCATACAACTGACATTCGCGTTCCTGTTTAGTAAGAGACGTACCTTGTAGCAAAACCTGTAGACGTTCCCATAACTACTTTGAGACCGTATATTGACTTACCATTCGATAAATGTCATGTGGAAGAGCTTGGAGAATGGTTTGAAGAGCCTTTTCATCTGCATCGGCAATAAGTTGTTGAGCTGGCGTAAGTTCTTCAATCTCCCGTGGTCGAGTCACATTGTTAACAACGATGGTACCATAATCAAGTGGACCATTTAGAATTTACTTGACCATAAGCCTCCCATATGTCGGTTTTCACTTAATGTATGAAATCATATGGCCTTGCCATGCTTCAAAGACTTCTTTAATGAGCATTGGAGGGCGATTATCCGTTCCCGTTATGACAGAGATATCCGTAAGTGATGTCATTTGAGGCATTAATGAACTCGGATTCATTTTGATCACTTTAAAGAATCAAAGATTATCGGTTGATCGAGCAGTGAAGTAAGGTTTCGAGTTGTGTTGTGTTGTTGAAGTAAAACGTGTGTAAGAAACCAAGATTAAATCCTCTAAAAATCGTCGAAAAAACTAGTAAAATATCCCTTGGTTTGGAATAATATCCCTTGGTTCGGAATAATTGAGTTGATTCGGAATAAAAAATACCTTTATGCGGAAAAAACCTTGGTTCGGAATAATTACCTTGATTCGGAAAAATCTCTTGATTCAGAATAAGCTTGGTTCGGAATACCTTGGTTAGGAATATCACTGATCCGGAATAAGTTGTTGATTCGGAAAAGCTTGGTTCGGAATATCACTGATCCGAAATAAGTTGTTGATTCGGAAAAGCTTTATTCGGAATACCTTGGTTCGGAATATCACTTATCCGGAATAACGTGCTTCGTTCGGAATATCACTTTATCCGGAATAACGTGTTTATCCGAAATTACTTGTTTATCCGGAATAACAGTTGGTTCGGAATAAGTTGATTCGGAATAGCTTGGTTCGGAATAACCTGTTTATCCGGAATACTTGTTTATCCGGAATAACTTGTTTATCCGGAATACTTGTTTATCTGGAATAACTTGTTGATTCGGAATAAACTTAAATCACCCCATGGCTTTGATACCAATTGAAGATTTGTGATAATTTTGTGAATCAATATGGTGGGTTGATGTTTCTAGAGAGAGAAACTAGTGAGAGAAAGTGAGAGAATATGTGTTTTATTAATGAAACAAAAGTGAAACAACTAACCCCTTTTCCTTAGGTGGAAAGGGGTTTATATACCCAAGTCACTAATGGACTTGGGCCTCCAACCCATAACAAGCCCATGGGTCGGGTTTACTAATAATTAACTTAACATTCAACTACGAGCTATATAACATTTAATAATATTGTGGAGTGACCGATACTTCTAATATACGTTGAAAACGTATTTCCAACACAAGGAAATCACCGAAACATTTCCTCTCGATACTCTCGGTGTAGTGAATTCTAAAGACACCACCTCATGGTTTGCCGACATTGCAATATACCATGTGGGGAATTTCATAATCAAGGGTATGACGACACAACAAAAGCGAAAATTCTTTCGTGACGTAAAGTTCTATTTTTGGGACGACCCTTATCTCTTTCGGGTTTGTGCGGATCAACTCGTTTGACGTTGTGTTTTTGGTGCCGAAGCTTCTAATATCCTTAGAGCTTGTCACGAGGGACCCACGGGTGGTCACCACGGTGCTAATCTCACGGCTAAGAAAGTGTTCGATGCCGGCTTCTTTTGGCCTTCTATCTATCGTGATGCATACGCACTTGTGAAGTCGTGTGATTCGTGCCAACGTCAAGGAAAATCGTCTCAACGTGATGAAATGCCGTAAAACATAATTCAAGTGTGTGAGATTTTCGACATTTAGGGCATAGACTTTATGGGGCCGTTCCCATCGTCTCATGGTAACAAGTATATCCTCGTCGCGGTGGACTACCTTTCTAAGTGGGTGGAAGCTAAGGCTTTACCTACTAATGATGCTCGTGTGGTAGTGGAGTTTTTGAATCAACTATTCTCTCGGTTCGGAACCCCTTGTGCTATTATAAGCGATCGTGGAACCCATTTTTGTAATGACCAATTCGAGAAGGTTTTGAAGAAATATGGAGTTACTCATCGTCTTTCTACGGCTTATCACCCGCAAACGAGTGGGCAAGTCGAGGTTTCGAACCGAGCTTTGAAGAGGATTTTAGAGAGGTCGATTGGAGAAAACCGTGCTTCATGGTCTGACAAACTCGATGACGCTTTATGGGCCTTTAGGACCGCTTATAAGACACCTATCGGTTGTACTCCTTATAAGTTAGTCTATGGGAAGAATTTTCATTTGCCCATTGAATTGGAGCACAAGGCATATTGGGCCCTTAAGCATGCAAACTTTGACTTAAAGACTGCGGGAGATCACCGGAAAATACAATTAAATGAATTGGATGAATTAAGAGACAGTGCTTATGAAAATTCATTGATTTTCAAAGAAAAGACTAAAATTTTTCATGATGCAAAGATTAAAAACCGGGTTTTTAACGTTGGTTATTAAGTTTTAGTTTTTAACTCTAGACTTAAAATATTTTCCGGGAAATTGAAATATCGTTGGTCGGGTCCTTTCACCGTTACACAAGTGTTTCCTTATGGGACCATCGAGCTAGCTCAAGATGATGGTCCTAACTTCAAGGTGAATGGACATAGGCTTAAGCACTACTTTGGTGGGGAAATTCCTTCAATGGTTGACCTCGACCAAGTCACCTTCCCCAATGATAATTAGCATTGAGGGGATCGAGTCAAGCTCATGACTCAGTAATCAAAAACGAGGTGCCTCGTGGGGGAGATCCCATGCTTATCCTTTTATGCTTACTAATAACTAACTAGAGGGGATTTGTACCCTTCCAACTCGTTGTCTCATGGTTGTTTGTGATTATGTTATCTAGATCATCATCATCATCTATGATTGAAGACTCTCGTGTTCGTTTACATGAGCCTCCATCGTTTGCTTGAAGAAGTTTTTCACGAATCCATGACATATCCTTTATTGTTCTAACAATTATCTTTTAGCACACTTAATAAACGGCTTTAGATATATTGTTGATCACCCTTTCCATGCTAGATCCTAAGCATTCAATTCTTCGTCTCTAGTATGGGGGTGCTCCACCTTTAGACTCAAAACATTGAGGACAATGTTTACTTTTAGTATGGGGGGGTGAATAGGTACTTGCTTTGCTACGCCCTCACGTTTTCCAACTCTCAATGTTTTGTTTTTGTTTCTAATAAGGCTAAAAATGGCCAAAATTTAAAATTTTTCTTAGTTTTCATAAGTGTTTTTAAGACACGAATGTATATTTTCCGATGGGTAGAATAAGAGCTAATTTTTGACTTGATGGGCATTTGGAGCCATTTACATTCCTTAACCCGCTCAATTCAAGTTTTGCTAGACTTTTATATAGGGAGCTTTAAAACGCGAAAGTCTTAGCTCATTCGGGTTAAGAACAAGAACTTTTCGTAAGTTCCTATAATTGATCCTAGAAAGTCACTTATCAAGGGAATTATAAAATGCATTCTCTAAACTTGAAAAAGTCCAAGAAAGAGCAAGATCCTATAGGTGGCTTGAAAACCCAAAACTTTGATTTGATATAGTCTTAATGAAAACTAATCCAAATTTGGATTAATTTTGACTTGCATGGCTAAGTATTCACGAGTCTCTTTAATTAGAGGTCTTTATATAGTGAAGAACGAGAAGTGATAGAGTTAGACAAGTGATCATGCTAAACGTAGAACATGAAAATGTTCTTTCAAAAACTCAAATGTTTTTAATTGTGGCTTTTTCTTCCCATAAGATCAATGCATTAGGAATAAAAATAATTGCAATAAGTAAGGTCGTACGATTTAAAAGGTTACTTAGCCTCTAGCGCAAGATCGTTTAAAAGTTGCTCGGGGTTGAATAGAGTTCATAGCCAAGGCATAACTTATTGAAGCGGGACGCGAAGATTGGTGAAGATCCAAAAAGGCCCTAACAAGGCATGAGGAGCTCTATTTTTTTGCTAAAGATCCAAGATGATGTGAAGTATCATTATTCCTAAATCAATATGAAGGATCGAGACACACGACGAAAAGCAATTACTCCCCTAAAGATCATGGAGAAAGTCTATCCAAAAAGACCCTTACAAGGTATGAGGATAAATATATCCAAGTTTGAAAAGGAGGCGGATCGTTGTATATCAAAGTCCAAAATAAAGATTGAAGAAAAATGATGAAGTCGTGGTCCAAATATGAAGAATCTCTCAAAAACGTCAAGTGAAGAAATTCCAAATATATGAAGAGAAGACCATAATTTCAAGAACGTCTTCCCAAGATTTGAAGTATGAAGTACATGCCAAATATCGTCCGAGAAAGGTCTCAAATCGTGAAACGAGTTATGCCAAGATATGAACTTAAGGAGATACACGAGAAGCCGTTTTAAAAGATTTTGTCCTTCGGCTAACTATCGATTAAATCGTGCTACTTTGCTTTCGGACTAATAACTACTCAAATAAGTCAATATGAATCACTTGTGATCCATGACAAATAGTTAAAAAATGATAGTAACCCATTCCCTTTTATTATAACTAGGATTGCGGGGAGAAAAAGTATTACACAATTTGGACGTATGAGTAGTGTTAGCATTGTGACTTGTACCAACAATGATCTTGTTTTTGCACTTAGCATGGAATGTATGAAAATCAAAGATGACGAAATTTACTCTAAGGGACATTTACTTGTTTCTATTCTTTGACCCTAAAAGGCACATTCATGATGAAAATCATACATTATGTCTTTACACATCTTCGTAGTATTTTTGCAAGTCTTTTACTTTTCAATAAAGGTTAATAAAATTGAACTTTGGTGATGCTTAGATACTTTATTCTAGCATTGCGTGAGGGCACGGTAATGGCTTAGTATGGGGGAGTGATGAGATGGCATTTATACATGATCTCATCGTTCTTTTCGGGCTTTAAATGCACAAAAATGTCATAAAATACCATATATATGCTTGTGTTTGTTTACTTGTGTATTTTAGGTATGGATATCATGAAAAAGACAAATGATCACAAGAAACAAGGAAAAACAGACACAAGAAACGAAGTCGTACAAAGAACCGGGCCCTAGTTCATGAATTATCCAAGATTTACCCTTGAAGACTTGAAGATATGCAAGATTGATCCTCAAATAATGAATAAATGACACTTAAAACCCTTGTGAATTCATAATTACAAGTTTGGTCCCTTAAGTTTGTCAAAACTGCAAAAAGGTCCTTCAACTTTGAAGAAATGGCAAGATTAGTCCCCCATTAAATCTAATTTGTCAATTATGGTCCCTCATGAAGTCAAAGATACATTGAAGACCTTTGAAGATCAACAAAGTCCAAAATCAGTCCATCAAATATGAAAACATGGCAAAAACAACCCTTTAAACCTTTTTGGAAAAGTTTGGTGGCAAAAGTGTGAAGAATGGAAGTTTATTAACAAAGGAAACACGTTTAGTGGGCTGAAAAACTTGTTATACAATTTTTCCCAAAGAACAAGGACCAAAGTTATGCAAGTGAAACATTTGAAACGAATTTGCGCCAAACAAACACCTTTCCCCCAAAATCGGATCAAAACCTTTACTGTTTACCATTCATCAACCCAGTTACCATCCCACTTAAAACAAAGGGTAAATTTCAATTAACCCTACCCACGCTTGATTCACACATGCAGAAACATAACTCACACACAAAACCCTCAATCCCATTACCCAATGGACCCCACACTCAAACTCATACACCAAAGAAAACGCAACTTATTCCCCAAGGACTGCCACGTGTCAAGATCAACAGCCAAGACTCTTAGCTTAACCCAAAGCTAAAATGAACGTCTATGATCATTTTGGACAGCTCATATCAAAGATTCGTCTAGAAGACCTCAAGGATAATTTGGGAATTTCACTTCTAGGGTTTATGAATAGTGTTAGGCTAGCATTTGCCTATAAAAGGAGACCTCAACCTGTGAGAGTCCCTTTGTTCTAGATTTTAGCTAATTTCTTTGTAATTCCTTTTTATGAAATAAAGTTTGAACTTCTGAAAATTTTGAATTCTCATTTGTTATTTATAAAAGTTTGGTGTTTGATTAGCTGAAATCTGAGTTCCATTCACATGTTTTGTTGGTTTTGAGAAAAGGTTTTAAGGATTAAAACACTTGTTTTCAAAAATCAAATGTTAAATCTGTTTTTGATCTCACTTTATTGTTTGTTCATCTTAGCAGCTTGGAAGCTGGTACTTGTTCTGCTAGTACCTTAGCTCAAACAATCCAGGGCCTGGATGTAGGTCTAAAGGTTTGCACCCTTCTCCTTTTTCATTTTTCTTCATTTTTCTGAATATTTGTGATTTTTGTATGGTTGTTGTTGAATCTGTGTTTTGATGGTTGGATCTTGTTTATTTGGTATTGTGTTATGTTATTGAGGTGATGTTAACTTGATTTATGGGTTGAATCTGAAATATCCTTTGAAAATTTGTGAAAACAGATAATTAAGGGGTGTTTGGGTTAACTGCAATAGCAGGTTTTGTGGAAAGTTGAGTAGGTGTTTTGTGTTTGTGATTGTTGGTATCTGTTTATCTGATATACTTGGTCATTTATTTGCAGGTTTTGTGGTTTGAAACACCTAGATCCCAAATTAGGCTCTAAAATCTTGTTTACTTGATAAAATTGGCTGTGGTTTAAGGGACACCTAGTGTTAATCATATACTAGGGTTAACAAGTGATTAAACCTAGTTAGTTACACCAGGGAAAGAGATTTGAGTGCTTGAAATTGGATTTGTGGTCATTTAGATCAACAAACTGTGCATATGTTCTTGAAGTTTATAACAACAAGTATTATCTGCTTTGATTTTGTTCCATACCTTGTTTAAGTGATTGATTTAAGTTTGTTTGAGCTTAATCATAGTTTATATAGCTTGTGTATGCTTCTGGTTGAATTTGGAGTGCTTATTCATGCTAAAATTGCTTATTTGTTCATAACTGCTTAATATCAAAGTCTGTGCAATATCTGTGGACTGTTTGCTTAATCTGGGCTTATTGTGTGAACCAATTTGTGATTTCTTTGTTGATATAGACTCCTTGTGATTAACTGATCACAAGGGTGCCCTTGTTTCCATTTGACTCCAACTGGGTCTCTCTAAAAAGCTTGATCAAATAGTCAAAGCAGTGGGAACTCCTTTCCCTTGCTGCTAGCCACTGCTAGTGTATTTTTGTGTTCAGCTTATCAATAAGCTATTCTAGCTTATTTTAACCAGCAACAACTTGGATTTTGTAATAGGTGCTCATCATTTGACCCATTTGTTCATACTGGAGCAATTGGTGTGTTGACTTTAGGGTTTGACTAGAAAACTAACTTAATTGACTTATTCATAAGTGCTTATTGGCTTATTCTAGCTTATTGGTGTTGCTTATTGGATTTTTGTTGATTGATTTGGCTTATTGAAGTCATTTGTGACATTTTGCAAGTTGAATCAAGTCCTAAGGTGCCCTAAATCTCAAACCTAACTATTTTGTCTTTTAGTGGATTGGTACTTTGCTTATTTCTGGCTTATTGAGTGTGCTTTTTCAAAATTTCTTTTTACAGATCTCTTTAGTATCCCAAAAGAAGGTTGTGTGTCAAATTAGAGCTTATGGCATTGGCTTATTGCTTAATGGGCTTAATGGCCCAATAAGGATAAGCTGTTTGATCATTAAGCTGTGATATGCTTACTTTCAGCTTTTGGGCCTTCAGAGTTTGTGTTTAGAATTAAATTTTGAGTCAGATAGTGCTTTTCCAAGTCATTTGGGCTTATTTTGACTTTTTGGGCTAAAAAGCCCATTAAGGTGGACTGTTTTTGATTTTAACCCATTTGGGGGCCCAATAGGGGTATTCTGGTCTTTTCACTTTCATTTTCTTTTTAATTAGGTCAAAATAAACTAGTTTGCAAGTTTTTAGAATTTTTTAGAATTTTTGGATTTTTAATATTATTTTAATATTATTTTATTATTATTTTTCAAATTTCACATTTTTGCACTTTTTACATTTTCTTAGCTTAAATACATTAAAATAGGAATTTTGCAACTTTTAGATTAATTTTATCATCTTTAGATTAATTTTTATAATTATTTCAAGTTTTAATAGTTTTTAAATCATTTTAAATAGTTTTTATTAGTTTAAAATTTTCTAAAATATTTTTTAATCTTTTAGGCCATTTTAGAGGTTTACCAATTAAAAAATCTTTATTTGGGCTTTTTGATAATTAATTTGATTTTTAGGGCTTTAATTAGCATTTAAAAATTGAATATTTAATTAATTAAAAGGTTTGAATAAGTTTTGATCATTGGTAAACTCTTAGTTTATTTATTTTGATTTTTGGTAAATTTTTGGTAATTTTTAGAATTAATTTTTATTTTAGGTCATTTTACGGTTTTACGTTAAGTCGTAGTAGTAATTAATTTCACGTCTTCGTCATCCTCTTTTCTCATCCCCTTCTAACCAATATTAATCTCAAACCAATTACGAATTATTCACACACATATACCTCCTTGGGAAACGAACTTTGACATCATTAGGGTCATTTGTACACGGTTTTCCTAAACCGTCGTATTTAATACTTTCCCTATTTTACCTCTCTTGTTTTTCCTAAAGCAAAGGTGTGTAAAAGGACTACAATCAATCTTTCTAAGAGTTAGAAATACGAAAAGTAGAGAATGCAGCTGCAACCATTTTCAGCTTATCACATGCTAATTAGAATAATATTATAATTCGTTCATGGGTGTTATTCCCGTTTTTGTTAATCTTTTTGCAAATGGAAGTAGTAGAGGTAAGAAATGTGTTGCAACAGCTTTGTTTAATCTTTACATTTATCAAGGAAATTAAACAAAGGGAGAGCTTTGAGGGCAAGGATAATTGTGGTTCTTAAAAAAAGTAGATGAGACAACATTACAATAAGGGATTCGAACAATAATGGAGTTAAATATGCATAATTGCTCAAGTATCTGAGTATGTTCCAATATTTGCATTCAAAATCTTAACATGTTCAGGTAAATGGGTAGATACAAGCATGGGATGGGCATATGATTTTAAATTTTTTTATAATAAGATGAAATTTGATGCCATATTAGATGTTTTGAAATGCTTAAAATATTTCATTACTTAGGAGGTTTATTTGTATATATATGATGCAAAAGGCCCTTAAAGTTAAGCAAGTTGTTACCTGTTTCAATTCAAAGTAGACAAGCAATCTCAAACAACCCTTAAAACTGCTTATTTCAGCATCAAATAACCAATTACATGTTGCTTTTAAGCCAAGATGGTATCATTTGATGTATCTAAACTGTTCAACAAAATAATTATGTGATTGGTTTCTTTTTGGTGTTATTTGATGGCTATGTTTCACGGCCATATAATGACCCGTTTACTACTCAACATACAGATCACCTCACGTCACGTCATAATGGATGACAGAAAAAATAAATGACATAACAAATTGGGAGCAAATACTAACAAAATGGATGATATTTAATGTGTTAGCTTAATCATACTACTTAATGAACTTCTACAAGTTTACCTGATCCAGTTGGAAATCAAGAAGCCAAAAACTCAGAGGTAGTAAATGAGGGAAACAAGACGTGCCAACAAAATACGCATCCCACCTCAGTGACTCATCAAACTTAGAAAGTATAATCAACAGGTTTTATGAAGGCGTTGTGTAATCTATAATTTTTTTCTCCTCTAACGACGTGCCTAACTATTATATTTTGTATACATTCAGTTTTATTATTCTGTGTGTTACTGATCACATTATATTTCTTGGTGTTAGCAAGTAGAATACTTTATGTTTGTGTTTATACGGTTCTGTGGTGCAAATTTTTCATTAGTATGTGTAACGTGCAACACATCAAGGGTTTGTCATATAAAATTACCGATGTAATTCCCAATAGCAAGCAACAACAAAGGTAGCAGAATATGCTTGAAGGCGAACTAAAGCTGAAGTGCGAGTGGAAGGAAAGAGAAAGAGAGACTTCGAGAGGGACGTAACGCGATAGCCATTATTACTGTAAGTTATTCACATTTAGTGGTTAATAGGATCACCAGATCACACGTGCTAATGCCTCAATGAGTAATTTAAAGTTGGTTTCTGTATCACAATGCCATAATTGCACAAGATAATCAAATGGAGCTATGGGCTGAAACAAGTGAAATAACAAGAAAAAAACACAAGCATATTTTATTTGCACATAAGAAATGCGCTGTTCAATAAAAAATATTGTAAATTTTATTTAATATATTTTGCAATACAAAATGATAATTATATATTAATAGTCGATACGCTATAAGTGTTTAAATTTCTTAACCACCGTTGTTTCTATTGCATTTTTATAAATATACACAAAATACTGTTAACAATTTGAGTTTAAATGGTGGTATACATGTAAGTGTTACTTCTTTAATAAATAAACATAAAAAAAATTTATGCTATTTTAGAAATAAGAAGTGAGGTCAGTAAGTTAAATTGCTCTAATTTGGGCTTATCTCTGTCTGGTGCCATTTACACAAGACAACATTAGTTGCAGCCAAAATAAGTATTGATAATATGTTAACTCAGCAAAAATAAGTCATTACTTTCATTCGTAGAGAAACGATATTAGCCATCATTGAAGATTGCATTGGGAGACAGTGGACTGGAAACTAGGCGTATCGTGTGGATTTGTGTGGTGGAATTGTGACTTAGGCAACGGACTCTCAACGCTACTGTTGTGAACATACCTTTTGGTCAGTAGCAGCTATGATGCTTGGAATTGGAGAAGTACTGGTACGTGATGTGGGTGTCATGATCAAAAGCAGTAAAGAGTGTGTGTAGTTGTGAAGTTTTCTGAAGGGCTCCCTTTTTGTTCCTTTTTTATTTTTTCAATGTCTTTTATTTTGGAAATAGTTGCTCCAAAATTTCTAATCAAATTAACATATAATAAAATTTGTTGGATTACACTGAACCAAAAGCACCCTTAGATTCCAGGATCACATACGTGTAATATATGTTGCAAATAATTATAAAAGATCCCAAAGACAATGTACATGGTTTGGCAAATGGCCTTCATTTATATAATACTAGCTACAAGGCCCGCCCGTTGGGCGGCTAGCTTAAAAAATTATTCTATAATTATATATTTAGTGAAAATCTTGATATAACATTACAAACAAAATAATGTTAACAAAAATAAATGATTCTAAAAAATAGTGAAATTGCCTCATGTTCAACTGAAAAGGCATCTTGGTATTATGCGAGGCATAGAACAAACATAAATTAGCATCCATATGTACATTGACGCATGCATTATGCGAGACAAGTGTTACATGAGGTGGTTGGTGTCCTTTTTTGCTTCAATTCCCGCATCCAGCCAACCTCCACCACAACATCATCGCAAATGATTAATCTTTGTAGTTAATTCGCAAATCTGATGCTCATGATGTGCTCAATTAGCTAAAAAAACACCAAGATGTTATATATTCAATAAAATGTACGCAAATGTAAGGCCTTGTGAAACCAGCTAACCAATACAATATAATCCATTTACCCATTACCCAACACACCCATCTTGAACCAAGATAAAGACAAACTCATACCGAAAGAATATAATTTAAGCTTGAAATTGACCCCTTCTATAGTTCTATGTACATTAATAACTACATTTGTGTCACACACATGCATAAATATTAAAGACAAACAAAATGTATCACATTTTCCAAACCTTAATTGCACCACTTTAACCCATGTTGAAAATGAAGCCTTTACTTCATCTATTGCTTTAGCAAGATCGCAAAGAATTGAAGGACTGGTCTTATGTACCAAATGGTGTTGGTAATTCAGCATAATAAACCATTCTCCTACAAATGACAAAAAAAATATCTATATGACATACATGAATGAATGTCATATATCAAACAAATATAGAGCAACTATACTATGTAGTAAGAAGCATTCGACCATAAGGTCTTTGGGAGTGTTACGGCTACTCATGCTTTCAAAAATCACTGGAAATCAAAAATCATTATAACCTATGCAAAAACTTATAGTTTTTCGGTCATTTTATACTGTAACGGAACATAATATGTAATCTGATAATCAATTGTTTGAGTGTTAATGATTCTGCTTACTAAAACAGACTTAACCATAATCAAATAACAAACTCGAAACTGCTTATTTTACCATATTCAGAACTGCTTATGTATGCTTAATTATCAAGTATAACTATAAAAGAATATAGACTTACTATGTTTGAGATAACACATTCTCATCTTGTGATTATACAATGATGATTTCAATGATGTTTAGAATAAAATAAGATTATGTCATACCTCAATAATACAATAAGAATTGTCAACAACGCCTTTGATAAAGCGAACTTCAATCCCATAAGTACTTATTGTTATTTATCCTTATCTATAAATTTCGACGTGTTTTCTACTTCAAACCCTGAGAATGCGTCATGTGATACACAGTTAAACTATTAGTCATCAATAACCATCGAAGTACTATTAAAACTCCAAAGCCATATCACTTATAATCTTAGTACCCAAAAACCTATTTATAACCTAACTTATGAATATCTCACAAAACAAACAAAGATTAGTAGTTTTAACGATAACTTAAAACAGCCTTTGCAAACCTTGCCTTTTGCAGCAACTCCTAATGCAATGGACAATAGTGATGCTGAAAGCCCAAGGATAACACAATGTGAGCACCTAATCTACAGAAAAGATAACAAAAAATATCATCAATCCATAATAAATAGAAAAATCACATTACAGACTCTACTTATCATGTAAATGACTTTATATGCATTTTACTATGCTAAACTCTTGCAAGGTTCACGGGATATAAATAGTATCATAACTTCTTACGTTTTAGGACTGAGAATATCTCTATTAATTAATTGACAGATCAAGTTAGGCACATAAAAAAGATTGTTGTATAATATAGATCTTTTCAGAGCTCGTTAAATTCAAGATTGTCAATGTCACCTAACTCATACGCTCTGTCTGAATCCACATGAAATAAATCGAAATAGGCATAGTCAAGAAAATAAATCAAATAAGACAATAGAGGCAACGATTAGTGGGACGGTCAGGTTGGGGATAAACGGTAAATAAAAAAACATGACCATGGAGTAGTATTCTTCTTATGCTAAATATCAATGTTTTAAAACCCAAGTTTTTAATTGGCTCGACCGTGTCACTGGTTCATCGGGTTACCGGTTCAACCGGTTCAACTACCGGGCCAAACCGGTTTTATGCCAAAAGAAAGTTTATCCGCATGTAATGTGTATATTGACAACTACAATAGTAATATTAGTCATGTTTTTCTACATCCACCCATTTCACATACTTATCCAGTAAGCACTGTTTTTAATATTGTGCATATGACGACATATCAACATGTTTGACTTACTATCATTCTTGCACAACATATACAAATTCATTTCCGATCAGTTTAGTTTTAACAAATAAAAAACTCATACCATAACACAAAGATCTCACACAAACCTTTTGTATAGATGAATCCTCATCATGCAAACAGTGGTCACTTTCATTCTCATTATCCATTATTGGTCATCAATATACATATGGATCTCATTTTCGTATATCGCTCATGATCCTTCATCCTTGCATAGATGAATCCTCATCATGCAAACAGATCGGGGGAGGTTCAACACCACATTAAACAAATCAAATTTCATTATATGATGTTAAATCACTCTCTTTTCTTTTCATATATGTTGAACCAACCAGTTTTCGGTCTAGCGGTTCGACCCGGTTGACTAAAAACGGCTGGTTGATCCGGTTTGAATTTTAATGAAAACCCAGCTCACACCGGTCATCACTCCGATTTCCGGTTCAAACCGATATTTAAAACATTGCTAAATATTCCTAAAAGTAGTTATAAACATGCTAGTTGTTATAGCAGTACCATCTAAAAACTAAAGTAAAGAAATTAGATGGTGGCTCTTTTGACGTCATAAACTATTTATTTTTTACCATTCATTCATAAACACATGATACGCAAGATTAAGATACTAAAACAAACATACACAATCATCCTACATTATGAACTATTTTTAATTTTATATCCATTTTAACCAACCCATTATATTTATTTGACTTGTAATCTTCAACATATCTTATTCATATTCACGGTAACAATGGGTAACAATTAACTTCACCATTTCATGGATTTAACAACTAAATTCTTAATTTAAATTCAATTAAATCAAATAACTTTCTTTAAATGAATGAATTTCCTTGATAACGAATTCAATTTAAATTTCAAAAAAACATAAGAGGTTTAATCAAAACTCCAAAACTTTCATGAAATTAAAACCCCCAAAAAGGAAGCAAAATCAAAATATAAATCATACCAATATCAAATAACCTTGATCCCTTTGTTAACTTCTTCATCATCAATCGTTTAAATTTAAGGGTTAATTTGTTACGAATTATTTTTTGATTCCATGGGCTAATTATTTTTTGGGATTTGATAACAAAGATGGAACGGTTGTGATTTAGAGATTTTCTTTAGGGTTTTTTTCTATGAAAAATGGTATAGAGGCGATTTTTTGAGAGTTTTTGTTGGCAGTAGTAATACAGAATGTGGAGAATTAATATCAACCGTTGATTATTATTGAATATACAGGTGTCATTCTTTTAGATTTTCGGGGCAACATCTGTTTGAGCAAAACCTTCATTTATATATAGAGAAGATGTTTTGATATGTAGGGCTTTGTTGGTATTTGCATATGCGACGTGTTTGACAGGTCAAGTGTCGAGCTTCAGGTATACACTAGCACCTTATTTTTAAGAGCCAAGGCGCAAAGCCATATCATTCAGGTACTAATTTATGGTTTCAGTCTTACTATTTCTATCCGACCAGAAAAAAATGTAAGCAACCTGCCAACCACCCGTTTTTATTGGCTTTAGAAATATTTACCCAATGTTCTGATTTTGAAAATATAAAGTAAAAATACGTTTCATTTGTCATCCTCAGATCACTGCTTCGGCCTTCTAGATTCCAATTATGCCTCTTATAACAAGGACTCACCTCAACTGCTATAGTTAATGTACCTAAGCATGTGTGTAGGTATTTTCTTAGCATGGCACTTGGGCAACTGTTCTAAATAAGAACTTTAGAGTGCTTAGATAAGCCTATGCTTATGCTTTTTGATAACTAATCTTTTAGATGACTCTATCTAAAGCCAACATATAATACATGGAATCTATGTAAGCATGATTAGTTAGCCGCAAACAGAAGATTTGATGAATGTAATATTTATTATTTGTTCTAAATCTCATATATTTTGGTTTTGTAGGTTAGTAGAAAAAGGTTCCAGTGTTGTAGTTTCTAAAAAACTACAGAGAAGGAAGTGGAATACGTTCAGGTGTGAGTCATCTTTTTATGGTTAACTATGAGTTTTGGATAATCTCACCACTCTAATAGCTTTTTTTGTGATATGTCTGCTTTTGTACCTTGGATTTGCATTAAGAAATGTTTGTCAAACGGTCTATTGTGAAAATCCATAGCACAACTTTAACCTTGGATTCGCAGCCTCGAACCCGTGTATTGGCGTAATTCAAAGAATGGTCTATTGTAGAAATTCCCTATATATTTTTATGATCAGATGCTTAACTGCAATTGTTGCATTTACATATTTTAGAGTCACGCAACTTGCAAAGGAGCAAAGGAGGAAGATGCAATGGACCTGACATATGATACATGCGAAAAGATATAATCCATGGAGATAATTACCTCAATAATAGGCAACTTTGTTTCATAACTGATGTTAATATATAACAATATGATAAATTGTTTAATGTCATGTTATTGTGTTAGGTATGCCAGATGCCTTTTTTTTCTTTTTTACATATGATATCTTTAGGCTGGATTAATATTCATTTGTAATATTTGAATGCCATTGTTTAACTAAAGATTCGGCATCCCAGACACAACGGAGCATTTGTGAAAATCTTGATATTTTATAGAAGACCCAAGAGTTTCTAAACGTCTCCCTACAAAAACAATTAAAAAGTATGTAAGATGAAGCAGTTATATCAACATTTAGAAACCATAAGTTTTCTATCTTTTACCTCAATTGTTAGAGGCGATGTAGTGGAATAGAAGCAATCAACTCGGTGACCATATTATCGACCAAGAAGAACTTGAAAGGTACAATTAAATGTCTCCCTCAGGATTAACATATAACATTGTCTTCAAGAAGTTGCGCACCAATGTAGCATTCTCGCCATTTACATCCATCTGTGTTGATATTGCATCACATTTTTTCTTTTTTTAATAATTTTCGAAATATTTATTCTTTTGGTTTTACTTGGATTTTTTGAACTTTTCCTTGTCAAATTTGAGAAATTCTGATTTGAAACCGGGTGCAAAAGTCTGAGAATCTCTTTATTGCTTCTTGCCCATGAGGTCCAAAATGATTGTATGGAAGAGCTACTTTAGTTCTTAGTTAGAAAAGAGAAACACTACCATTTTTTAAAAAGAATGAAGGATTTTTCAATGTTTCTTAGTTTTGAAGAAAAAATACAAACTCATTCATCCATGATTTCTACCACTTATATGAAACTAACAGAACATCATACATTATCGGTTAAGGAAACTTTTGAATTATAATAAAATCCAGCGTGGTTGGCTAATCTAGAGTCTTATTAGTATGTACGTAGTATATGATAAAGTGTATTTAGGCCAATTTCTCACACAAATTAAAAGTAACTACGGCTCTTAAAAATTATATTTAAATTTAGAATTACATATTATATAATACACATAGATTACATGTTTGAAAGTGAACCAACGGAGTGGTTATGTGGGAACTTGGCTAAACGGCACTATATGCAAAATAAGTTAAACTTGATAATTGATCCTCAACCTATAGAAGAATTTGATAGAAGATCTTTGAATCCTAAATAAACTTTCTTTATCATATACTACATCCGTTCCATATTAAGTGTCCACTATGCATTATTTCAAGTTTTTGTTCTTGAAGTTTGACCATAAATATTTGTATGTGTGTTATGTAATACTTGCTAAAATTTATATGAATAGATTCGATTATAAAATGTATTTTCATTTTGTATAATTCTCATCAAATATTATATAACACAAAAAAAAATATTTATAGTCAAAGTAAGATAAAAAAGACTTTAAAAAATCAAACTGGACACTTATTATGGGACGGAGGGCAAAATATTTTATAACGCTTGTCCAATTTATGTAAAAGAATATCTTTAAGGTTTAAGTTTCAGCAGATACTACTTCTTGTGGAACAAGTCAAGAAAGTTATAAAAGAGATGTACAATGTTGTCTGATGTTCAGAAATCGCATTTCGTTTCAAGTAGGGAATTGAGAAACAATAAGAGATGATACTTTTTAAGGCTTTTGAATACTTAGAAATAGTTAAGAATCGAGAACTGTAAATGCTGAAAATACACATGGGAAACTGATGGCACTCCACTGTAAAGACAGTAAGGAAGAAAGAGTAGAGATAACTTTGGGGCAATTTTCTGTATATTTCCTTTAATGCAAAGACTTTAATTTAAACATGCTGGAAAAGTGGGCTCATCACCCATGTTCCTTCTTTCATGCAACTAACTCCTAAAGTGCACTAACTTCTCTAACATGATGCATGCTAATTCAACTGAACATAAAACAAGGATGCAGTAAATAAAACGTGGGAATATGCAGCTTATGGGTCAATCTAGGTATCTGATGGGCTTCTTGATTTCTCTAGTGGGTCTGGCATTGATCTGGGCCGTCTGAGGTTGTGGACTAGTCGACTGGACTCTCTGGGCCGTATCATCCCCCTCTCCATCAGAAGTTACATTGCCCTCAATGTAATCAAGGTCTGGAAATTGTAACTTAAGCGAGTTGAAATTTTCCCAAGTAGCTTCTTCGAGCGCATGTTTTTCCTATTTGACCAAAACCTCTTGATCTCCATTTGAATCGGTACGGCAATTGATGATTGCTTCTTGTAAATATGCTAAGTCTTCCTTAGGATCATATTCAGTCAGATTGCCCTTAGAATTGCAGACGAGACCACATGCAGGTTTAAGTAATGACACATGAAATACTGGGTGGATTTTCGACCCTGCTGGTAACACGAGTTTGTACGCTACTTCCCCTATTCGCTCAATGATCTTGTATGGCCCATAAAAGAGGCGTGAAAGTTTCTGGTTGGCACGGTTGTGGACCGAGGTTTGTCTGTACTTGTGCAAGCGAAGATAAACAAAGTCACCAATTGCAAAGTGCTTGTCAAGACGGTGTTTGTTGGCTTGCGTTACCATTTTTTGTTTGGACGCCTCTATGGAGTGCTTTAAGGAGCTCATAATTCGCTGATGCTCGAGTAATGAATCCTCGATGGAGCCCGTTGTTGTCGACCCGGGTAGATAGTCGTGTATAGAAGTCACCTCGCGTCCATACAAGGCTGTGAAAGGGGACATGTTGATGGATGAGTGATGGCTAGTGTTGTAGCAGAATTCGGCGAGATATAACAACCTAGCCCATGTTCTTGGTTCATCGAAAACAAATGCCCGTAAATACATCTCCAGACAACGGTTAATGACTTCTGTTTGTCCGTCCGTTTGTGGGTGGTAAGCGCTCGAGTGCAATAGTTTAGTGCCCATGAGTTTAAATAACTCTTTCCAGAACCTACTAAGAAATAACGGATCTCGATCCGAAACAATAGTCTTTGGAAGGCTATGTAAATGACAAATCTCATGCATAAAGATGGAGGCTAAGGTAAGAGTAGTGTAATTAGAAGGCAAGGGAATAAAGTGTGCATACTTTGAAAGCCGGTCGACGATAACCCAAATGGAAACCTTGCCCTGTGATGGAGGTAAATTCGTGATGAAGTCCATGGATATGTCATGCCAAGGCTATGATGGTGTTGGCAGCGGTTGAAGAAGACCATATGGTTTATGGTTAGGATGTTTGATAGTTTGGCAGACCGTACAACTCTTGACAAAGTGAGCAACGTCCTTCTTTAACCCGAGCCATGTGAAGGTACTAGAGAGCCGTTTAACTGTTGCGTTGATTCCCGCATGACCACCAATAAATGAAGAATGAAATTCTGTCAGAAGTTGTTCGCGAATATTGGCGATAGGTGGTATAAACAATTTTCCTGCAATGAAAACCAATCCGTCCCGAAACATATGGTTAGGAAAAACAGTTGGGTCGGCTATGATACTGCTTGCAAATTCCTTGCCCCGTGGGTCCGTCAAGTAATATGTGCGAAGATCGTCGAGCCACGTTGCTGTTGGGTAGGAGATGGCGAGCATGGATGGAATATCCACCCTGCTAAGTGCATCGGCCACGGTATTTTCCTTTCCCGGTTTGTATAAGACTTCAAAGTCATATCTCATTAGTTTTGTGACCCATTTCTGCTGGTCTGGTGTCTGTATCGTTTGGGTCAGGATGTGTTTCAAGCTATGATGGTCCGTATAGATACGAAACCGATGACCCAAAAGATATTGTCGCCACTTTTTAACAGCCTCCGTGACGGCATAGAACTCCTTTGTATAGGTTGACTGATCTTGCATGGTTGAGCATAACTTTTTGCTAAAGAATGCAATGGGTTTATTTTCTTGGGATAAGACTGCTCCAATAGCTTTACCTGAGGCATCCGTGGTAACAACAAATGGTTTGGTGAAGTTGGGAAGCGCGAGAGTGATTAGTTGGTGCATGTGTTGTTTCAACTCCTTGAAGGCAGCATCGGCATCTTCTGTCCATGTAAATTCCTTCATCTTTAGAATGTCTGTTAAAGGGGCTGCAATTCTCGCGTAGTGTTGAACAAACTGTCTGTAGTACCCGGTAAGGCCCAAGAATGCCCGTATCGTGGTGAAGGATGTTGGTTGGGGCCACTGTTGGATGGCTGCTATCTTCTCAGCTTCCGGTGAGACTCCTTGGCTAGAAATTTGATGACCTAGAAATGAAATTTCCGGTACCCCGAAAACACACTTTGAGGCTTTTGCATGAAAGTGGTGTTGTTGTAGCTTGTGAAAAACGTAACGAAGGTGCGCGTAGTGTTCCTCTCTGTTGCTGCTGTAGATGAGTATGTCGTCGGAAAAGACTAGCACAAAGTGGCGGAGCACGGGTCGAAAGAGGTCATTCATGGCTGATTGAAATGTGGATGGTGCATTCGTGAGGCCAAACGGCATCACGAGGAACTCATAATGACCATCTGCTGTGCTGAAAGCGGTTTTGTGTATATCTACTTAAGCCACACGAATTTGGTGATAACCGGAGCGCAAATCTATTTTGGAGAAGACTGTTGCACCGTGTAATTCGTCAAGGAGTTCATCGATTGTAGGGATTGGAAATCGATCTTTGACTGTGACTGTGTTCAAGGCTTGGTAGTCCACACAAAAACGCCAGGAGCCATCTTTTTTTTACTAACAAAACAGGAGAGGAAAAGGAGCTTTGGCTTGGTCTAATGATGCCGTCTTGTAGCATTTCGGTAATGAGTTGCGTCATAATCTGTTTTTGGAAATGGGGGTAACGGTATAGTCTAACGTTGACTGGTTGGTTGTTGTTGAGTAAAGGGATATGGTGATCGTGGTACCTGGTTGGTGGAAGGGTGTGTGGTATGTCAAAAATGGGTTTGAAGAGGTCTAGTAGGGCTGTAATGTGTGGGTCAGCGCTCTCGGCAGGTTGGTGGTGGATGGGGGTTTTCGGTTCCATGGTGAGGGTATGAATGGACGCAATGAAATCATGTTTAAGCATAGTGGATAATGAACTCAATGAGACTTGTTGGGTTCGTGGTTCACCTTGTAAAGTATAGTGGTTGCCATCTTTCACAAGGAAATTTATGGAACGGAAAAATCAGCCGTTATGGTTCCTAGGGCAGCTAACCATGAAATACCCAAAACAATGTCTGCACCCTCCACTGGTAAGACAAAAAAAGAGGTTGTAAATTTGGTTTTATGTAGTCGTAATGTTACCTCTGGGCAATACTCAGAGCAATGAATGAATTGGTCGTTGCCAACCATAACTCGGAACGGTTCAAGTGGTTTGGTCAAGAGGTTTAACTGTTTTGCGATTCGGGGTTGCACGATATCATGTGTGCTGCCGCAGTCAATTAACACGGTAACCGGTTGTGTTCGGATGAATCCTGTGAGCCGTAGGGTTTGGGCAGATGACATACCAAAGTATGCGGCGGCGGATAGGGACCACAATTGTGATGGTGGTGTGGCTTCGGGTGGTGTTGTGTCGTTTGGGTCTGGCATAGATTGTTGGTCGTCGTTGTCCACGATGATTAAGAACTGGGGTGGGGAACACTTATGTCCTGGAAAAAACTTCTCAGGGCAACAGAAGCAAAGCCCGTCTTTTCGGCGTTGTTGGAGCGCTTCTGGTGATAGTTTTGTGAATGGTAATGGTTTTGGTGGGTTGTGTGTGATTGGGTATGTGGTTGGGTGGGTTTTGTTAATGGTGACTGAAGGGGGTGTATTGGTATGTGGAGTAGGCATGGGATTGGGGGAAAAGGGTTTAGGGGAATATGAAAACTTAGGTTTAGGTTGGTGGTTAAGTTTATCTTCCACTAGTTGGCCCAGGCCACACGCTTCATGGAATGTGGTGGGTTTAAGGATGGCTAATTCGGATTGGATTTCTGGTTTAAGGCCCGAAATAAAGCAATTCGTTAGGGTTTGTGGGGATAGCCCGGTGACTCGGTTGCTCAATTTTTCGAATTCGGTTTGATATGCTCGAACTGTTGTCGTCTGGTGTAGTATCAGGAGGGTTGCTTCGTGATTTTCGTACGAGGAAGGGCCGAAGCGGAGTTCTACCTGCCTTTTAAACGTGTCCCATGTTCCAAGGAAATAGTTGTTGGCTAAATTTTGTTACCAGCGAGAGCATCACCGGTAACATGGAATGCTATGAGTGCGACGCGGTCCTCCGGTGGAATCTTGTAGTACGAAAAGAAGCTTTCTGCCTGGAAAATCCAACCGAGGGGGTTCGTGCCATCAAAGAAGGGTAGCTGAATTTTTGGGGATCTAGGGTTATTCTGGTGGGATGAGGAGGAGTGGGAGAAGGTGTCCTTCTTTGGGAAGTTGATGGACGGGGTTTTGTTGACGTCGTTGGTGAGGTTGTCCGATAGGATGGTGATGTGGGTGACGAGGTTGGCGGTGGTTGCTGTTTGCGAATCGATTTTGGTGGTTAAGGATTTAGTGGCTTCGATTAAAGCTGTAAGCTGGGTGGTGTTGCGGTCAGCAGCAATATTGGTTGCTGATATGAGTTGTGTGAGGAGATCGGTCAGTGGTGGTTGGTTGTCATCACCGGTGGTATCCCGGCGGGGTGGCATGGTGAAGGTGAGTTGAGAATGAAAGCACCAATTGATGGCACTCCACTATGAAGACAGTAAGGAAGAAAGAGTAGAGATAACTTTGGGGCAATTTTCTGTATATTTCCTTCAATGCAAAGACTTTAATTTAAACATGCTGGAAAAGTGGGCTCATCACCCATGTTCCTTCTTTCATGCAACTAACTCCTAAAGTGCACTAACTTCTCTAACATGATGCATGCTAATTTAACTGAACATAAAACAAGGATGCAGTAAATAAAACGTGGGAATATGCAGCTTATGGGTCAATCTAGGTATCTGATGGGCTTCTTGATTTCTCTAGTGGGTCTTGCATTGATCTGGGCTGTCTGAGGTTGTGGACTAGTCGACTGGACTCTCTGGGCCGTAACAAAAACGCTATTGGATTTTGCACCGCATAATTCAGTAAAATAATAATTATCAAATAAAACATAGAACACTTGTTAATTTCTACTCTTTTATGCGAAGTTATATAACTGTTTTAGAATATGTATCGTTTTTGAAGGAGTCTTAAGGTGCTTGCGACCCATATATTATAAGTAAGAGAGTTCGTGTAAAGCAGTGTAATTGGTTCTTTTGGCAAGTAAATAAGGATAACCTACTACAACTACAACAGAATGATGCACTAATTTTTTTTTCAAAAAAGATCGCACACTTACATGGCATGTAAATTGCACTAGATAAAGCGGCTTCACAAGAAAACAAGGTTAAAAAAAGATAACTAATAAGTGAAAAAAACAAATCACTCAACTTAACACCGATCTTATAGAGACATGTAGTCAATATTTAACTAAAAAAATGTAAACTATAATTACAATTGATAAAACAATGATATGTTTTAGTCAATATTTCACTAGGATAATTCGAAAAAAATCCGGCTACTAATCTTGATTTTCAACCATCATCATCCTCTCCATTCGACACTATTGCAAATGAAATTGGTTGTGGTGTGTGGGAGACTGATATGATCCGTATGACCTGTTCAAGGCCATGACGTGAATACAGTTATTAATTTATGCATGCATGTTGGGAAATAATGACGTAACTTCCATGTTTCTATTTTTAAGCATAGTGGGTAGTTTTCTTTCAAGTTCTTATTTATATGTAATTGTTTCACTGTTTTTTGGATATGAATGAAATGAAAAGTCATTAGATTCTCTCTAGTGTTCTTGGAGTCTTGCCCGCTCAAGGGCCTTATCCTTCCGCTTCTTATATCTACTTCTTGGGAGATTGACCATCTATAATCGGTCTTTAACAATGGTGCTTTCATTGGCTTACTCACCACCTCCAACACCATATCCACCGTCTTCTGGCGAATCTACAGACACCACACCCGCTTCACCTCATCTTCTCCACTTTTCTGGTGAATATCCATTCCAATGGATCTCGCAAGCCGAACGGTTCTTTGAATTTCACGGAATCTATGATGACGACCGATTTCCGTATGTCATTGAGTATTGGCTGATGAACCTTTTTCATGGTTCAATTCATGGTTTCGAGGACCCGGACGCCTCACCTGGAAGTCTTTCACCACCGATGTGCTTCATCGTTTCCATCCCACCACCACATCCAATAATGGAATCGCCACACCAGCACCAAAACAACCCTCACAACCTTGTCCATTGACATCACAAACCAAACCCAAACCAGCCCCCCAACCGACGCGCCCATCTATCATTTATGGCAACCAGATCATCACCCGCAACACCCATTTATCGATGACCAACATGGACCCAAAGGCTGTCGGAAGACGTGACTGGCGACCACCACCGTACCGCCTTGTGGAGAATAATCCAAACGCCACCAGAAGACGTGAGTGGCGACCTCCATGGGTCTGTTTGCATTTCGTCCTTGAGGACAAGGACGTTTTTCAGGACGGAGGTATTGATATGATCCGTATGACCTGTTCAAGGCCATGACGTGAATACAGTTATTAATTTATGCATGCATGTTAGGAAATAATGACTTAACTTCCATGTTTCTATTTTTAAGCATAGTGGGTAGTTTTCTTTCAAGTTCTTATTTATATGTAATTGTTTCACTGTTTTTTGGATATGAATGAAATGAAAAGTCATTAGATTCTCTCTAGTGTTCTTGGAGTCTTGCCCGCTCAAGGGCCTTATCCTTCCGCTTCTTATATCTACTTCTTGGGAGATTGACCATCTATAATCGGTCTTTAACAGAGACACCATGATATCCGAAACCTTTTGAATATAAAGTGGCCAAAATAGCTATGTCTTAATTTGTATGAATTTGATGTTACATGTCCGGCAACGCTTGAATATGTGATACAAAGCGAAGTTGAACAGTATATCCAAGGCCTTGTAAGCGTGATTTCACTTGCCTTGAGCACGCTTAAAACATGACGAAATTCCCGGCAAAGAGCCACAAGGGTGTGGTGACGAGGGATACGATAAGCCACACGCCAGATGACATGTCGGTTTCATCGAGGCTACTCGCCATGACACCATTCCCTCAAATAGTCACAAAATTAAGCATAAAACAATGATAATGATTAATGAATGTGTGAATGGCAATCACGATGTTCATAAACGTTTATACATAACCTTACAAAAGCTGTTTCCTATGCAACATCGTAACGAATGAATGTTAAACATTCACGCGTGTATATATTCGTCCTGATCATATGCAATATACTTTCTTTGGTTAACTTGGTGCGCTTGTGATATGTAACATACCTCTTGAATGTGTTAGCACGAAACATGCTTCACTCATGCCACTAATTCAAAGTTTTTCATCTACGAGGGTACAAGAAACTCGTCCTCCTATATACGATGTATAAAACATTGCTAATTTGCTTAGACATTATCTTAGTTTTAAACTCTAATATTTAAAAATAAAAATAAAAACAATAATTACAAGTAATGCTCGCTCATTGAACGGACTTATCCCACTTAAAATGTTACTATTTTATTACATCATCGAGACAGTACATTGAGTGAGTTAAGGCCAAACACTATCAAAAGATGGTTTTTAAACAATTTATTCTCATACAAATAGTTATTTGTCCCACTCTCAACATTAAAAAAATCTTGACAAACAATTATACTATGCTTAAAAAAACATTAACCTTTTAAAACCGGCCAAAACACATATTCGTACCCTGAACTTGGCATAGTGGATCATTTAGTACCTTGAACTTTTAAGGGTGCAGAGTGATACCCTGAACTTGACCAAATGGATATTCTACTACCCTAAACTAGTTAACTCAGTAATTAATTATTTTTCTTAAAAAAATAATTTTAGTAAAATATTTTATAATAATATTTAATTATTTTTTATTATTAAATATTAATATAGTATTTTAATCTATTATCTATAATAAAAAATATTTGTAGCAATGATTTTTAAAATATTTCTATCGCACTACTTTTAATATATTTTATATATATTATTAAGTTTTTGTTTCAAATAATTATTAGAACAAGTTATAACAAGATATATAGAAGTTTTGTTATTTTCTCTTTAAATATGCATGTGAAGAAACAAAATTTTAAATTGTTATCGTTACAAATAATTATTTCTTCATATGCTTATTTAAATAGAAAATAACAAAAATTCTATATATTTTGTTATAACTTGTTCTAATAATTATTTGAAACAAACACTTAATAATATAATATAAAATATATTAAAAGTAGGGCGATAGAAATATTTTAAAAACCATTGCTACAAATATTTATTATTATAGATAATAGATTAAAATGCTATATTAATTTTTAAAAATAAAAAGTAATTAAATATAAGAAAAATATATATTTATTTATCTTAAGTTTACTATAAATTAATTATTATAAAATATTTTACTAAAATGATTTTTGAAAGAAAAAACAATTAATTCTTGAGTTAACTAGTTTAGGGTAGTAGAAATTCCATTTTGTCAAGTTCAAGGTACCATTATGCACCCTTAAAAGTTCAGGGTACTAGATGATCCACTTTGCCAAGTTCAAGGTACTAATATATGTTTTGGCCTTTAAAACCAATATTTAGCTAAACAGAAAACGTATATAACTATTACATGTCATATCATGTAAACAAATATGGTGTTGCTAAAAACCATGTAAAGAGTGTATAGAGGCCGAAAAAATCAATTGATTAGATAAAAGAAAGCAATAAATTGTCAAAACAAACTAATCTTTAATTATTTAATGTATAGGTCTTTTTATGTTTTATAAACTACATTTAAAATAAAGTTGATAATACGAGATATATACACTCAATACAAAACATAAAAAAAATTAATAATATAACTGATATAAATAAATTCAATAATATTCAACTGTGATTACATAAATATAAGAAAAAAATAAAATTAATTAACAACAATATATAGTAAATAAATATATGTAAATGACAATCAGAAGTCATACCCGTCCATAGGACGGGTTTTGCCTCTAGTATATATATATATATATATATATATATATATATATATATATATATATATATATATATATATATATATAGAGAGAGAGAGAGAGTTAGGGGAAAATAAAATAAAACTTATAATAAAATAAATGAGGTGTGTAGAAACTAGAAGGGGGGGGGGGTTGAATAGTTTCTAGTTCATTTTTTTAACATTTCGCATAATTCACTGTGCGCGGTTCTTTAAACATACCCGCGGTTCCTTATCACTAATGAACCGCGTGTCCCTTTAAGGAACCGCCGACAGTGGACGATGTCATTTCTTACTTGTTAAACTTTAACAATCCTTTGTATCAAATTCTCGATCAAGCTTGACTAGATATGAGATGTGTTTGATTGAAAGATAAATACTACAAGTAAGTAAACACACAAACACATCAAATCAAGAGTACATCAAGCAATAGTCTAGACATTAAGCACACACGTACTAAGCATAAGCTTTTCCGCAACTAGGATGTTTAGACTAAGTGATGTACACTTGACCATAATATAAACATGAAGCACACACGTACTAGGCCTTAGCTTTTCCGCAACTTAGATGTTTAGATTATGAGATGCACACAACACACAACAACAATCATGCAACTATAAATACATCTAAAGAGGTAAAGACATAAATGTAAATGAAAGTACCGACGTGATGATTTATAGTGGTTCGGCCACGAAGCTCCTCTTCGCCCTACTCCACTCCTCGAGTACACCTTACTCGAGAGTTGCTTCACTAGTCAACAAAACTCCTTTCAAGGCGGAGAAAACCATACACGTCGCTTACACAATTTCCGACACTAAGCTAGATGTCGAGTCCTAATCTTAGTTAGGACCAATCTACACAACGTTGCCCACTTCACCATTTAACGACATAAGGCTAGATGTCGAGTGATATGTGTGTAAACACACATCTTTTCTACCACTTAATTACAATAATAACCGGACCTAAACGTGTATTTTATGTCTTTTATGTCAGAATTATGCGTAGTTTGTGTTTTTGTTGTGATTTAAGACGAAAAGGTGAAAAGTGGAGAAAACACGGGAATTCGCGGGCATTTACGGACTTTTATTGAAGAAAAAGGTGAAAGACGAAGTCAAGCAGTCAAGAGTGCAAAAAGAACGGAAGTCCAAGACCAATTCTGAAGATTTATCGAAGAAAAAGTCAAAAGAAGGAAGTTTACTTAAAGCCGAGAAACTCAAGTCTTATTTATCGAAGAATTAAAAGATGAGTCCAAAGAAATCCCTAGCCAAAAGTCATCAAATTCCAAGATTAACAAAAAGATTAAGAAGGAAGGACATAAGGGCGCAATTAAGAAGAAAGGAAGGAGGGGAGGAAGCTTCCTCTAACCATTCCCCTAATCACCTATAAATACTTCCCATTTTCATTTCATTTAGTTTTGTTGACTAATCGTGACAATTAGTTCTTCCACCTTTACTTTTATGCACCTTTATTTACTTGCACCTTTAATTACATGTCTTGCACTTTATTTACCATTTAATTTCAAGTAAGTTTTTCTTTTAAATTCTCGCACCTTTACTTTATCTTGTTGATCTCATTCTACCTTTCTTTAATCTTTGATTTATAAGCTTTTTGTCTTGTTGATTTGTTTAAAGATTTCATTTTTATGCTTTTGATTGTTTTAAATCATTTATTTTGATAGCTTATTTTGTTTATTTTCAAGTTTATATAGTTTTTATAAAAGTTATTTTCGTATAAAAAGTTGTTTTTCTTAAAGCTTATTCATTTCTTGTTTCAAAAGTCTTTAAATTTCAGTTTCGTAGCTTATTTTTACTCGGTTTGTCTTAGGGAATTAGACTTGTGCTTATTAGAATCATAGCTTATTAGATTAGCTTATTTTTGGTATTCTTAACTGTATTCTGATTGGGTAGATCGGAAAAGGGTTTACATATTCCGACCATAGCTACATAGCTTGGTCGGAAAAGGGTTTCAACTTTCCGATTTGGAGGAGCTTTGGTATTCCGATCAGGACAAGGAGTTCTAATCAACATTCCGACCAGGTCCACTCCATATTCCGATCAGAGGTAAGACTAACATTCCGATCAGTGTGTTTAAGGTATTCCGATCAGGTGGGTGACAGCTATTCCGATCTTGGGGTTCCGTTTGACATTCCGATTGGGCGGTTTGTACATTCCGATTGAGGTTAGATCGGAATATATTCCGACGGTGGTTTGTTTTAGTGTTTTGTCTTGTTTAACTTTTATACTTTGTCTAATTTTAATTTCCGTCACGCTTAATTTTTAGGCATTTAATTATTTTACTTTCCGTCACGTATTTTAAATATCGCACCTTTCTTTTAATTAGATTTATTTTAACGCATTTTAGTTCAACGCCACTTTACTTTAACGACACTTTACTTTAACGTCTCGCACTTTTATTTTAAAAACAAACCAAAAATATTTGATTCACCAAATTCAACTGAGTCACATAGAGAACCTAGATCAATTCGATTAGACATACATCAACGAATCTTTTTAACTGAGTAAAAATCGAGTTATCAAATGGCGCCGCTGCCGGCTCTTTTCGTAAAGATTAACGGTTTTCTGTGAGAGACGCGTTGCTTTTTGGGATCCGTTCACTTGTGAGCGTTATTTTTCTTGCCTAAAAAATTCAAAAAACCATAAAAATTAAAAATTGATAAAAATCCATAAAAATTAAAATTTTCAAAAATCCAAAAAGATTTTATCTTTATCGTGTATATATCTTGTCTTTGTGTTTTGCTTTGTTTTCTTTTGCATTTTCAGGTGTATGCGTACTAGATCTTCTAATTATCAAGAGCCCGAGACTCAAGAAGATTTAGCTATGTCTGGTGTTAACAACAATAATCCACCGCACCCTAATAATAACAACAATGTTCTTCCACCGCCCGATCTTCGGACAATGGAGGAGCTTTGTCAACCAACCATGTTTAGACGAGGAGGACCGATTGCGCCGATGCAAATCAACGCTCCGTAGTTTTCGTTGAAGCACCACATGATTCAGCAAGTGCAAACTAACCCATTCCGTGGATTGCCTGATGATGATGCCAACAAACACCTCGACAAGTTCATTACAATCACCCAAAGCATGAAGTTGGCTAGTGCCACAATGGATGAACTTCGCCTACAACTCTTTCCACATACTTTATTACATCATGCCGAGAAATGGTTTGATCGTCTCCCAAAGAATTCTAGTCACACTTGGGATGACATGACTCAACGCTTTTTGTCGCGCTACTTTCCACCATCCATGGTCACGAGCCTTCGAAATCAAATCAGCGGTTTCATGCAAGATCCTGATGAATCTCTTTTTGATGCTTGGGAGCGATATAATGTCTTGATTGATCGTTGTCCAAACCACAACATGCTCCCTGTGACCTTAATAAATACTTTCTACAACGGTTTGACTTTTCGAGATCGTGATACGATTAATGCAGCTGCCGGTGGCACATTCATGAAAAGGAGACCTGAGGAGTGTAGAGAGCTTATTGAGAACATGGCTACTCACCACAAAAACTGGGATTCCTCTGCTTCTTCAAGGAACAACCCGAGAGTCAATGTTTCCTCCACTTTAGCAAACCCTGATATGACCGAACTCACCCGTGTGCTGACTGAAATGAGCAGAAGTATGCAACTCTTAGCTTCAAACAAACAACAACAACAAGTTAAAGCTGTTGCTACTCCTTGTGAAACATGCGGCGGTCCTCACTCATACACCGATTGTCCTTCGACTCAAGGAAATCCGGAAAATGTGTATGCAGCTTATGGTAATTATTCACCGGAAAATTACCAAGCTCGACCTCAAGGGGATAGAAATTTGCTGAGCTACCGGTCCAACAACTACCTTTCACCCGGGTTTTCTCCTGAAAACCAAAACTCCGCCAACAACTACACTAGAAGCAACCAAATCCCACCAAGAGCTTCTAATCCTTATCACCCACCCGCTCAACAACTCCCACCCAGTAATCCGGATGTTGAGGCCATCATGAGAACCCAAGGTGAGCAAATCAAGAATCTGCAGAGTCAAATTATCAATCTTAAAGGAGATATTACCAAGCAAGGAAATGAGATAAGATTCGAGCTTCGAGATATATTTAATCCTCCTTCAGCAATCAAACCAATGATCTGAAGAATATGCTTGTTAGTTTCTTGCCCGCCACTCAACCTTCTTCTTCGAGTTCTCTACCTTCAAACACCGTCACTAATCCGCGAGCCAATGTGAGTGCTATTACTACTCGTAGTGGAGTCACCATCGTAGGACCACCAATCCCACCACCATCATCTACACCTCCTCCACCACCATTTATCCCTACTCCTCCTACACCTAGTATTAGTGAACCATTACCGTCTCCGCCTCGACGTGATGAAGTTCCCACGAATGACCCTTCAACATCTCAACCTTTACCTACACCTGCACCTTCATCACCCAAACCCAATATCCCATATCCTTCTCGTTTAGGCAAGACCAAAATGCTAACTAAGGAGGAATCCGAAGTGACACGCTATGTGAAGATGATTTCTCAAATGAACTTTAACATTAGCTTTCTTGAAGCACTTGTCCACATGCCCAAATTTGATAAAGCATTTAGGAAATTGCTTAACAAGAAGGAGAAGCTGATTGAACTCGCCAACACACGCTTAAATGAAAAATGCTCTGCAGTTATTCTTAAAGAACTTCCGGAAAAGCTTGGAGATCCCGGTAGTTTTGTGTTGCCTTGCGTGTTCAACAAAACTGAAGAATTTACTGCCCTTGCTGATCTCGGGGCCAGTATTATTTTGATGCCTTTGAGTGTTTGGAGAACACTATCATTGCCCGACCTCACTCCAACAAAGATGACTCTCGAACTTGCTAATCGCACTCTCGCTTACCCCGTTGGTATAGCCGAAGACGTGTTCATAAAAGTTGGCACATTTACTTTCCCGGTCGATTTCGTTGTTGTTGATTATGAAATGGACCCTCGTATTCCTTTAATACTTGGTCGGCCATTCTTGAGAACCGGACGAGCTTTAGTGGATGTGGTCGAAGGTGAGTTAATCTTAAGAGTCGGGGATGATGCACAAGTTTTCAAAATGGGGAAGCTTACAAGTACAACCTTTGGAGGCCGCGAATCAGTGAATATGATTAATGTACTCGATGACTTTGTCGTTTACAACAACCCTCTATTTGATTCTTGCATCGATAATCCACTTTTTCAAGATGATGTGGATGATTCTCGCCCCAATTTGGACCCTTCTCCCATTTAAGATTCGCCACCGGTCTTCGATGCTTATGATGATGATGATTCTAGCTCAGATTCGGATGATTATGATGATCTTACTTCTGAGTATCCCGAGCTGCCCACGTATGATGATTTCGATGAGGCTGATACTCTTTCGAGCGATTCTTCTCACGATGAAGATCCTCTGCCATCACTCGATCCTACTTTGGACGATTACTCATTTGAGGAAGACTTCTCTACGTTTCTCAACACTTAATTCCCTCATGAGAGTGATGCTCCTCCTTATGATTTTGAAGATTATCGTCTTGATCCTACTTTGGATTTGAAGAACATTCTTTCAAAGGAGAAGAAACCGGTCGACACCAATATCCGCAGCACGTATGAGTTAACACCTCTTTGTCCCACTTCTGAGGACAAGGTTGTGCTTCTTCGTGGATCTTCTTCATACTCTGCTGAGCCTGAGTGCTATTTTCCCTTAAAGGAAAAGGTGTTCGACCCCGGTATTGAAATCTTTAAGCCATCTCAGTATCCACCTGATGAAATAAAAGGAAAAATCTTTGGAATTATTGAAGACATGCTTGCACCACTTCACCCTTGCTTCCACCATGCTCCATCACTGCTTAAGGGAACCTTGCCTACTCTTCTTTGGCTTGCCTTGTTCGCCTTAAGCCTGTGCTATTTGATGGACGAAAACTATGTCTTTGATCCTGGTGGATATATTTTATGCTTCTTCCTATGATGATCAAGGTCGAGTCAGGCTAATGACTCGGTTAACAAAAAATCAAGCGCTTCTTGGGAGGCAACCCATGCATCTATCTTTTCGCTTTCTTTATCATAAGTGTAGGGGAGACCCGTTGGTGTTTGTTATCTCCTCTCTTAATCAGGGATTCGAGCTCAATGTTCCACTCTTTATGATTCTTGACGACCCGTGACTCCGTGTTCACTTCTTCCCGGTTCTATCCTAAACTCTTTTCGATTCACTATTTTATATTCTCTCAATATTAAAATAGGAATCTCTTTAGTTGTCTCTTCCTTAGCGAGATTTAAACAAAGTGCACAATGTCTTAAGGGTAGGGGAGTTTACTCCCATATGCTTAAACATTGAGGACAATGTTTATCTTAAGTGTAGGGGGGACTTCTATCGAAGTTAAGTGGCCCTTTTCCTTGTATTTGTCCTCATTTTAACCGGAAAATCAATTTTTCGACATTTTCGAAATTTTTGATCTATTTTGGCCTATTAGTTTTTATCTTCGTATAGTTATTTTCTTCCTTTGCTAGAATAAATCTTTGAATAAGTGGTTTTTATTTTCAAACGTTGTGAATCTTTTGACTCAACCCGAGTTTACTTGTCTAAGTTACTCTAGCTAGTATCCTTAACGTGTTTAAGTCAAGTTTTGCTAGGCTTTTATATAGGGAGCTACAAAACGCGAAATTCTTAACTCTCACGGGTTAAGAACTAGAACTTTTCGCAAGTTCCTATAATTGATCCTAGAGAGTCGTTTATCAAGGGAACTTTAAAACGCGATTTCTAAACTTGAAAAAGTCTAAGAATTTGCAAGATCCTATAGGCGACTCGAAAACCCAAAACTTTGACTTAATAGGCTAAGCATCCACGAGTCTCATTCCTTGAGATTTTAAATTGTGGAGAACGAGAGATGATAGAGCCAATTATAAGTCCGGTATTCTTTCAGGAATTTATGTGAGTTAATTATAAGCCTATTCTCCCATCGCTTGCTAATAATTTATCTGCTAATAAATAAGGTTGTACGATTTGAAAAGTTACTTAGCTTCTAGCCCAAGATCGTTATAAATTTGCTCGGTATGGATTAGAGTTCATAGCCAAGGCATAACTTATTGAAGCGGGATGCGAATATTGGCGAGTCCGAAAAGGCCCTAACAAGGCATGAGGGCTATATTTTGTTGCTAATGATCCAAAAGTGATGTGAAGAATCATTTATCAAAAATCAATATGAAGGATCGAGACACACGACGAAAAGCAAAAACTCCCCAAAAGTCATGGAGAAGTGTATCCGAAAAGACCCTAACAAGGTATGAGGATAAATAGATCCAAGTCATAAAAGGAGGCGGATCGTTGTATATCAAAATCCAAAATAAAGATTGGAGAAAAATGAAGAAGTCGTGGTCCAAGTATGAATCTCTCCAAACTTCAAGTGAAGAAATTCCTATATGAAGAGAAGACCATAATTTCATGAACGTCTCTCAAGGTTTGAAGTATGAAGTCACTGCCAAATATCGGTCCGAGAAAGGTCTCAAATCGCGAAGCGAGTTATGCCAAGATACGAACTTTACGAGGTCCCGAGAAGCAGTTTTAAAAGATTTTGTCCTTTAGCTAACTATTGATTAAATCGTTCACTTTATATTCGGCCTAATAAACTATCGAAATAAGTCAACAATGCATCCTCGTGATCATTCAAGACAAATAATAAAATATAAGATATACCCATAGGAATAAGGGAGTCTAAGTGAATAATTGGCCCACATGAGTTCGTGTTAGTTTACTAACTTATAATAACAATGATCTCAATTTTAAGCTTGGTTTGGAGAAAGTGAGAAGTTGAGGATGATGATTATTCATGACATTTTCAAAACCCAAGGTATGCTTTTGATTTCTTTACTTTGAATATTTATAGTTTTCTATCTCTTTAATAAAGGCCAACATGGATTAATTATGATGAAAAATGTAAACGTGCTTTGTAACTAATGCATTGAATGAGGACATTGCAATAGTCAAGTGTAGGGGATTTGATATGTGTGTAAACACACATCTTTTCTACCACTTAATTACAATAATAACCGGACCCAAACGTGTATTTTATGTCTTTTATGTCGGAATTATGCGTAGTTTGTGTTTTTGTTGTGATTTAAGACGAAAAGGTGAAAAGTGGAGAAAACACGCGAATTCACGGGCATTTACGGACTTTTATTGAAGAAAAAGGTGAAAGACGAAGTCAAGCAGTCAAGAGTGCAAAAAGAACGGAAGTCCAAGACCAATTCTGAAGATTTATCGAAGAAAAAGTCAAAAGACGGAAGTTTACTTAAAGCCGAGGAACTCAAGTCTTATTTATCGAAGAATTAAAAGACGAGTCCAAAGAAATCCCTAGCCAAAAGTCATCAAATTCCAAGATTAACAAAAAGATTAAGAAGGAAGGACTTAAGGGCGCAATTAAGAAGAAAGGAAGGAGGGGAGGAAGCTTCCTCTAACCATTCCCCTAATCACCTATAAATACTTCCCATTTTCATTTCATTTAGTTTTGTTGACTAATCGTGACAATTAATTCTTCCACCTTTACTTTTATGCACCTTTATTTACTTGCACCTTTAATTACATGTCTTGCACTTTATTTACCATTTAATTTCAAGTAAGTTTTTCTTTTAAATTCTCGCACCTTTACTTTATCTTTTTGATCTCATTCTACCTTTCTTTAATCTTTGATTTATAAGCTTTTTGTCTTGTTGATTTGTTTAAAGATTTCATTTTTATGCTTTTGATTGTTTTAAATCATTTATTTTGATAGCTTATTTTGTTTATTTTCAAGTTTATATAGTTTTTATAAAAGTTATTTTCGTATAAAAAGTTGTTTTTCTTAAAGCTTATTCATTTCTTGTTTCAAAAGTCTTTAAATTTCAGTTTCGTAGCTTATTTTTACTCGGTTTGTCTTAGGGAATTAGACTTTTGCTTATTAGAATCATAGCTTATTAGATTAGCTTATTTTTGGTATTCTTAACTGTATTCCGATTGGGGTAGATCGGAAAAGGGTTTACATATTCCGACCATAGCTACATAGCTTGGTCGGAAAAGGGTTTCAACTTTCCGATTTGGAGGAGCTTTGGTATTCCGATCAGGACAAGGAGTTCTAATCAACATTCCGACCAGGTCCACTCCATATTCCGATCAGAGGTAAGACTAACATTCCGATCAGTGTGTTTAAGGTATTCCGATCAGGTGGGTGACAGCTATTCCGATCTTGGGGTTCCGTTTGACATTCCGATTGGGCGGTTTGTACATTCCGATTGATGTTAGATCGGAATATATTCCGACGGTGTTTTGTTTTAGTGTTTTGTCTTGTTTAACTTTCATACTTTGTCTAATTTTAATTTCCGTCACGCTTAATTTTTAGGCATTTTATTATTTTACTTTCCGTCACATATTTTAAATATCGCACCTTTCTTTTAATTAGATTTATTTTAACGCATTTTAGTTCAACGCCACTTTACTTTAACGACACTTTACTTTAACGTCTCGCACTTTTATTTTTGAAACAAACCAAAAATATTTGATTCACCAAATTCAACTAAGTCACATAGAGAACCTAGATCAATTCGATTAGACATACATTAACGAATCTTTTTAACTGAGTAAAAATCGAGTTATCATCGAGTTCTAATCGAAAGGTAGAATTAATCTTCACAATGTTGCCTACTTCACCATTTTACGACACAAGGCAAGATGTCGAGTTCTAATCGAAAGGTAGAACCAATCTTCACGACTCTTCTCTTTGAAGCTAAGTGAGAACTTCACTAGACATAACTACATCACTTTATAGTTTAGTGAGAACTCACAAGACACAACCACTGATGAGATGGCATTTATACATGATCTCATCGTTCTTTTCGGGCTTTAAATGCATAAAAATGTCATAAAATACCATATATATGCTTGTGTTTGTTTACTTGTGTATTTTAGGTATGGATATCGTGAAAAAGACAAAAGATCACAAGTTACAAGGAAAAACGGACACGAGAAACGAAGCCGTACAAAGAACCGGGCCCTAATCATGGAATTCTCAACAAATACCCTTGAAGACTTGAAGACAAACAAGATTGATCCTCATTTATTGAAGAAATGACACTTAAAACCCTTGTATATTCATAATTACAAGTTTGGTCCTTTAAGTTTGTCAAAATTACACAAAAGGTCCTTCAACTTTGAAGAAATGGCAAGATTAGTCCCTCAACAAATCAAAATTGCCAATAATGGTCCCTCATGAAGCCAAAGACACAATGAAGACCTTTGAAGATCAAGAATGTCCAAGATCAGCCCTTGAAATATCTCAAAATGTCAAAAATAACCCTTGTAAACCTTTTTCCAAAAGTTTGTGCCAAAACTGCCAATGTGTGAAACTTATTTACAAAGGGGAATACGTTTTAGGGCTGAAATGCTTTTTTTACCAAAAATACCAAAGAACAAGGGCCAAAGGTGTCTATTTGAAACATTCAAACTGAAAATGCGCCAAACAAACACCTTTCCCCCAAAATCGGATCAAATGACTTACTGTTCATCTTTTACCCCACCCAGAATTACCACCACTTAAACTTAGGGTAAAATACAATTACCTTTGCACATGAGTGATTCACATGTGAAGAAACTCATCCAAACCATAAAACCCTTATTCCCACTCACCATGGACCCCACCCCCAATTCCCGTTTAGCCAATCACATGACAACTTAGCCTCCAAGTTAAGTGACGTGTCCAAATCAACAGCCTAGGATCCTTGCTTCATTCCAAAGCTAAAATGAACAGCCTTGATCAACTTGGACAGCTCAAATTCAGAAAACGTCTAGAAGACTCAAGGGCATAATAGGGAATTCAGTTCTAGGGTTTGTGAATAGTGTTTAGCCAGGCATTTGCCTATAAAAGGAGACCTCAACATGTGAGAGTCCCTTTGTTCCAGTTTTAGGCTATCAATCTTTGTAATTCCTTTTTAAGTTAAATAAAATTTGAATTTATGAAATTTTGAAATCTCTTTTTGATTTAGTTAAAAGTTTGGTGTTTGAGTAGCCTAATTCTGAGTTCCATTTGATTGTTAAGGCCTACCTTAATCTTGTGGTTAAGGCACGTCTTGTTCCATTAGGTTTTTAAGGTTTGAAAACCTTGAAATCCTAGGTTCTATTTTGGTTTATTTTGTGTACTAACCCTTGACCATTTGCTATAAGCTCTTACAAGCTTGTTAACACCAAGCTTGTGAAGGGATTAGAGCCCTTGGTTGAGTTGTTTGCTGCTTGTGTTGAAGATATCAAGTCCTTGAGGTTCTACTTTGAACCGTCAACCAAGGCAATTTGCATCTCCTTATTTGAAGTACCTTGGTCTTGTTCTAGTTGTTGAACAAGGTCCAAGGAGCGTTGCTGGCCTTCCTAGGATGTTGTGGAAGGCAGGTATAAGCTCTTGTTAAGATTCCCCTAAAAATTTCATGTTTATGACTGTTTTGGATTTTGTGCTTTGATTTTGAGTATTTGTGTTTGTGCTGGTGATTTATGTGTGTGATTGTGTTAGTTGCTGCCTAGTAAGTGTTTTTGATCATTAAAATCAGTAGGTTATTAGAAGAAATCACAAGTTTCTTTGATAAGTGACTGATTAAGGAGTGTTTGGGATTACTGCATAAGTTGGATTTGTGGTTTGCTAAGTGTTTGTTTGTTTGTTGTGAGCAAGTATTGGTATCTGTTATTTGGGTGCATATGTTCATCTGTTTGCAGGTTTTGTAGGTTTGAACACATAGATTCATAGATTGGCTATAAAATCTTTAAAATTTGGTAAAATTGGCTAGGATTTTGAGGACACCTAGATCTAAGCATAGGCTAGGGCTAACAAGTGCTAAATCATAGTTAATCAAACCAGGGTGGAAGGATTTGAGGCTTGAAATTGGATCAAGTGTCAAGTATATCAGCAAAACTTGTCTGCATATTGTTCATTGTTCATCATAAACATTTTGTGCTTTGATCTAGCTATTTACTTTGATTCAGTGTTTGATTCTTGTTGCTTTGTGTTTATTCTTAGTTTATATAGCTTGTGTATGCATCCTGTTAAGTTTGGTTGGCTTATTGTGGCTAAATCTGCTTATTAAGTGCTTAACTGCTTATTTGCATATCTGGAGCATATCTGGTAACTGTTTGGCTTATTGTGGCTTATTGTGTGAACCATTTTGTGATTTTATTGTTGCTATTGACTCCTTGTGATTCACTGATCACAAGGGTGCCTTTGTTTCCAATTGAATCAAACCAGAACTCTCAAATAAGCTTGGTCAATTAGTCAAAGCAGTGGGAACTCCTTTCCCCTGCTGGTTGCCACTGCTAGTGTAAATTTGGTTTCAGCTTATCAATAAGCTATAATAGCTTATTCCAACCTGCAACAACTTTGTTTTTGTAATAGGTGCTCATATTTTGACCCATTTGTTCATCCTGGAGCATTTGGGTGGTTGACTTTTAGGTTTGACTAGAAAACCAACTCCTTTGACTTTTACATAAGTTCATTTGTGCTTATTCTGGCTTATTGGTTGTGCTTATTGGATTTTTGTTGATTTATTTTGCTTATTGAGTCCATTTGAAAGCTTTTGCAAGTTGAATCAAGTCCTGAGGTGCATTATTTCTCAAAAACGACTATTTTGTCGTTTTGTGGATTTTTGCTTTTCTATTTTCTGGCTTATTGAGTGTGCTTTTTGGAAATTTCTTTTGACAGATCTCTTAAGCATCCTAAAAGAGGGTTGTGTGACAAATTCGAGCTTATGGCATTAGCTTATTGCTTAATGGGCTGAAAAGCCCAATAAGAATAAGCTTTGTGTTCAATAAGATGTGATAAGCTCACATTCAGCTTTTGGACCTCTCGAGTTTTGTTCTTAGAATTGAATTTTGAGTCAGATAGGGCTTTTCCAAGTCAATTGGGCCAAGTTTGACTTTTTGGGCCCAAAAGCCCATTTGTGTTGACTGAATTTAGATTTGGCCCATTTGAGGGCCCATTAGGGGTATTTTGGTAATTTCACTTTGATTTTCTGATTATTTAGGTTAAAATAAACTAGTTTGCAAGTTTTTAGAATTTTTTATAATTTTTGGATTTTTAATATTATTTTATTATTATTTTTAAAATTTCACATTTTCCAACTTTTTACATTTTTCTTAGGTTTAATACATTAAAATAGGAATTTAGCAACTTTTAGAATAATTTTATCTCTTTTAGATTAATTTTTATAATTATTTTAAGTTTTAATAGTTTTTAAATCATTTTAAATAGTTTTTATTAGTTTTAAAATTTCTAAAAATAGTTTTTAATCTTTTTAGGTCATTTTAGAGGTTTACCAATTGAAAAATCTTTATTTGGGCTTTTTGATAATTTATTTGATTTTTAGGGCTTTAATTAGCATTTAAAAATTGAATATTTAATTATTTAAAAGGTTTGAAAAAGTTTTGATCATTGGTAAACTCTTAGTTTATTATTTTTGATTTTTGTTGAATTTTTGGTAATTTTTAGAATTTATTTTTATTTTTGTGGTTTTTAAGGTTCTACGTTTTAACTTTCTATAGTGATTTTTTGTTAATTTTTATTTTTACGTTTTCGTCATCTTCTTTTCTCATCCCCTTATAAACCAATCATTAATCACAAACATTTAACAAATTTCTCACACACATATACCTCCTTGGGAAACGAACTTGGAATCCATTAGGGTCATTAGTGTTGATTTTCCTAAATCCTCACTTAATACTTTCCCTATTTACGCTCTTTTCCTAAAGAGTAGTAAAACTCTACAATCATTTTGGCGCCGCTGCCGGGGAGGTGTGTCGTGATTAATTTGCATTGATGTTTTTAATATTAACCAAATAGTATTTGTATTAGTAGAACTCTACTAATACGTATTATCGGTTTTCTTGGTTTTTCTTGTACAAATATTATTACTATATTGTATTAAGTATCACAATAAATTCACAATATCTCCAAAAGTGTGAAAACACAACCTTAATTGGGATTTCATCACTCAATTATTGTATTCGAATCTCAAACAAAAAGAAAAAGGCAAAAATAGATAAATACTTTCGTGAAGCTCGATTTTGAAAGATACAAACTATAAGGTGGGTATAAGGTGGGTATTATAAAATATACCCTAAGGAAAAAGGCTCTTAAGTGCTTCGCCCCGCCTCGTTTCCCCGCTTGCTTGTGAGTATTTTGAGATTGAAGGCTAATCGAGGGTTTTGCCGCCCAAAGTATTATTACATATAATATATTTGCTTGGTTTTCTTTGTGATTAAAACCTCTTGAACAATTTGGTTTTCACCAAAGTTCTAAAGTCATTCGAAGGCGTTCACTCCATGTGATCGTTTTCATTCCTTTGAGGCTTCTTTAATCAAGAGTTTGATTCGAGGAGAGATTTTGTAGATTGTTGTCTACGAAGATACACCAAAATCCAAAAAAATTAAATATCATCAAAAACACAAAAAAATTGAAAATTCACAAAACACCCAAAAAGAATCTTCTTTGCTCACCTCCCATTCTTCGTGAAGTTTATGGTCACTCGTAATCAAGCAAAACGAGCTCGTAAACGACTTCAAAAGCAAGCCAATCAAGAGACGTTGATTGTTGAAGAACCTCCAATTGTTGAACCTATTGTAGAACAAGAAGTAGTCATGGCTAATCGTACTATGATGGAGTTGCTACAAGCACCCACCGAGGGTTTTGGAGAGGCTATTGTGATTCCCGCCATCCTTGCGGAGAATTTCGAAATTAAGACGGGTTTAATGTCGATGTTGCAAGCAAATAAGTTTAGAGGTCATGAGAAAGACAACCCGCACTACCATATTAGGAATTTTAACCGTCTCACCGCCACTAGCAAATTTAAGGATGTTCCACATGACGCCATTAAGATGATGTTGTTCCCATACTCTTTGGATGGACCCGCAAAAATTTGGCTCGAGAAAGAACCGCCAAATTCGATTTTGACATGGGCCGATCTCGTTTCTATGTTTGTGAACAAGTTTTTTCCACCATCTAAAACAACACACTTAAAAAATGAGATTTCACGTTTTGTGCAAAGAAATAATGAACGTTTTTCAATGGCATGGAAACGATTTAAAGAGATGTTACATGAATGTCCACACCATGATTTTACGGAATTGCATCAAGTTGATACTTTTTATAATGGGCTTAATGATCATGAACGAGATTATTTGAATGCCGCCGCGGGTGGTAATTTTTTGTGCAAGACGACAAATGAGGCTTTACAAATCATTGAAAATATATCTAAGGTTTATAACCCTCGTAACACACCGAGTGTTGCCAATATGGGTTCGTCATCTTCGTCACAATCGTCTCGTAGAATTAACGCCTTACATGATGAAGCTAATGAGGAAAATCGGGTTTTTGATAGATTTGCTAATCTAATGTCCCATTGGAAGGCTCAAGAAGCTTCCAATTCCGCTTTGGTTAAAGCGGTTGCTAAGAGTTGTTTATCTTGTGGGGGAGCTCATGATCTTTCCGAGTGCATTACCGCGGATGGTAACACTTCGAGTGCTTATGTAGCAACGGGAACTTACAACCAAAACGGCCAAGGTTCCCGCCAAAATCAAGCTCCACCCAACCAAATGTTAACAATTATCTAAACAACAACCAAAGTAATTACCAAGGAAATTCACGCAATTACAACAAAGGGAATTATCAAAGTGGGAATGGACAAATTTCTAATCAAAACCAAAACCGTGATTTTCAAAACACTACACAAGGTTTTCAAAATGCTCACACTAAAAATTTGCAAGGAGAATTTTTGGATTATGCTAAAGCAAATGATGCTAAATTTGATAACATGCAACGTGAGATGATTAGCTTAAGAACCAAGTTGAAAACGAGCTTAAAAATGAACTTTCTAATGAACTTAAAACTCATGCAAACAAAATGGAAGGAAATGTCCAACGTCTTCAACAAAACCAACAAAAGATGGAATTAGGACAACATGAGATTAAGCAAGAGTTATTAAAAGCGGATGCTAGGCAATCAAAATTTGAGGACCGAATGGCTAAGATGTTTGAAGCAATCATGTGTAAACCCTCTTCCTCGGGTGGTCTTCCTAGTGATACCATTGCAAACCCGAAGGGAGAAATGAAGGTTATTACTACACGAAGTGGTAAAACTTTCAAGGAACCAATCTCTCGTCCAAGTACTTATATGGAGAAGGAAATCGAGAAAGAACCCGAGGTAATGGTCGAAAAGGAGCACATTACAATCCCACGAAGTACCACTCATACCACACCTACGGTTGAACCAATACCAATTGTGGAACCCGAGTTTCCAAGGTCGTTGCCTAATGACCAACCCATACCACCTTTACCCTACCCTTCGAGACGAAACAAAGAGAAAATGCAAGAACGTAACAAACAACAAATCGAGCTTTTTATAAAGATGTTTCAACAAGTGCATTTTGATGTGAGTTTAGCCGACGCGTTGTTGTATATGCCTCGTTTCGCTTCCACTTTTAAAAGTATGATGAGCGATAAGGAAAAGCTTTCAAAGCTTGCTAATTGTTCTTCGGTTTATCTTAACCGCATACCGGAAAAAGTTGGTGATCCCGGAAAGTTTCTCATTCCTTGTGACATACAAGATATGAAAGAATGCCTCGCCTTGGCCGATCTTGGTGCGAGCATTAATTTGATGCCATTTTCCATTTGGAAATCGCTTTCGCTTCTGGCTCTCATTCCTTCGAACATGTCCATCGAGATGGCCGATCATTCTACGATTATGGCATGTGGAGTTGCCGAAGATGTTTTCGTGAAAGTGGGGAAGGTCTACTATCCCGTTGATTTTATAGTAGTTGACATCCCCGCGGATCCTCAAGTTCCTCTAATTTTAGGTCGTCCATTTTTAGACACTTCGAGATCGCTTATCGATGTTCATGCGAGAACTATCACTTTGAGATTCAACGAAGAGGAACTTGTTATAAACGCTACTCAAAACTCGAAACCTTCTCATGTTTATGCAATCGCTACCATCAATCACATCGACATCGTTGATGTGGTTTGCGATGAGTTTTCACAAGAAGTGTTAGGTTTTTCTGATAGCTCGTCAAGTGGCAATCCCACTATTTTGGATCCGATTCTTGCTAATTCCACACCAAATCTCACTCCATTCCAAGGAGGCGATTTCACTTCAAATGAAATCGACAATGAAGATGAGGTGTTGATTAGTGATGATACTTCTATTCCACCATTTCTTTCGCCGATGGAAGTTATGAGTGTTGAACCAAAATCTTCAATCGAGGAACCACCTATCCTTGAATTGAAAGATCTTCCTTCTCACCTTGAATACGCATTCTTGGAAGGTGATGACAAGTTGCCGGTTATTATTGCAAAAGGTCTTGCCAATGATGAAAAAACCGAGCTCTTGAAAGTTCTTAAGGCTCACAAAGGGGCAATTGCGTGGAAAATATCTGACATTAAGGGTATTGACCCAAAATTTTGTACTCACAAGATTTTAATGGAGGAGGACTACAAACCCGCAATTCAAAGTCAAAGAAGGGTAAATCCCAAAATTCACGATGTCATTAAAAAGGAGGTTCTTAAACTCCTTGACGCGGGAATGATTTATCCTATATCTGATAGCCCATGGGTGAGCCCAATCCATTATGTCCCTAAAAAGGGAGGAATGACCGTTGTGCCCAATGAAAACAACAAGTTAATTCCCACTCGTGTTGTGACCGGTTGGAGGGTGTGTATTGACTACCGAAAGTTAAATGACGCCACTCGTAAAGACCACTTTCCTTTGCCCTTCATGGATCAAATGTTGGAGCGACTTGCGGGAAATGAATTCTATTGCTTTTTAGATGGTTTTTCGGGTTACTTTCAAATCCCTATCGACCCTCGTGATCAAGAGAAGACTACGTTTACGTGTCCTTATGGAACGTTCGCTTATCGTATGATGCCTTTCGGACTTTGTAATGCACCCGGTACGTTTCAACGGTGTATGATGGCGATTTTTCACGATATGATCGAGAAGTCGATGGAAGTTTTTATGGATGACTTCTCGGTGTTTGGTAATTCGTTCACGTCATGTTTATCTAATCTCGAGCAAATGTTAAAACGCTGTGAAGAAACCAATCTTGTGCTTAATTGGGCAAAATGTCATTTTATGTGTAAACAAGGAATCGTCTTAGGACATAAGGTGTCAAAGGCGGGGATTGAGGTCGATAAAGCTAAGGTAGACGTCATCGCGAAGTTACCTCATCCCAAAACCGTTAAGGGAGTTAGGAGTTTCCTAGGCCACGCGGGCTTTTATCGTCGTTTCATCAAGGACTTTTCGAAAATTTCTCGTCCTATGACACACCTTCTCGAGAAGGATGCTCCTTTTAACTTTAATGAGGATTGTGTTAAGGCTTTCGAAACTCTCAAAAGGAAACTTACCGAAGCTCCCATTCTTGTTGCTCCTAATTGGGAATTACCCTTTGAAATCATGTGCGATGCAAGTGATTATGCTATAGGGGCCGTCTTAGGGCAACGTTATGACAAGCATTTCCGTCCTATCCATTATGCTAGTAAGACGATGACCGAGGCTCAATTAAAGTACACCACAACGGAAAAGGAATTCCTTGCCGTGGTCTATGCTTTTGAGAAATTCCGACCTTATCTCGTCTTAACTAAAAGCATCGTGTATACCGACCATTAGGCTATCAAGTATCTCTTAGCTAAGCAAGATGCTAAGCCGAGATTGCTTCGTTGGATGCTCCTCCTCCAAGAATTTGATGTCACCGTACTTGACAAAAAAGGAGCCGAGAATCTAGCGGCCGATCATCTCTCTCGTCTAGAAGATCCTCACAAAGATGTTTTCGAGAACAAGGAAATCACCGAAACATTTCCTCTTGAGACTCTCGGTGTAGTGAATTCTAAAGACACCACCCCATGGTTTGCCGACATCGCAAATTACCATGCGGGCAATTTCATAATCAAGGGTATGACGACACAACAAAAACGAAAATTCTTTCGTGACGTCAAGTTCTATTTTTGGGACGACCCTTATCTCTTTCGGATTTGTGCGGATCAACTCGTTCGACGTTGTGTGTTTGGTCCCGAAGCTTCTAATATCCTTAGAGCTTGTCACGAGGGACCCACGGGTGGTCACCGCGGTGCTAATCTCACGGCTAAGAAAGTGTTCGATGCCGGTTTCTTTTGGCCTTCTATCTATCGTGATGCACACGCACTTGTGAAGTCGTGTGATTCGTGCCAACGTCAAGGAAAATCGTCTCAACGTGATGAAATGCCGCAAAACATAATTCAAGTGTGTGAGATTTTCGACATATGGGGAATAGACTTTATGGGGCCGTTCCCATCGTCTCATGGCAACAAATATATCCTTGTCGCGGTGGACTACCTTTCTAAGTGGGTGGAAGCTAAGGCTTTGCCTACTAATGATGCTCGTGTGGTAGTGAAGTTTTTGAAGCAATTATTCTCTCGGTTCGGAACCCCTCGTGCTATTATAAGCGATCGTGGAACCCATTTTTGTAATGACCAATTCGAAAAGGTTCTAAAGAAATATGGAGTTACTCATCGTCTTTCTACGGCTTATCACCCGCAAACGAGTGGGCAAGTCGAGGTTTCGAACCGAGATTTGAAGAGGATTTTAGAGAGGTCAATTGGAGAAAACCGTGCTTCATGGTCCGACAAACTCGATGACGCTTTATGGGCCTTTAGGACCGCTTATAAGACACCTATTGGTTGCACTCCTTATAAGTTAGTCTATGGGAAGAATTGTCATTTGCCCATTGAATTGGAGCATAAGGCATATTGGGCCCTTAAGCATGCAAACTTTGACTTGAAGACCGCGGGAGATCACCGGAAAATATAATTGAATGAATTGGATGAATTAAGAGATAATGCTTATGAAAATTCATTAATTTTTAAAGAAAAGACTAAAAAGTTTCATGATTCAAAGATTAAAAACCGGGTTTTAAACGTTTGTGATCAAGTGTTGCTTTTTAACTCTCGTCTTAAGATATTTTCCGGGAAATTGAAATCTCGTTGGTCGGGTCCGTTCACCATTACACAAGTGTTTCCATATGGGACCATTGAGCTAGCTCAAGATGATGGTCCTAATTTCAAGGTGAATGGACATAGGCTTAAGCACTACTTTGGTGGGGAAATTCCTTCAATGGTTGCCCTCGACCAAGTCACCTTCCCCAATGATAATTAACATTGAGGGGATCGAGTCGAGCTCATGACTCGGTAATCAAAAACGAGGTGCCTCGTGGGGGAGATCCCATGCTTATCTTTATGCTCACTATTCACTAATAAGGGGACTTGTACCCTTTCAACTCGTTGTGTCGTGGTTGTTTGTGATTGTGTTATCTAGATCATCATCATCATCTACGATTGAAGACTCTCGTGTTCGTTTACGTGAGCCTCCATCGTTCGTTTGAAGAAGTTTTTCACGATTCCATGACATATCCTTTATTGTTCTAACAATTATCTTTTAGCATACTTAATAAACGGCTTTAGATATATTGTTGATCACCCTTTCCATGCTAGATCCTAAGCATTCGACTCTTCGTCTCTAGTATGGGGGTGCTCCACCTTTAGACTCGAAACATTGAGGATAATGTTTACTTTTAGTATGGGGGTGACTAGATACTTGCTTTGCTACGCCCTCACGCGTTCCAATTTTCAATGTTTTGTTTTGCTAATAAGGCTAAAAATGGCCAAATTTTAAAAAATTTCTTAGTTTTCATAAGTGTTTTTAAGACACGAATGTATATTTTCCGATGGGTAGAATAAGAGTTAATTTTTGACTTGATGGGTGTTTGGAGCCATTTACATTCCTTAACCCGCTCAATTCAAGTTTTGCTATACTTTTATATAGGGAGCTTTAAAACGCGAAAGTTTTAATTCATAAGAACAAGAACTTTTCGCAAGTTCCTATAATTGATTCTAGAAAATCACTTATCAAGGGAACTTTAAAACGCATTCTCTAAAATTGAAAAAGTCCAAGAAAGTGCAAGATCCTATAGGTGGCTTGAAAACCCAAAGCTTTGATTTGATATAGTCTTAATGAAAGCTAATCCAAATTTGGCTTAATTTTGACTTGCATGGCTAAGTATTCAAGAGTCTCTTTAATTAGAGGTCTTTATATAGTGAAGAACGAGAAATGATAGAGTTAGACAAGTGATCATGCTAAACGTAGAACATGAAAATGTTCTTTCAAAAACTCATATGTTTTTAATTGTGGCTTTTTCTTCCCATAAGATCAATGCATTAGGAATAAATCATAATTGCAATAAGTAAGGTCGTACGATTTGAAAGGTTACTTAGCCTCTAGCGCAAGATCGTTTAAAAGTTGCTCGGGGTTGAATAGAGTTCATAGCCAAGGCATAACTTATTGAAGCGGGACGCGAAGATTGGCGATCATCCAAAAAGGCCCTAACAAGGCATGAGGAGCTCTATTTTTGCTAAAGATCCAATTACTCCCCTAAAGATCATGGAGAAAGTCTATCCAAAAAGACCCTAACAAGGTATGAAGATAAATATATCCAAGTCCGAAAAGGAGGCGGATCGTTGTATATCAAAATCCAAAGTAAAGATTGAAGAAAAATGATGAAGTCGTGGTCCTATATGAAGAATCTCTCAAAAACGTCAAGTGAAGAAGTTCCAAATATATGAAGAGAAGACCATAATTTCAAGAACGTCTTCCCAAGATTTGAAGTATGAAGTACATGCCAAATATCGGTCCGAGAAAGGTCTCAAATCGTGAAACGTGTTATGCCAAGATATGAACTTAAGGAGATACACGAGAAGCCGTTTTAAAAGATTTTGTCCTTCGACTAACTATTGATCAAATCGTGCTACTTTGCTTTCGGACTAATAACTACTCAAATAAGTCAATATGAATCACTTGTGATCCATGACAAATAGATAAAAAAATGCTAGTAACCCATTTCTTTTTATAATAACTAGGATTGCGGGGAGAAAAAGTATTACACAATTTGGACGTATGAGTAGTGTTAGCATTGTGACTTGTACCAACAATGATCTTGTTTTTGCACTTAGCATGGAATGTATGACAATCAAGGATGACGAAGTTTACTCTAAGGGACATTTACTTGTTTCTATTCTTTGACCCTAAAAGTCACTTTTTGTGATGAAAATCATATATTATGTCTTTACAAATCTTCGTAGTATGTTGCAAATCTTTTACTCTTCAATAAAGGTTAATAAAATTGAACTTTGGTTATGCATAGATACTTTATTCTAGCATTGCATGAGGGCACGACAATGGCTTAGTATGGGGGAGTGATGAGATGGCATTTATACATGATCTCATCGTTCTTTTCGGGCTTTAAATGCATATAAATGTCATAAAATACCATATATATGCTTGTGTTTGTTTACTTGTGTATTTTAGGTATGGATATCATGAAAAAGACAAAATATCATAAGTTACAAGGAAAAACGGACACGAGAAACGAAGCCGTACAAAGAACCGGGCCCTAATCATGGAATTCTCAACAAATACCCTTGAAGACTTGAAGACAAACAAGATTGATCCTCATTTATTGAAGAAATGACACTTAAAACCCTTGTATATTCATAATTACAAGTTTGGTCCCTTAAGTTTGTCAAAATTACACAAAAGGTCCTTCAACTTTGAAGAAATGGCAAGATTAGTCCCTCAACAAATCAAAATTGCCAATAATGGTCCCTCATGAAGCCAAAGATACAATGAAGACCTTTGAAGATCAAGAATGTCCAAGATCAGCCCTTGAAATATCTCAAAATGTTAAAAATAACCCTTGTAAACCTTTTTCCAAAAGTTTGTGCCAAAACTGCCAATGTGTGAAACTTATTTACAAAGGGGAATACGTTTTAGGGCTGAAATGCTTTGTTTACCAAAAATACCAAAGAACAAGGGCCAAAGGTGTCTATTTGAAACATTCAAACTGAAAATGCGCCAAACAAACACCTTTCCCCCAAAATCGGATCAAATGACTTACTGTTCATCTTTTACCCCACCCAGAATTACCACCACTTAAACTTAGGGTAAAATACAATTACCTTTGCACATGAGTGATTCACATGTGCAGAAACTCTTCCAAACCATAAAACCCTTATTCCCACTCACCATGGACCCCACCCCCAATTCCCGTTTAGCCAATCACATGACAACTTAGCCTCCAAGTTAAGTGACGTGTCCAAATCAACAGCCTAGGATCCTTGCTTCATTCCAAAGCTAAAATGAACAGCCTTGATCAACTTGGACAGCTCAAATTCAGAAAACGTCTAGAAGACTCAAGGGCATAATAGGGAATTCAGTTCTAGGGTTTGTGAATAGTGTTTAGCCAGGCATTTGCCTATAAAAGGAGACCTCAACATGTGAGAGTCCCTTTGTTCCAGTTTTAGGCTATCAATCTTTGTAATTCCTTTTTAAGTTAAATAAAATTTGAATTTCTGAAATTTTGAAATCTCTTTTTGATTTAGTTAAAAGTTTGGTGTTTGCGTAGCCTAATTCTGAGTTCCATTTGATTGTTAAGGCCTACCTTAATCTTGTGGTTAAGGCACGTCTTGTTTCATTAGGTTTTTAAGGTTTGAAAACCTTGAAATCCTAGGTTCTGTTTTGGTTTATTTTGTGTACTAACCCTTGACCATTTGCTATAAGCTCTTACAAGCTTGTTAACACCAAGCTTGTGAAGGGATTAGAGCCCTTGGTTGAGTTGTTTGCTGCTTGTGTTGAAGATATCAAGTCCTTGAGGTTCTACTTTGAACCATCAACCAAGGCAATTTGCATCTCCTTATTTGAAGTACCTTGGTCTTGTTCTAGTTGTTGAACAAGGTCCAAGGAGCGTTGCTGGCCTTCCTAGGATGTTGTGGAAGGCAGGTATAAGCTCTTGTTAAGATTCCCCTAAAAATTTCATGTTTATGACTGTTTTGGATTTTGTGCTTTGATTTTGAGTATTTGTGTTTGTGCTGGTGATTTATGTGTGTGATTGTGTTAGTTGCTGCCTAGTAAGTGTTTTTGATCATTAAAATCAGTAGGTTATTAGAAGACATCACAAGTTTCTTTGATAAGTGACTGATTAAGGAGTGTTTGGGATTACTGCATAAGTTGGATTTGTGGTTTGCTAAGTGTTTGTTTGTTGTGAGCAAGTATTGGTATCTGTTATTTGGGTGCATATGTTCATCTGTTTGCAGGTTTTGTGGGTTTGAACACATAGATTCATAGATTGGCTATAAAATCTTTAAAATTTGGTAAAATTGGCTTGGATTTTGAGGACACCTAGATCTAAGCATAGGCTAGGGCTAACAAGTGCTAAGTCATAGTTAATCACACCAGGGTGGAAGGATTTGAGGCTTGAAATTGGATCAAGTGTCAAGTATATCAGCAAAACTTGTCTGCATATTGTTCATTGTTCATCAGAAACATTTTGTGCTTTGATCTAGCTATTTACTTTGATTCAGTGTTTGATTCTTGTTGCTTTGTGTTTATTCTTAGTTTATATAGCTTGTGTATGCATCCTGTTAAGTTTGGTTGGCTTATTGTGGCTAAATCTGCTTATTAAGTGCTTAACTGCTTATTTGCATATCTGGAGCATATCTGGTAACTGTTTGGCTTATTGTGGCTTATTATGTGAACCATTTTGTGATTTTATTGTTGCTATTGACTCCTTGTGATTCACTGATCACAAGGGTGCCTTTGTTTCCAATTGAATCAAACCAGAACTCTCAAATAAGCTTGGTCAATTAGTCAAAGCAGTGGGAACTCCTTTCCCCTGCTGGTTGCCACTGCTAGTGTAAATTTGGTTTCAGCTTATCAATAAGCTATAATAGCTTATTCCAACCTGCAACAACTTTGTTTTTGTAATAGGTGCTCATATTTTGACCCATTTGTTCATCCTGGAGCATTTGGGTGGTTGACTTTTAGGTTTGACTAGAAAACCAACTCCTTTGACTTTTACATAAGTTCATTTGTGCTTATTCTGGCTTATTGGTTGTGCTTATTGGATTTTTGTTGATTGATTTTGCTTATTGAGTCCATTTGAAAGCTTTTGCAAGTTGAATCAAGTCCTGAGGTGCATTATTTCTCAAAAACGACTATTTTGTCGTTTTGTGGATTTTTGCTTTTCTATTTTCTGGCTTATTGAGTGTGCTTTTTGGAAATTTCTTTTGACAGATCTCTTAAGCATCCTAAAAGAGGGTTGTGTGACAAATTCGAGCTTATGGCATTAGCTTATTGCTTAATAGGCTGAAAAGCCCAATAAGAATAAGCTTTGTGTTCAATAAGCTGTGATAAGCTCACATTCAGCTTTTGGGCCTCTCGAGTTTTGTTCTTAGAATTGAATTTTGAGTCAGATAGGGCTTTTCTAAGTCAATTGGGCCAAGTTTGACTTTTTGGGCCCAAAAGCCCATTTGTGTTGACTGAATTTGGATTTGGCCCATTTGAGGGCCCATTAGGGGTATTTTGGTAATTTCACTTTGATTTTCTGATTATTGAGGTTAAAATAAACTAGTTTGCAAGTTTTTAGAATTTTTTATAATTTTTGGATTTTTAATATTATTTTATTATTATTTTATTATTATTTTTAAAATTTCACATTTTCCAACTTTTTACATTTTTCTTAGGTTTAATACATTAAAATACGAATTTAGCAACTTTTAGAATAATTTTATCTCTTTTAGATTAATTTTTATAATTATTTTAAGTTTTAATAGTTTTTAAATCATTTTAAATAGTTTTTATTAGTTTTAAAATTTCTAAAACTAGTTTTTAATCTTTTTAGGTCATTTTAGAGGTTTACCAATTGAAAAATCTTTATTTGGGCTTTTTGATAATTTATTTGATTTTTAGGGCTTTAATTAGCATTTAAAAATTGAATATTTAATTATTTAAAAGGTTTGAAAAAGTTTTGATCATTGGTAAACTCTTAGTTTATTATTTTTGATTTTTGGTGAATTTTTGGTAATTTTTAGAATTTATTTTTATTTTTGTGGTTTTTAAGGTTCTACGTTTTAACTTTCTAGTAGTGATTTTTTGTTAATTTTTATTTTTACGTCTTCGTCATCTTCTTTTCTCATCCCCTTCTAAACCAATCATTAATCACAAACATTTAACAAATTTCTCACACACATATACCTCCTTGGGAAACGAACTTGGAATCCATTAGGGTCATTAGTGTTGATTTTCCTAAATCCTCAGTTAATACTTTCCCTATTTACGCTCTTTTCCTAAAGAGTAGTAAAACTCTACAATCAACCACATCACTTTATAGTTTAGTGAGAACTCACAACTCTTGCCTATTACAACTCAATAAAACACATATCCAAGTGTACACATGTAACTTGTATCTACACAACATAAATCCCAAGTATACACATATACAATGGATTTACACAAGACTTAATCCAAGTATTCACAAATACAATGGATTAACACAACTAATCCAAGTATTCACAAATACATTGGATCTACATAATATTGATCCAAGTATACCCATATACATTGGATCTACACAAGATTGATCCAAGTATACACATATAGATTGGATCTACACAAGACACAAATAAAAATGATGAACATGATGATCTTCATCAAGACTTCATCTTTAATCACATCACAAATGTGTGAGTGATCTTCTCTTTGCACCTAAGAGGATGAGGAGATTGAAGGAGAGAATCACATCTTAAACAAGATTAATCTAAACTAACTAATCAAGGGTTTAAAAATGTTTTTAAAGAAACTGTGCAAAAAGGGTTGAAAGAAAATATGAAAATGATCCACTATTTATAGGGAAACATTGCAACGGTCAAAAACACCCGCGGTTCCTTATCTCTACCCGCGGTTCCTTATAAATAAGGAACCGCGGGTTCCTTTAAGGAACCTCCGCGTTGGAGTCCGTGCAAATTTGTACTTTAGTGGGGATATGCCATCTGGGGTAGTTTATACCCTCAAAGGATATTCCTTTGGCATATGGAATATGCCAAATTCAAATTTCCATTTTCTTTTTAATAAAACATTTCCTTAAAAATAAAGTTAATTAAAATCTTTTGTCACATTTGATTAAATGTGAGTTTTAAGAAAATATTAATCCTTGATCACTTAGTTAGGTTAATGACATGTTTGTACATACCTTGAGTGATTCATGCCGAATGCGATCTTGGAGGTGTCGAGAGAAGTATACAAATGTATTCTTGAGTGATTACGAGTACCTTAACATTTTACATAATGTATTGCGAATTATACGTTTGTCATCAACAAAACATAAAGGGATTATATTGACAAAACATCGTAATGTTTGCACTAACAAGTTGGAACCACAGGCTGCCATGTGTCCCCCTCTTTTTCCAAAAAAAAATAGTGTATGTCTGTAATTTTAGAAACTTCAGGGGCCGTTTTCAAAAAAATCTTAAACCTATATAATTTGGTTTTTTTTTCACACACATCATTCGTTGCTTTTGATCAACTGTTTCATATCCATCGTAACCAACCACCGTCTTCTCCACCATTTTCTCCGCCATCTTCTCCATCGTGAACCACAACCTTCCCCGCCCAGTCCATCGTCTTCCACACATTCGCCACCACTATTCACCTATTACTTTATGTATATCTACTTTCTCTCTCAACTCTCCATCACGCCATCCTCTACACGGCACATTCACCATCACAACATAATTTGACCACCGTACTTTTACCACCGCACCACCAGCGCCATTATTGACAAGCGTTCCCTGGTTGGTATGTGGTTAGATTTGACATAAAACTTTAAAAGTTTGATTCATATTATATCTTGTTTTTTTAATACATACATGTTCTTAGATCTGTAACAAAATATAGAAAATGTGAAAGTTGCATACGAAGTGTTTGATAAAATGTCTAAACTAGACTTTATAACTGTGAAGCACTTAATTCACAATGTGATGCAGTAAGATATACAGTAATGGAGTAGATCGTAACTGCAATGCGGTAGAAACATACATGTGACGCAGTAGGATATAAAGTAATGTAGTAGAAAGTAACAGTAATGCAGTAAAAGCCATTTTTAGTGTTTTTATAGCTTTTATTGAATCACAACTTTATTTCTACTACATTATATTTGTACTGTTTTTTTAGTTTTCTACTGCATGTGATTTGGTAGAAGTTGAACCATGATGCTCATTGATCTTTGTCGATGTTCATATACATGAGTTATGATATATTAGTGTTTGCCTTTTGTTCAGAAATAAGTAAAAGTGATTGATTTTTCATGTAATTTGGTAAAAGTTGAACTGTGATGCTATAAGATATTTGTTGATGTTCATATTCATGAGTTTGGCTTTATTAATGTTTACTGTTTTTTTGAAACTGAGTAAAAGTGATTGAATATGCATGTGATTTGGTAAAAGTTACACTGTGATGCTCCAAGGTCTTTTGGTGATGTTCATATGCAGAAGTTTCTTTATTAGTGTTTGTTGTTTGTCAAAAAAATGAATAAAGTGATGGAGTATGCATGTGATTTGGTAGAAGTTGATCTATGATGTTGTAGGATGTATGTTGATGTTCACATGCATGAGTTAGGCCATAATTTTGTTTTACATGTTTCTGAAACTGAGTAAAAGTGATAAAGTATGCATGTGATTTAGTAGAACTTGCACTATGATGTTGTAGGATCTTTGCTACTGTTTATATGCATGTGATTTGATCAAATTCCTACATGATAGTTTCTACTGAATTATAGTTTATGTTCTACCGAATAATAATTTATCTTCTACTGAATAATAGTTTATGTTCTACTGAATTATAGTTTATGTTCTACCGAATTGTAGTTTATCTTCTACTGAATCATAGTTTATCTTCCATTAAATTATATCTATTATAAGTTTCAGATGAAGGTTAAAATCAATAATCTAGGGTACGAAATGATAAAACGAAGAACTGAAGTAACTGTTGAAGGACTAACCAAGAGAAGGGGTTGTTCGACATATGGAGATAAATGAGGCCACAATTCCAGTTCTACGAGTTGTATAAATTATTGTTTGTATCGAAGAAAGCAAAGACACAAGATATGTCGAAGAAGGCTAGTTTAAGAGAATCTATACATCGAAAATGAATCGTTTTTTAATTTTTTTGTCATTTTTTACAAATAAAATTATGATTTTATGTTACAGCTTCAATATAAACATGAGTACGTTATAGTTTTTTATTTGAATGTGTTTTAGTGCATCACAATGTTAAATCTATTGCATTTTAGGATTTTGTCTCATTACAGTAATGTTCTAATGCATTTTTGTTATTTTATATCCTACAACAGTTATTTTGTTAGTGTATCATTCCTTTTTTATAATAAAATAACAGTAACAAGTAAATGTAATGTAGTAGAATATAAAATAACAACAATGCAGTAGCATATAGCTATTATGCATTAAATAAGAAAATTTTATTTTACTGTATTATAGGATTATATCCTACTACATTAGTGTTTATTTTTACTCATTCAATTTATATTATACTACATCTCAGTTATATGTAAATTATAAGACTACAATGCGGTAAAATATAATTGTAATGTCTTAGAATATAACTATAATGTAGTAGAATGAAATATAGTAATGCAATAAAATAAACGATAATAATGTAGTAGAATATAAAGTATGATTACAAACAAACAATGTCATCATTAAAATATACACTACATCGTTTCAGACATTCAATATTCCAAAGTATTACATCTAATAAAATTTAAACATTATTTTAAATGATGCACAAGTATCTTCCAAGAATCCTGTTGCACGCCCACTGCTTCCTTGTACCATTTCATCCTTCAATTAGAGTATATCATTTGGTATTAGAGGAAGCTATATACTGTTTGCAGCTTGTTAAATGCATCTTCCTTTGTCCCCTGGGTTTTTCCTATGCCTTCTTACTTGTAGAATAGTTCAAGAATTATATATGAAAGTATCAATATATATTATGTGATGCATTAGAATTTAAAATTACCATGCGGTTGAAATAAACTTGTAATGTAGTAGAAATAAAGCTGCAATGTAGTAAATCATGCATATGAATAACATGAGTAACCTACTGCATTAAATGCATTAGAATTTAAACCTTAATGTAGTAGAAACAATGTTTTAATGCAGTAAATCATGCATACGAAGAATGTAAGTAACCTACTCCATTACAATACATTAAAATTAAACTGTAATGCAGTAGAAAGAATATTACAAGTAACCTATAGCATTACAATGCATTAAAATTTAAACTATAATGCAGTAGAAATAAGACTGTAATACCGTAAATCATGCATATGAACAACCCATGTAACATACTGCATTACGATGCATTAAAATTTAAACCTTAGTGTAGTAGAAATAAAGTTTTAATGCAATAAATCTTGCATATGAACAATGGAAGTAACCTACTGCATTATAATGTATTAAAATTAAGCTGTAATGCAGTAGAAAGAACAATGCAAGTAACCTACTACATTACAGTGCATTAAAATTTAATCTGTAATTCAGTAGAAAGAAAAATGCAAGTATCGTACTACATTACAGTGCATTAAAATTAAACAGTAATGTAGTAGAAAGAACAATGCAAGTGACCTACTGCATTACATTGCATTAAAATTTAACTGTAATGCAGTAGAATAAAATTTGCTTATTATTATTAAAATTTTACCAAATCACATGCATAGTATTAGTTTTACTCCATCATAATATTAATTCTACTCAATCATAGTGTTAATCATACTCCATCACAATTATAATTTTACCAAATCACTTCTATATTACATACAAATACTTAATTTCTACAAAACCTCAAAATATAACATTATCCTACTCAAGCATATGCACCGGAGTATAAATATAATGTAGTGGAAATAAAGTTGTGATTCAGTAAAAACTATAAAAACACTACATATAGATTTTACTGCATTACTGTTACGTTCTACTACATTACTTTATATCCTACTGCGTCACATGTATGTTTCTACCGCATTACATTTACGATCAACTCCATTACTGTATATATTAGTGCATCACATTGTGAATTAAGTGTATCACAGTTATAAAGTCTAGTTTAGACATTTTATCAAACACTTCCTATAAAACTTTCACATTTTCTATATTTGATTACAGATCTAAGAACATGTATGTATTAAAAAAACAAGATATAATGTGCGAACAAGTAGAAGAAGGCGGCGGCGATAGTCCTATAAATGTGCGAACCATCTCGATGCGAGATGATTCAGTAGGTTTGATTCTAGAGGATTCAGTAGGTTTGATTTGGTTGATTTGGTTGATTCGAGAGGATTTGGTGTACTGTGTATTTTGATCGGTTTTTTAGTCTGTGAAGTGTGTGTTTTTTGATCGGGGCCCGTTTAAATTTTCATTATTTTTAACAATTACCCTTAAAGTTTGAGAGTTTATAAAAAAGACACCATTTTTTTTTATCAAATTAGGTGATTTTTATCTAAGGGTTGAGATTTCACCTCATTTATTTTATTATAAGTTTTATTTTAGAATAACCCCACTCTCTCTCTCTCTCTCTCTCTCTCTCTCTCTCTCTATATATATATATATATATATATATATATATATATATATATATATATATATATATATATATATATATATATATATATATATATATATATATATATATATATATATATATATATATATATATATATATATATATATATATATATATATATATATATATATATATATATATATATATATATATATATATATATATAGTGTGGTTATTATAAAACAAATCCTATAATAAAATAAATGAGGTGAATTCTCAGCCCTTGGATCAAAATCACTAAATTTGATAAAAAAAATGGTGTCTTTTTGTAAACTCTCAAGCTTTAGGGGCAATTCTCGAAAATAATAAAATTTAAAACGCCAATTATATAAAATTCTAAAAACTAATAAAAAAGATCATCTCTGTTTCTTAAAAAACACACACAGTAAAGTCGATCATTTCCATATCAAAACCCAATCAAATCTATCAAATCTTTCAATATCAATCGAATCAAAACTGTAAATCCATGGCTCGAACATATATGGTGATCTACAACGATGAAGGTGGTCAAATATGGTGACGACGATCAGTGACGGTACCGTCGATCATTCTGGTAATCGGAATCGGTCACGCTGATCTTCTGATGATAACCAATGATAGTAACCATGGTCGATGTTGCGGTATGACATCAAAGATGTAGAAGATTATGGGTAAGTGTGTGGTTATGATTTATGCATACAATGTGTTTGATATAATGTATCAATAAGACATCATAATTGTGATGCACTACTTTAACATTCTAATGTACTAGGAATGAGACCGTAATGAAGTAAGTTACTTACGGGTTTGATGTGGTAGAAAATATAGTGTAATGAAGTTGGTTACTTTCGTTGTTCATAGGTAGAAAATGTGTTAAAAATGCACTATAATGCTCTAGAATGCGATATGATATCAAACATATATAAGGTTTTGTGCAAGTGTGTGTTTATGATTGATGTATAAAATGTGTTTGATATAATGTCTCAATGAGAATTATAAAGTTCTCTTTGATATAGAAGTGATTTGGTAAAATCATAACTGTGATGGAGTAGGATTAACACTATGATTGAGTAGAATCAATATTATGATGGAGTAAAACTAATACTATGCATGTGATTTGGTAAATTAGAACTGTAATGGAGTAGAATTATTTTTAATATGAATATGCTTGAGTAGGATAAAGTTGTATTTTGAGGTTTTGTCGAAATTAAGTATTTGTATGTAATATAGAAGTGATTTAGTAAAATTATAACTGTGATGGAGTAGGATTAACACTATGATTGAGTAGAAGTAACATTATGATGGAGTAAAACTAATAATATGCATGTGATTTGGTAAAATTTTAATAATACAGTAATAAGCAAATTTTATTCTACTGCATTACAGTTAAGTTTTAATGCCCTGTAATGCAGTAGGTCACTTGCATTGTTCTTTCTACTACATTACTGTTTAATTTTAATGCACTGTAATGTAGTACGATACTTGCATTTTTCTTTCTACTGTATTACAGATTAAATTTTAATGCACTGTTATGCAGTAGGTTACTTGCATTGTTCTTTCTACTGCATTACAACTTAATTTTAACATTGTAATGCAATAGGTTACTTTCATTGTTCATATGCATGATTTACTGAATTAAAACTTTATTTCTACTACATTAAGGTTTAAATTTTAATGCATCGTAATGCAGTATGTTACATGGGTTGTTCATATGCATGATTTACTGCATTACTGTCTTATTTCTACTGCATTATAGTTTAAATTTTAATGCATTGTAATGCAATAGGTTACTTACAATGTTCTTTCTACTGCATTCCAGTTTAATTTTAATGCATTGTAATGGAGTAGGTTACTTACATTCTTAATATGCATGATTTACTACATCAAAACTTTATTTCTATTACATTAAGGTTTAAATTCTAATGCATTTAATGTAGTAGGTTACTCGTGTTGTTCATATGCATGATTTGCTACATTGCAGCTTTATTTCTACTACATTACAACTTTATTTCAACTGCATGCTAGTTTTAAATTCTAATGCATCACATAATATATATTGATACTTTCATATATAATTCTTGAACTATTCTACATGTAAAAGGCACAGGAAAAAAACCCAGGGGACAAAGGAAGATGCATTTAACAAGCTGCAAACAGTATATAGCTTCCTCTAATACCAAATGATATACTCTAATTGAAAGATGAAATGGTACAAGGATGCATTGGGCGCGCAACAGGATTCTTGGAAGATACTTGTGTATCATTTAAAATAATATTTAAATTTTATTAGATGTAATACTTTAGAATATTGAATGTCTAATACGATGTAGTGTATATTTTAATGATGACATTGTTTGTTTGTAATCATATTTTATATTATACTACATTATTATCGTTTATTTTACTGCATTACCATATTTCATTCTACTACATTATAGTTATATTATAAGACATTACAATTATATTTTACTACATTGTAGTCTTATAATTTACATATAACTGAGATGCACTATAATATAAATTGAATGAGTAAAAATAAACACTAATGTAGTAAGATATAATCCTATAATATAGTAAAATAAAATTTGCTTATTTAATTCATTATAGCTATATGCTACTTCATTGCTGTTATTTTATATTCTACTACATTACATTTAGTTGTTACTATTATTTTATTTATAGAAAATGAATGATACACTAACAAAATAACTGTTGTAGGATATAAAATAACAAAAATGCATTAGAACATAACTGTAATGAGACAAAATACTGAAATACAATAGATTTAACGTTGTGATGCACTAAAACACATTCAAATCAAAAACTATAACGTACTCATGTTTACATTGAAGCTGTAACAAAAAATCATAATTTTATTTGTAAAGAATGACAAAAATTTGAAAAACTATTCATTTTCAATGTCTAGATTCTCTTAAACTAGCCTTCTTCGACATATCTTGTGTCTTTGCTTTCTTCGAGACAAACAATAATTTATACAACTCGTAGAACTGGAATTGTGGCCTCATTTATCTCCATCTGCCGAACAACCCCTTCTCTTGGTTAGTCCTTCAACAGTTACTTCAGTTCTTCGCTTTATCATTTCGTACCCTAGATTATTTATTTTAACCTTCATCTGAAACTTATAAAAGATATAATTCAATAGAAGATAAACTATAATTCAATAGAAGATAAACTACAATTCGGTAGAACATAAACTATAATTCAGTAGAACATAAACTATTATTCAGTAGAAGATAAATTATAATTTGATAGAACATAAACTATAATTCAGTAGAAACTATCATGTAGGAATTTTATCAAATCACATGAATATGAATAATAGCAAAGATCCTACAACATCATAGTGCAAGTTCTACCAAATCACATGCATACTTGATCACTTTTACTCAATTTCAGAAACATGTCAAACAAAATTATGGCCTAACTCATGCCTGTGAACATCAACATACATCCTACAACATCATAGATCAACTTCTACCAAATCACATGCATACTCCATCACTTTATTCATTTTTTGACAAACAATAAACACTAATAAAGAAACTTATGCCTATGAACATCACCAAAAGACCCTAGAGCATCACAATATAGCTTTTACCAAATCACATGCATATTCAATCACTTTTACTCAGTTTTAAAAAAAACAGTAAACATTAATAAAGCCTAACTCATGAATATGAACATCAACAAATAACTTAAAGCATCACAGTTCAACTTTTACCAAATTACATGAAAAATCAATCACTTTTACTTATTTCTGAACAAAAGGCAAATACTAATATATCATAACTCCTGCATATGAACATCAACAAAGATCAATGAGCATCACGGTTCAACTTTTACCAAATCACATGCATATAATCACTTTTATTCATTTATAGAAAACAAAAAACACTAATAAAGCCTAACTCATGCATATGAACATCAACAAAGATCCTACAACATCACAGTGCAATTTCTACAGCATCATAGTGCAATTTCTAAAGTTATAAAGTTTAAATGAGACATTTTATCAAACACTTTGTATGCATATAAACAGTAGCAAAGACCCTACAATATCACAATCCAACTTCTACCAAATCACATACATATTCAGTCACTTTTAATCAGTTTCTAAAAATTAAAAAACACTAATAAATCGTAACTCATTCATATGAACAATAGCAAATATCCTACCACATCACAGTCCAATTTCTACCAAATCACATGAATACTTTATCACTTTTACAAATAATTTTTACTGTATTACTGTTACGTTATACTACATTACTTTATATCCTACTGCGTCACATATATGTTTCTACCGCATTGCAGTTACGATCTACTACATTACTGTATATCTTACTGCATCACATTGTGAATTAAGCTCATCACAATTGTACAGTCTAGTTTAGACATATTATCAAACACTTCGTATACAACTTTCACATTTTCTATATTTTGTTACAGGTCTATAATTCAAGCCTATGTTCATTGGCTAACACACACTATTTCATTAGATATCAAATCATAAACTAAAAAAAAGGTGATAGCTACTTACAAAAAACACTAGATGATGATAATGATGATGATGATGACGCACCACTACGCGTCGAGGATGATGATTCCGTAAACATAATGCAACGATCGTGAGGTGGTGATGTGGCGCGGGAGTTATGGAGGTGACGACGGTTATGGTGTTACGGTGGTTACGGTGCGATCGCGAGGTGGTGATCGTGGGGGAGTTATGGAGGTGACGGCGAGGGAGTTATGGAGGTGAAGGCGGTTATGGTGTTAAGGTGGTTAGGTTACTATGTGAAAAAAGAATGAGATAATGAATAGTTATAGAGAAAAAAATAGTATATATACTGTCATGTTAAAAATTAAAAAACCGCCCCTGAAGTTTTATAAATTATAAAAAGACACCATTTTTTTTGGAAAAAAGGGGGACACATGGCATCTTGTGGTTCCACCTCACCTATTTTATTATAAAATCTTTTTTATTTTACCCCAACTATATATATATATATATATATATATAGAGAGAGAGAGAGGAGGGTTAACGTGAGAGAATTTTTAAAGTTATTAAAACGAGAACTCATGTACACCGTTGGATCATCTAATTAGTGTTAGATTAGATTAACACGAGAACTAATGTACACCATTGGATCATCTAATTAGTGTTAGATTAGATTAACATTGAATGAAAGACATCTAATTAATAAAATAAAGTTTCAAGGGTAATTTAGAGAATTATTATAATATTTTCAAATTAATTTTTTAGCCATTTTATTTTATTTTCACCAACTGTTTTTCCACTTGATAGTAACCGATACATTATTATACATATTTTAGTTAAATAAAAATACACGCATTCTACTGGTACATGAACTTTGAATACACATAAAACCAAAACCAAATAACAATTCATTACAAAATTGACGTAATCAACTTTTGCCATATGGCGTGGATTTTAAAACACTACTACAGAAAAAATTAATCTGTAATACATATCCATTACCTTAAAACAAATCACATATCCATTAACTCATTGTGACTTTTTGTTATATAAATATAATTTGGTACATCCTCATTTTGTGCATCAAGACACATCATTGGCACCAACTGGTACAAAGAAACATCAGTGGCATCGCTGGTATATTGTGCACCAACCCACCACTCACTATCAGCCTTCGATACACCGGTACATCATCGACACCAACCCACCACCATCAGCCTTCCGTACACCGGTACATCATCGAAATCGGCCCACCATTATCAGCCTTTGGTACACCGTCGACACCAAGGCACCACCATCAGCCTTTGAGACACCGGTACATCAGTGCACCAACCCACCACCATGACACCCCGATACACTGATACCTTTGCGCATCAACCCACCACCATTACACTTCGGTACATCGATACATACCACGATGTATCTACGGCACATATGTGGATCTAAGCACACCATTGATCAACGGATTTAAGCCTACCCGTGGTCAACGAATCTAAACACAACCATGGTTTTCGATGATGTGAAAAAACCCACCGGGAACCACGTTTGAAATGTGTGCATCTAAGATCCGATCGACCCACACCATTTGAAGCATCATCCAAATCCAATCTATCGTGTATAAGTTGTGTCTTTTTTTTGGATAAAAATAAAGTTTATCTTATATTGATCGTGTTGTATTTTTTTGCTATGGAACTACAAGCACATATGTATTCTTATAGATCAATAAAAAATAGAAATGAAGATGGAGGATTAGTGATGTGGTCGCCGGTAGGAGGCTTTATGAAGATGGAGGCTGCAATGTTTTTTTCTTGGGATGTTATAATGACTTTTTGAGATGAAATCATAAAGGGATAAGAAAACTTTAGAAAGTGCAAAGTACCCATAATACCCTTTTTGGTCATATATTTAATTATCAGATTTTTTAATAATTGAATTCCATTTGTCAAACACTGATTGGGTTCTTATTTTTATAATTTTAAAAAGTTCTCATTTGATCCAAATTCTATATATATATATATATATATATATATATATATATATATATATATATATATATATATATATATATATATATATATATATATATATATATATATATATATATATATATATATATATATATATATATATATATATATATATATATATATATATATATATATATATATATATATATATATATATATATATATATATATATATATATATATATATATATATGTATGTATGTATAAACTATTGACGATTTTTTTTTTCTTGAGAAAATCATATATGATTCGTATCACGAATCATATATGATTTCCCAGAACCATATGTGATTTCAGAATATCATATAAGATTGATGATACGAATCATATATGATTTTCTCAGGAAAAAAATTTCGTTGAAAGTTTATACATGTGCCATTCGTTAGAAAGATAATTTAATTCTCGTTGCAATGATGAATTTTTTATCACTTGACGATTTACTGTTTGTGAGATATTTAATATTTTAAAAAATAATGGAAAGTGGGTTTTTAAAAAATAAATGGTTATAGTTAGTTAATTGGGTTTATGATATGTTAAGGTTATACATTGATCTCAACTCTATAAAATATAAATTATAAGGAATGTAAAGTTGAAAGGGTATTTGTTTATTTTTCTTAGTTATTTAAAAATATAGAATTTATAAATTTCACTTAAGTTCATATAAGTTATTAAAAATCTAATTACTAAAGTTTAACTAATTACTTTCTCTTTTTTAAAGTTTTCTTTATCACATTTTTACACATATTTTTTTATGATTTCTTTCATTCTAAATGGATTTTTTTAATTTTGATCAAGTTGGATTCAATTTTGATTTTATTAGCCAATCAAATTGTATGATTTTGTCTACGTTTTAAAATTAAGCTTTTTGATTGGTCTATTTTTTTTCTTTTAACCTCCATTTTTTATGAAAATTCAGAAATAATCTCATTCTTTTATTATATAAAAGATTTGCATAATATCATATATACACAAATACAAATTTTAATGCATGATGGACAATAGTAACTATAAAGTATTATTTGGGTAAATATGATGTTATGCAAGTTTTAATGAGTATATATGGAATTGCCCTTTTTCATATTCTACAAAATTTAAAACGTAGGTTTAGAGTTTTCTAACTTGATCGAACAGGATCTTAAAATTCCTTGTAAAGTTTAAGATCCGATCTAGCAAAAATTCTACTTAAAAACGAGATCTTATGCTTCGTAGTATCATAAAATTGTAAGATCTATACTACATATAATGAAAAAACCAACTTGTTGAGAAAATATATCTATACTATCTAATATAACATCGTTTTTATCCTCTCTTTTCATCAGTTTTCTCCTAAGATAACTAAGCCTATATGAATGACATGTGGTATAGAAATTTATTGAATAAGAATTTAAAAAACGCGCAACTAATAACACCCGTATTTTTTTTGGACACTAAATGCGTCTCAATTACAGTAATGAACCATTTAATGAAAATCATGGTATTTTTACAACTTGCTCTATAATTTTGGCTATAACTATAATTGACCGTGTTTTAAGTTAGTCAACTGTTTAAAAAAATAATCATTTACAATTTATATAAAACGTACTGAGAGAGGTTTTAAGTCATACACTACAATGAAACGATAATAGATGGTAAAATAGCAATTGAACCGACTCTCCAAAGCTTCATTAAAATCTATATTCAGCAATGCCAAGTTTTTTGCTTAATCAACCATGTATGAATTTTTAATACAAGAATGTGCACCATACCACTTTGTAGAAACTAGAATGGGGGGGTTGAATAGTTTCTTAAATTTGCTTGTTAAAGTTGGTTTTAAAAATCCTTTTTCAAAAACAAAAGCTTGAGTATTTATGTGAAACCTTCTTATACACAATATGAACAAGGTATAGTGCAACTAACTAATAATCACAAGTATAAAGAATAATGAATGCAACTAAACTAATAATCACAAGTATAAAGAATAAAGAATGTAAAGAGATAAGGGAAGGAAAGATCAAACCAAACACCAAGGATTTATAGTGGTTCGGCAACAAAGCTCACTCCCCGTTCCTACTCTACTCCTCGAGTACTCCTTACTCGAGAGTTCACTAATCAACAAGCTCCATAAGGTGGAGAAACCGTACACAAGGTCGCTTAACAAATTTCCGACTCTAAGCTAAAAGTCGAGCCCTAATCTTAGCTAGGACCAATCTACACCAATATACTTTGAGGACTAAGTATTAACCCTAATACATACACAACATCCAAATAGACACAACTACTTGGATCTTCACAACAATGACACAACTATGTATAAATAAGTTTGGATCTTTAATGGATCTTTGAGGTAGACACAACACTTCAACAATGATAGTGTTCTTCTCTTTGCACTTTGAGAGGAAAAGATGAGAGGAGAAAGATTCACTTCTAAACAAGTAGTGATCAAACAAAGATAAAGGGTTTGAGTGATTTAAGAAGTATGTAAGAATCTGAAAGTTTATGTGCAAAAGAGGTGGATTGAAAGTCGGAGAATGGTCCACTATTTATAAGACAAATGTCCAACGGCTATATCTGCCCGCGGTTCTTTATTGCAGCCCGCGGTTCCTTATCGATAAGGAACCGCCGTAGGCGCTAAGGAACCGCCGGCGTAGAGTCCGCTCCCTTTTGTCTTATAGTAGGTTGGATCGAATCTGGGGATTAAAATATCCTGAAAGAATATTCCAAACCAAGATAGAATATGCCATTTTCAAATTTCAAATTTTCAAATAATTAATTTAATAAAACATTTTCTTAAAAAGAAAGTTTAATAATAAAACTTTGTCACACTTAATAAAAAGTGAGTTTTAAGAAAAGATTAAATCCTTGATCACTTAATTAGTATAATTACTTGTTTGTTCATACCTTAAGTGATAATGGTTGAAATGAAAAATACTTGAACTCAAAAATTCGTTTTTCATTGTTTTCGTAAATGCTTGTTTTTACATATTTTCGTAATCAAAACAAAGCGAGACCGAAAAATGCAAGTAACGTTTTTAGGCATCATTGCATTAACAATTTCCCCCTTTTTGATTCTAACAATCCATAAACTCAATCATCTAATACAACAAGATTTTCGAAGACGAGTTTATCATTTCTCCCCCTTTGTCAAAGCAAAAAGGTTGCAAAAGTCTTTGAAGAAGAAAAGAACCGGACTTTGCAAATGCTCCCCCTTGGTGCTTACTCCCCCTTGCGTGGGTGATACATGCATTTTTGCAATGGGTTCAGATTAAAGTTCTCGATATCCTCTCGAATTGATATAGGTCTTAAGTGGAATGATTGTTCTTGGTTACTAAAGAAAAGGGGTTTGGTTTTCTAGTCTAATAAGAAGTGGAAATGAAAATTTAAATCAAAGATAATTACTTTAATTATGATTAACAAAGACTTGTATTAAACTTAAGATTAAAATTAAGATTAAAATTAAAATTGAAATTAAAGTTCAATAAGCATAAAGGAACAGTAAAGCAAACAAACAGTAACCTAAAAGAAAAATTGATTTGGAACTTTAACCTTGGTTCGGAACTTTCATTCATCCGGAACTTAAGAACTCATTCGGAACTCTCTGATTCGGAAGTTACTATTCACTCATTCGGAACTCACTGATTCGGAAGTCTGAAAATTGATTCGGAAGTTTTCTTGGTTCGGAACCTTCCGGATGAAGGGGTTGATTCGGAAGTTTCCGGATGAAGGCTTGGTTCGGAAACTTCCGGATGAAGGTTTGGTTCGGAACTTTTTAAACTTCCGGATGAAGGTACTTGGTTCGGAAGTTTTGAGTTTGATTCGGAACTTTAGCTTCGTTCGGAACTTCTTGCTTGATCCGGAACTTATGCTTGATTCGGAACTTCTGGAAACCCAGAACAGTAGCAGGTAACGAAGAACACGGAAGCAATGTTTAATCCAAAATTCACCAAGTTTTTCACCAAAAACTAAAATAAATCAATCACTAAGCATTTACTAATCATAAACTACTAATCCCATCAATAAAAACACGAATCCCAACAACTTTTGAAGATCAAATCAAGAAAATAATAACTTAAAAACTTGAAGGTAAAGATGATGATGAACAAGATAGAATTGAAAGATTAAACTAGAACTTAGTATTGAATGATTGATGTTTTGACAAGATAAAACAAAGATTAAAATTACAAGATTAGAAAAATTAAAGATGAAAATCACCAATCACCCTAGTGGTGATGGTGATGCTACGAAACAGGAAGAAGAAAGAGTGGGGAAAAAGAAAAATAAAAGCTAGCTCTAAAAATGTGTGAGGGGAAGGCTATTTATAGCCTTGTCTTTTGGTTGGTGAGTGGGCTTTCTCCCGTTCTTCTTGTCTTTTCGTCTTTTCAGAAAAGTTTCCGTTTTTGATTCTGATTCGGGATTTGTCGTCGATTAAATTCAACTCGTCTTTTAATTTCTTCGTTTAATAGACTTGAGTTTCTTCGACTTATATAAATCTTCCATCTTTGGTCCTTTTCTTCGATAAATCTTCGAATAGGCCCAGTGACTTCAAATCTTGTGCATCTCTTGGACAATAGACTTTATCTTGAGTCTTTTTCTTCAGTAAAACCCGTGCAATCCCATGTTTTCTTCCGTATTCATCCGGTCGGCTCTGAAAATACAATAAACACAAAAACCACGCATAATTCCAAACAAATGATATTAAATACGTGTTTTGGTCTCGTTTTAGCCCGAATTAAGTGGTAAAAGGATGGGTGTTTACACACCTATCAAATCCCCTACACTTAACCATTGCCATGCCCTCATGCAATGCTTAGTGATAAAGCAAGCTTACACTTTTCTCATAATTAATCAACCTTGGCCTTATTTAAAATTCTACTAAACAAAAATTAAAGAAATAAAACTTCAAAGATAACAAAGGGATAGAAAACCATTTTCACTTGAAAATAGCTACATGGAAATAACTTGCAAAGAAATCGATGACTTACATTAGGGCTTTGGTGCTGCGAAGATTTATCACCCTCAAGTTTCACGTTCCCCAAACTAAGCTTAAAAACGAGATCATTGTTATTATAAGTTAGCAATTCAAACACTTACACACATGGCTTAATTAAATGCTTAAACTCCCTTATTCCTAGGTGTATCTCTTATATTTTATTTTTGTCTTAGAATGATCATGAAGATACATTTTTGGACTTATTTCGATAGTTATTTAGGGCTGAAAGCAAAGTAGGACGATTTGATCAATAGTTAGCTAAAGGACAAAATCTCTTAAAACTGCTTCTCGGGATATCAAAAAGTTCATATCTTGGCATAACTTGGTTCACGATTTGAGACCTTTCTCGGGCCGATATTTGGCATGTACTTCATACTTCATATCTTCGAGAGACGTTCTTGAGATAATGGTCTTCTCATCATAATAGAATTTCTTCGCTTGGAGACTTTTGAGGGGTACTCCAACTTTGTTGACCACGACTTCATGATTATTTCTTCAATCTCTAATTGGGATTTTGAGATACAACGATCCGCCTCCTTTTCGGACTTGGATCTATTTATCCTCATACCTTGTTAGGGTCTTTTCGGATAGACTTCTCCATGATCTTTATGGGAGTTGATTGCTTTTCGTCGTGAGTCTTGATCCTTCATATTGATTTTAGGAATAATGCTTTTCACATCACTTTGGATCTTCAGCAATAAAATTGAATCCTCATGCCTTGTTAGGGCCTTTTCGGACTCGCCAATCTTCGCGCCCCGCTTCATAAGTTATGCCTTGGCTATGAACTCTTATCATTACCGAGCAACTTTTAAACGATCTTGGGATAGAAGCTAAGTAACTTTTCAAATCGTACGAGCTTACTTATTGCAGATAAATTATTAGCAAGTGATGGGAGAATAGGCAAATAATTACACCAAGTGAGCTTGTGCAAGAATTCCGACTTATAATTGACTCTATCATTTCTCGTCCTCCACAATTTAAAATCTCAAGTAATGAGACTCGTGGACACTTAGCCTAATAAACCAATTAAGGTATACATGGTTAAGGATACTAGCTAGAATAAACTTGGATAAGTCTATTCGGGTTGAGTCAAAATAAACGCAACGGGCCTAATATGTCAAAGATTTCTAAACTAGCTACACCACTTTATTTAAAATTTGACTTTATTGCGGGATATATACATATGAAAGCAATGATAAAAATTTAAAAATTACAACTAAATGGCCAAAGTTAATAAAAAAAATTTGAAAAATGTTGAAAAATAGGATTTTCTGGTTAAATGAAGGCATTTTCCTGGAAAAGTCCACTTAAAACTTCGATAGAAGTCCCCCCTACACTTAAGATAAACATTGTCCTCAATGTTTAAGCATGTGGGAAAAGTCTCCCCTACACTTATGACATTGTGCACGTTGGTTAACTCAAGTTAAGGAAGAGACGACTAAAGTGATCAATTTCAAATGTGAGTATGAAGAAAATTGAATCACGATAGTTGAGAGATAGAACCGGATTTCGGATAAACACGGGAGCACGGTTCTTCAAAGATTCCAAGAGTGCACTTATCCCTGTAATCACACCATACAAAGACAAACACATATAGAAGTCCCCCCTACACTTAGGGGATTAAAACATAAAAGGATAGATACTCGGGCTGCCTCCCGAGGAGCGCTTGTTTTTGATAACCGAGTCACGAGCCTGACTCGACCCAAAATTAGTTCATGGGGAACGTGGTGAGGGATGGAATCACCTCCTGAGAGGTGTCCTCACCAAAGTACAACTTCACTCGTTGGCCATTCACCTTAAAATTTGGTCCATCAGGTTGAGCGAGCTCGAGAGTACCATATGGAAAAATTTGGGCAATGGTGAATGGGCCGGACCAACGAGATTTGAGCTTTCCCGAAAAGATTTTTAACCGAGAGTTAAAAAGTAAGACTTTGTCTCCAACATGGAACTCTCGGTTTTTGATCTTAGAGTCGTGAATGAGCTTAGTTCTTTCCTTATAGATCAAAGAATTTTCATAAGCTTTGAGAATTTTGAAAAAGAAGAGAAATTTTCAAAAAGAGTTTATTAGACTTAAGAACTTAAAGAAAGAAAATAATCAAAATAAAGAGGATAATAAGAATGCACAATTAAGGAATATGTTCCATTAAGCCTAGACCTAAACGCAAGTAATTAAAAGGTTCCCTCTTAAGCGGCTTAGTGAAGATATCGGCTAAGTTTTCTACCGAGGGTACCTTCTCTATCGAAATGTTCCCCTTTTGAATATTATCCCTAAGAAAATGGTGGCAAATCTCTATGTGCTTAGTTCGTGAATGTTGCACGGGATTCTTGCTAAGTTCTATTACACCCTTGTTGCCGCACATGATGGGAACATCATCAAGAGAAATCCCGTAATCAATAAACGCTTGCTTCATCCATAGATCTTGTTGACAAGCTTTACCGGCACTCACATACTCGGATTCTATGGTGGATATAGCAAGAGCGGTTTGTTTCTTGGAGAACCAAGAAGTTAAACAACAACCCATGAAGGTACAAACTCCACTAGTGCTTTTCTGGTCCATATAGTCTCCCGCATGATCCGAGTCCGCGTAGACAATGGTTTCTACACTGGTCCCTTTAGGATACCATAATCCTAAATGTATAGTGCCCTTAATGTATCGGAAGATACGCTTAACCGCTTCAAGGTGAGAGGTTTTGGGAGCCTCTTGGAAGCGAGCACAAAGGCAAACACTAAACATGATATTCGGTCGACTTGCCGTTAGGTACAACAAACTACCAATCATACCTCTATATTTGGTGTTGTCTACCGACTCACAATCATCATCTACGATGAGTTTAGTATCTGAGGCCATAGGGGTCTTCATTGGTCTAGAGTCTTCTAATCCAAATTTCTTTACCATTTCTTTAACATACTTGGATTGATTAAAGAAAATACCATCGTCCATTGTTTAATTTGGAGTCCTAAAAAGAAGTTAAGTTCTCCCATCATACTCATTTCAAACTCGTCATGCATGATTTTGGCAAATTCATCACACAATGATTGACAAGTTGAACCAAATATAATGTCATCAACATATATTGGTACGATAATGAGGTGAGAACCTTTCTTCTTTGTAAAGAGTGTATTGTCTACCATCCCTATGGTATACTCATGTTTTACAAGAAACGCTTTAAGTCTATCATACCAAGCTTTGGGTGCTTTTTTGAGACCATAAAGAGCTTTCTTAAGCTTGTAAACATGATCCGGTTTCTCAAAATCAATGAAGCCGGGAGGTTGAGCCACATATACCTCCTCATTGATCAAACCGTTAAGAAATGCAGTCTTTACATCCATTTGTTGAAGCTTAACGTCTAAAGCACAAGCGTAAGCAAAGAGGGTTCTAATATATTCTAATCTAGCTACGGGTGCGTATGTCTATTCATAATCAATACCTTCTTGTTAATTATAGCCTTGAGCTACAAGTCTAGCCTTGTTACGAGACATTATAGGTGTGAAAAAACCCATCCTTTTACCACTTAATTATAAGAATAATCAAGCCAAAACGTGTATTTAATGTCGTAAAAGCAAAATTTTGCGTGGTTTGTGTTTTTGTTGTGATTTAGAACCAAAATGTAAAAAGGGAAGAAAACACGGGCTTTCACGGGCTTTTATCGAAGAAAAGACAAAAGACGAAGTCGAAAGATCAAGAGTGCAAAAAGAATGGAAGTCAAAGGCCTATTCTGAAGATTTATCGAAGAAAAAGTCTAAAGACGGAAGTTTAACGAAGTCGAAGAACCAAATCTAATAAAAGAAGAAAATTAGAAGACGAGTTCATTTCATATCGACAAATCCCGAGACAACGTCGAGAAAGACGAAGAATTTAAAAGACGAAAATACGAGAAGAAAGAAGAAAGCATCAACACATCTCCTCCTCCTATATATACCCTCCTAATATGTCATTAGGAGGTGTTAGTCATTTAGGAGTATATTAGAAATTAGTGTAGGAGTAGGAGTAGCTTAATTTACTTTCTCTCTCTAGCTTTTCTTTAATGTTTTCAAGAATTTCAATTTTAATCATGTATTGAATCTTTAATCTTAATCTTAATTTCAAGCTTTTCATAATCATTCCCATTCTACCTTTCTTACTTTTAATCTTGTTTGATTTTCATAATCATGTAGCTTATTTAATCATGTTCTTGTTTTGATTGATGTGTTTGTTTGATTGTGCTTATTGGTTTTGATGTGTTTGATCTTTATAGCTTATTGTGTTTAGAGCTTATTGTTTGATTTTCTTATTTTTAATTAAGTGTTTTTAATAGTTTATTTTTATAAAAAGTTGATTTTAAATATTTAGATTATTTAGTGTTTTAAAAGTTTTTAAATTGTGGCTTATTTGCTTTTTTCTTAAATTTGATTTGGTTGAACTTTTGGTTAAGTACTTATTAGATTTTGGCTTATTTTCATTTAGCTTAATATTTGTTCTTATCCGGGTTTTCAAAAACCTAGGATTCCGGATAGCTTGTAATACTTGATATTCCGGATTGGTAGAAAAGTCGTATTTCGAATAGCATGTGTTTAGGTCATTCCGGATAAGAGACAGCATCTTATTCCGGATTGAGTTCTTCATAGATTCTGGATAACCCCTTTTATCTGATTCCGGATTTGCCAAGATTGGTACATTCCGGATAAGGAGCGAATGCTGGATTCCGGATAAGGGTTATCGTATTCCGAATAGTGACTAAAGGAAGCATTCTGGATAAAGGCCATAAGCCACATTCCGGATAGTGAGTAGATTTAGGATTCCGGATTACTAGTAGAACTCATATTCCGGATAGTAGCAAGAAATAGGATTCCGGATAAGAGTAAGTTTTGGTATTCCGGATTGTGACATGATCTTGGATTCCGACTTAAGTTTTATTTGTTTTATTTATAGTTTTAAACTTTATTTTTCCCGCCATTTTACTTAGCTTCATTATTACTTATTTTGTCTTAGTTTATTTTAAAGTTTACATTTTTATTAAGTTCTCAAAATTACTAAATTTCTTTTAAAGTCTTTAATTTTAGTTTAATCTTTTCAAGCTTTTATTTTTATTTAGTTACTCAATGACATTTTTATTTCTAGTTTAAAATAGATAATGTCATCTTTCTTTTCTTTTCACCAAGAACAACTGAGTCACACGTTCAACCTTAATCAATTCGATTAGACCAATTCAACGAACTTTTCAATACTAGCAAAAGCTTTGTATAAAATGGCGCCATTGCCGATTCGTGCTCGTTACGATTGACGATTTTTCGTGCGACGATTTGGATTTTGGGATCCGTTCACTTTTGAACGTTATTTTTTGCAACAAAAAATATATATATAATAAAAAAACAATAACAATAAAAAATATTTTCTTATTTTATATTCTTTTCTTTATTACTATATATATATATATTAAAAAAATTAAAAAAAATATATTTTATTTTAGATTTTATTTTTCATTAGCTATATATTATAATGTATTCTTAAAAAAATAAACAAAAAAAAAATCACAAAAGCATTTATTTCCTAAGATTTGCAACAAAAAAATAAAAAATCAAAAAAGTAATACTTTTCCTAAAGTATTACACTAAAAAATCTACGTATATATATATTTTCTATCTTGGTTTCTTCTTCGTTTTTACGTACATATTATATTCACTTTTATAAAAAAAATATCGGGACGAGTCAAGTCGATCCCGAGTATCGTGCTTTTGACATGACTATGGATGATCGATCGATATTAGAGCAGTTGCAGTTTCATGATGAGGGATTTCTCGACGGTGCGATCGTTATACCAGATATAGAGGGTGAAATTTTGAGCTTAATCGGGATTTGATTAAGTTGATATTCCGTCATCCTTTTTATGGATTTGAGGACGACGATCCTTACGCTCATATCCGTCATTTTCGTTCATGCGCCAATACCGTCAAATACACCGATGTGACACAAGTCATTATCTATTTACACCTTTTTCCTTTTTCCTTTGATGGGCAAGCCCGGACTTGGCTTGAAAACGAACCACCACGATCTATTTTTACATGGGATAATATTGAGTCAAAATTCTAAAATCAATTTTACCCTTATGCTAAAACGAGAAAAATTCGATTGGACATTACGAATTTTGAAGAGTCTAATAATGAAACGTTTACCGAGGTTTGAGAAATATTTAAGGATTTAGTACGTAGTTGTCCTCATCATGGATTTTCCGCGTCGCATTTGATTGATTCGTTTTATCACGGGTTGACCCAATACGATCAAGAGTCTCTTAATACTGCTGCAAGCAGAAATCTTTACTCTCAGATTACTAGTGAGGCTTTAATGATTATTGAGAACAAGTCTCAAGTATGGAGCAAGGCCGAAGTATCCGGTAATACGGTTATCATTAGGAGTGGCCCTCTTTTCTCATATACTCCGAGAGTTAGTGATGAGCTAGGTGTTGATTCGGATGACCCTATTTTTGATGATTCTTCTAGTCCCCTTTCTCATGTGACTAGTGACTCTTCTCCTCCAGATTTTGAGGAAGAAGTAGTTATTGAGAAACTCACGGTTGATTTGACTCCCGACCCACCACAAATTAATGAAGGGTGTTTTGGGGATATTCAAACTCAAGGATTTCCAAATCAAGAAGATTTTCAAAATCATAACAATTTTCAAAGTAATACTCAAGGGGATTTTCAAATTCAACCCTCACAAATGAACGAAATAGTTGAAATATTTGAGGAACAAAAAAGGACGATAAATGACCTTCATGAACAAAACCAAAGTC